>VZQC01006199.1:2147554-2227752 GCA_009823505.1 Rhizomys pruinosus | reverse complement strand
TTTTTTTTTTTTTTGGTCTTTTTGAGACAGGGTCTCCCTTTAGTCCCAGCTGGCCTGGAGCTTGTTATGTAGACCAGCCTGGCTTTGAACTCAGAGATCCTCCTGCCTCTGCCTCCTGAGGGCTGGGATTAAAGGCGTGTACCACCATGCCCAGCTCATGCAGCACATTTTAATCACATTTAGACCTCTCCTATCTGCACCCCACAGCCCACCCACACCTTTCTTTTATCTTTTGAGGCAGGGTCTCACTCTGTAGCTCAAGCTAGTCTGGACTTGCTATGTAGAACAGGCTAGCCTCAAAGTTGCAATCCTCCTGCCTCTGCCTCCAGAGTACTAGAACTATAAGTATACACTCCCACACCTGGCTTTTGATTACTTATTTATTTTTATATGTATGAGCCTGCATGTATGTAAGTGCATCCATGTCGTGCAATGCCGAGAGGCCAGAAGAGGGTGTCCAGTCTCCTGGAACTGGAGTTAAAGAAGGTTGTTAGCAACCTTCTGTTAACTCCATGTGGGTGCTGGGACCCTAATGGGTTCTCTGCAAGAGCAGCCAGTGTGCTTAACTGCTGAACTCTCTCCAGCCCCCATACCTGGCTTTTAAAAATTATTTGTGTGTGTGTGTGTGTGTGTGTGTGTGTGTGTAAATGCTACAGCATATGTGTGTAGGTCTTGTGGAAATAAATTTTATTCCATCATGTGGGACCCAGGGATCAAAGTTAGATCATCAGGCTTGGCACCTTTATCCACTGGGCTATCCTACCAGCCCCCACACACCTGGCTTATTGTTTTGTTTTGCCTTTTTTTTTTTTTTGAGACAGGGTCTCACTCTGTGGCCCAGGCTGGCCTTGAACTCAGAACAATATTTCTTCTTGAGCCTCAGTGCTGGAGTTACCAAGGTGAATTATCATGCCTGGTAGGAGGACTGCAATGTGGGGGCACAGGACCCTTGCAGGGACCAAGCCGGTCTCAGGATGTCAGACACTTCCAGGCAAGGCAGCCAGAAGCCAGGGGCCACCAACAGTCTCATGCCAAGCCTTCTCGGCCTCAGCATCCTGTCTCTTCGAGGAACGGCTGGGTCAGTGCCTACTGAGGACTTTCCAGCTTGAATCTGCCAGCCTCTCAGTCTAGGAAGGTTTTGGGCAGAGCCTCTCCTTCCTAAACCAAGAGCATAGCACTCATATACATAGCTTGTATACACACACACACACACACACACACACACACACGTGCGCACCACAAGGTGACCTTGGCCCCACAATCTCTTTCTGGCAGCTTCTGAACCACTCTGAGCAGCCAAGGAGCCAGTGAGACCTGCTGACAACTGTGACTTGTGAAGTAACAGTCCGACTGCTAATGTCATCACTGCTATTAAAGGCAGCCTGTGTAGTGCTCGTCCTTGGTTAGAGAGGGTAGGGATCAGCTGGCGGTCACCATAGTCAGCCCTGCCTCTTGAGGTCAGAGGCTACGAGGGAGATGAGACATGCAGTGTGGATACCTGTGGCCAGAGCTTGAAGGTAGCTGTCTGGGTTGTGAGACAGACTCCTGCATCACAGGTTGATCTGTCTGGGTTGTGAGACAGACTCCTGCATCACTACTTAACCGAGGAAGGTCTTGGACGTCTGACCCTCCTGCCCTGCCTCTGTCTCCCAAGTGCTGTGATTACAGGCATGTGCCACCACACCCAGTTTTATGCAGTGCTGAGGACTGAACTCGGGCCTGCTTGTAAGCTGCACCAGCACTCTACTAACTGAGCTCTTCATCACCAGGCCAGCTTCAACCTGAAACACTCTCTGGACATCTGGGGGCAGTATACAACAGAGTTCTAAATGCCCAGAGTCCAGCTTGCCTCTCCGCAGGCCCCTCCCACTCCCAGGCCCCTCCCACTCTCCGTCCCTAGCCTCCCCTTCTCTACTTTTACTTCTCAATGCATGAGTCCCTTGAGTCAGCTGTGGCCAGGTCCCCCACCTGTAGTGGCCTTCTTGGCCTCTGGCTTCTTCTGCCTGCACCCTGCAAGTTTACCTCCTCCATGGAGCAGCCAGAGCTCACTAAAAACAGCAGCTGCAACTGCTGCTCTCCTGACTCTGTCACATCTCTTGATTTATTTTCTTCATGGCACTTATGACATTCTAAAAATAGCTCCTTAATTTGGGTACTGTCACCTGCCAGCCTTGCCTGGAGGACTGGCTCACTCAGGAAGAGCCTGTGGGCTCCAAGAAGCGCCCGCCCTCCCACTGCTGTGGACAATGCATGTGCCTTACAGGTTCTAAGTCACTCAGATACAAGTGTGCTGTGACCATCGGGCTGGTGCTCCATAGACCTCCCCCAGTTCCCTCCCCATACCATTCCTGCCCCAGGCAGCACCAGGTGGCACTGTGGTCCTTGTGACAAGGTAGAAGCTGTGATTCATTATACAGATGTTGCATCCATGTGATATGCAGCTCCCAAAGAGTGGTAGCAACCAGGAGAGCAAATTCAGAACAGCGAGCTAGCCCCCCAGGACCCCCACTCACCCTCACTGAGGAAGGCGTCCCAGATACGCAGCACTGTGGGGAAGGGCAGCGAGCGGGTGAACAGGCACAGGAACCACTCTGGCAGGTAGAGCAGGGGCCCGACGCCCACCTGCTGCAGGTGCTTGTGCACACGTGGCAGCAGCCGCCGCAGCAGGGCCGTGAACACCTCGGCATCCAGCTGCACAGCCTCCTGCAGCCAGGCTTGTCAGTCTGGCCAGCCAGCACTGCAAACCTCTGCTCCCAAACCTCAGGCCTCTGACCCCTCACTCCCCAGGTCCCCACTTCCCTTTTCCAGCCCCCAACCCAGCCTCTCACCATGTGGGGCCCATAGTAGCCGGGGAGGTAAATCTCACAGATCTGTACCAAACACCAGAAGGCCTCCTGGGGGCAGGGAAGAGGTCAGTGGATGCCCATTAAGTGTGGGACCACAGAGGAATAGGGAACAGGCACAGGGGCCTGGACCCAGACCCCTCCTACCCTGCTCAGACCCTGTCCTGAAATGGGAATGAGGGGTTGGAAGTCACAGGGCTGGAGGTTCCGGATTTGAGGGTCATGAGATTGAAGCTCACAGGGCAGGAATTGGGAAGGTCACACAGGCCTTCAATCCCAGCACTCAGGTGGCAGAGGTAGGCAGATCTCTGTGAGATCAATACCAGCCTGGTCTACATAGTGAATTCCAGGCCGGCTGGGGCTACACAGAGTCCCTGTCTCAAAAAAAAAGTTGGGCTGGTCTGTTTATGTTCTGGAATCCTGGAGTCACTGGGTTTCTCCCAGGGCCTGGGCCATGTCAACGCCACAAACTCTAAGACATAGAATGTTTATGGCCAACCTGGGTGGGCATGGTCCCAGGGTTTGGGAACAGTAGGCAGAGGTCAAAGTGCAAAATACCAGACTCCCAGATCATTGAGGTAAGGGTCATCAAGGACACTAGACTTAAAGGTTTCTGAGCCTGGTGAATGTGATGCTATGCTTGCTAGACTAGGGCCTGGAAGTAAAGGACTACAGGTTCCTGAAGTTGGGGGTCTAGGGATCAAGAGCTCAGGATCATAGGGGCCTGGGTCATCAGGGACTGAGGGTCAGGGTCTCAGAGCGGGTCAGAGTCACTCACCTCTGGGGGCAGATGCATGAGAAGTACGGCAGCCACAGGGCCCTGGGCCTGGCAGTACCCCTGCTCGGGCCGGTATACGGTGTAGGCCTTGAGTACCTGCAGGAGCCCCTGCTGCCTGTGCAAGAAGACCCCATTAGGGCTAGCCTTCCAGATAGCCCTTTCCTGTGTTCTGTGGCCCTGTCCAGCTTACAATCTCCCTGGGCCAAGATTATGAACCTGAGTAGGGGACTAAGCTGGACCATCTATCATGCTGGGGACATTACTGGACGTCACTAGCCTCATACCCGTGACCCTGGGGTGACACAAACATCTCGTGCAGGGGGAACTGGCGGTGCAAGTCCCTGCCAATGGTTTCCATCCACTGTGGGTCTCCAGGGGCCGCTGCCAGCTCCTGTGAATTGCAGGAAGGTGGATTTTAGGACTCAGGGTGTCAAGCAGCTCTGAGAAGGGGAGGTAGAGCCCCTGCTCTCTCACCTGATAGGTGCCAGGGTTGTTCTTTTGGCACACCTGGGCCCCACAGAGCAGGGGCCAGCACTGAGCCCGCAGGGCTGAGGGGATACCCTTTCGGCACTGAATTTTTACCTGTAGGTGAGGACAGGCACTGTGTTAGGTCAGCCCTGCCTGCTTTTTGTGGCAAGTCCAGACCACAGCCTCCCATTGTCCCAGGGCCCCTGGGTAGCAGAGACCAAAGTCAGGAGGTTCTGGGTCAGAGCATGGGTGAACTGTCCAAAGATGAGGGAAGCCAGGTTGTGGGAGGGCTATGGGGACCAGTGGGCGTGGCCTCTTTCTCCTCACCTTCTTGTACCTTCGGGACATGGTCTTCTCCCAGTGTGAGGTCATCTCCACCCACTTCATCTCTCGCTGGCGGATGAGGTCTGCAGGGGGGTAACCTAGCCTAGGGGGCATATGACACAGCATTCCCCGGAGGCCTCTCCTTAGAACCCACACTCTCCCAGTACAGGCTACAGGCTACCAAAGAGAACCTAGCTCCTGGCCCCAGGGATCTCTGAGGAACACTGAAGTGTGTGACCTGTGACCTGGAAGCTGCCCATGGTTGTCACAGTTAAAGGAGGGGATGTGGCTCCAATGCCAGCCAGAAGCAAGAGAGACTGAAGGGACAAGAAGGTGTGTACTGAGGGACAGGCTGGTTGGGTGACCCCGACAATCCTTAAGATCCTTAAGAGAAGCTGGTTGGCCAGTACCCTGGGACTGATGCCAGGAGTCCTGAGTTGGAGTCTGCTTCTCTTTCTGAACTGCTGTGTGACCTGTGGCAAGTTTCTGACTGTCTCTGGAATTATTTACCTGTCTATACCTTGAAGAAGAGAAGGAAAGAAGTACCCATTCTAAGATTTGAATCTGGGCTTCCTGGGCCAGAGATTAATAGGAGAAAGATATGCAGCTCTAAGGATGGGTGCAGACCTTCAGAGGCTGGGGTAAAAGAAGCATGAGTGTGGTAGGGCATGCCTTTAATCCCAGCACTATGGAGGCAGAGGCAGGTGGATCTCTGTGAGTTCAAGGCCAGCCAGGTCTACAGAGCAAGCTCTAGGCCAGCTGGGACGAAAGGGAGACCGTGCCTCAAAAAACAAGACCAAAAAAAAAAAAAAAAAAAGGGTATAAAGAAAGAAACCCTCTATTGCCCTTCTTTCTTACCTTAGAATTCCACTTGGGGTCTGAGGAGCGCCCCTGGCTGAGTCCTCTGCTAGTCCCTACATCCAGACCCCTTCAGACCCTCAAAGCAGGGGTCCTCCCAAACTCAGCCTGTGCACCCTATCTCTCCCCTCAGTCCCCCTTGCTTCACTTACCCCATTTCTGCTGAGCTGCCCCCAATGAAGCCATAGCGGTCAGCCTGGCGATATGGGCCAGGCCCACTCAGCTCTGAGTCAGACCCCAGCGAGCTGGAGTCATCCTGTAGCTCTGATGGCGGTACCAGGTCCTCCCCAAGGGCCTGGGCCATGGCACCCTAGACCCCAGGGCAACAGGCTGCAGGACAGGCAGAGAACCTGTGTGAGGGGCCAGGAGTTGCCGGATGGTCAGGGCCCCCAGCCAGCAGTCCCCAGCCACAGGCTCGGCTGTGAGTTCAGAAGTTAGCGTTCAGCATATCTAAGCCCCCTCTTGGATCGGGGAGTGGAGTGGGCCTTCAACTGCCACAGAGGCCTGGCCACTCTATAGGGGAGAGACCCAGCCCCGGGCCGCCAGCCCAGCTTACCTCCTCGCTGCACCTCACTTCCTCCTCAGTCTGAGCTTCAACAGCCTGTTGGGGGCCCCTCCCAAGAGGGGGGGTTCCCCCTTCCTCTGAGGCTCTTCCTGCTTGCCCCAGTGCCCCTGAGCCACCAACTCCTCCCATGCTCTGTGTGCTAGGTGTGATGCGTCTCCAGCTTACCAGAGATGGAAATGGTGGGGCACCTCCAGTTTTGAGCATAAAACACCCAATTCATGGTTCCAGTAAGAATTATGCTTTATTTAATGTGTTGAATGTTTTGCTTTTTTTTTTTTTTTGGCCTTTTTTTTTTTTTGAGACAGGGACTCATGTAGCCCAGATTGGCTATGTAGCTGAGGATGACCTTGAACTTCTCATCTTTCTGCCTTCAACTCCCAAGTGCAGGAATCACAGGGCTGGAATTATAGGTTTGTGGCCAACATTCCTAGTTTAATGTTTATTCCTTACCAAATAACACCTTTCTTTTTTTTCCAGTGCTGGGGATGGAACCCAGGGCCTTGCACATGCTACACAAGTACTCCACCAAACACTCCACAAAGTCCGTGCAACATGCAGTTATCCCGCCATTCAAAACGTATGGCACTTACTAAAACAAAACACACTGACTTAGCAGGTGCCAAGGCAGTGTGGACCAAAATCCGCTCAGACTTCAGTAGCAGGTGTCCTTGGTGCGGTCTGGGAGGGTGGGGGGACGGGGACAGACACTCGGGGGGATGTGAGGCCTGGGTCATGGAGCGCCACCACCCCCTTGATACCACTGAGCCTGTTTTCTTTTTGCACTTCAAGGACTTATTCTGCAATGTTTGAGATAGTTACTAACGTGCTCGCACCACAATCCCACTAGGCCTGGGTGAGAAGAGCCTTCTAAAGAAATAAACAATTTCCACAGGCCTTCCGGGCCTCTCAACGCGGGAGGGGCTCCTCCAGGGTGGATCCTCCCCGCCTCGCCTTAGCAAGCCCCGCCCCGCCCCAGTCGCCCAGACCACGCCCCTTCTCCCCAGGCCTGATCCCCGACCTCTGCGCCTCACGCCTAGCGGGGGCGCTAGAGCGCAGGGCAGAGCAGGTGGGGTGGGGAGGAGGCGGAGCCGCGGGCCGGGGGCGGGCCGGGACGGACGGAAGGAGGGCCAGGCCGGAAGGAGGCTAAGGGGAGGGCGGGAGGCAGGAGCGGGCCGGGAGCTGCTGGGTCGGAGCGGCGGTGCCGCCATGTCCGACAGCGAGAAGCTCAACCTAGACTCTATCATCGGGCGTCTGCTGGAAGGTGGGCCGGGCGGGGAGGTCGGCGTCCGTCATGCCGGGCCCCTTGCCCGGGCCGGAAGTGGCGCGCGGGCGGGCCTGAAGCTCTCGAGGCCAGCTTCGCCTGGGCGGGGAGGAGCCGAGAAGTCCCGTGCCCCCCCCCACCCCCGGGGCGCGTCTCGGCTTTGGGGCGCCTTCCGGCAGCAGCACCCCTGGTCCCGGGCCCACGGGTGGTGGCCGGCTCTGCTTGGACCCCCGAGCCGCCTCGTCGGCCAGGGGTCCAGCGCGCTGAGGTCTCGGGTGATCGGCCCCTGGGCACCGGCGCGTCTAGGCCCCTGGGGTGGCGGAGGGAGTCTCGGGCGGCTCCTCAGCCGCAGCTGTCTGGGGGACTCAAGCCCCCCCGACCCCGTGACCCCGGGCCAGGGTCCCAAGAACCCGTTCCGTTCTCAGTGCAGGGCTCGCGGCCTGGCAAAAATGTGCAGCTGACCGAGAATGAGATCCGTGGTCTGTGCCTCAAATCCCGGGAGATTTTCCTGAGCCAGCCCATTCTTCTGGAGCTGGAAGCACCCCTTAAGATCTGTGGTGAGCCCTGCCCACGACCCCCTACTACCTGAATATAACATTACAGCCTCCCCCTTTCCTCCTAGTTCCTAGAGTCCTCTCTTGAACCCATTGCTGGCCCGGGGTTCAAGTTTAGATCTTGCACCTAGCTTTCTCTGGTTCTCAGGTGACATCCATGGTCAGTACTACGACCTTCTGCGTCTGTTTGAGTATGGTGGCTTCCCTCCAGAGAGCAACTACCTCTTCTTGGGGGACTACGTGGATCGGGGCAAGCAGTCCTTGGAAACCATCTGCCTGCTGCTAGCCTATAAGATCAAGTACCCTGAGAATTTCTTCCTGCTCCGTGGGAACCATGAGTGTGCCAGCATCAACCGCATCTATGGCTTCTATGATGAGTGTGAGTGGTTTGAAGGTTGCTGGGTGGCTGGAAACATGTCCTGCTCTTCATGAGATCTTTACATTGGTCTGGGGCCAAAAGACCCCTGATGTACTGTGAACCCTGAAAGGCCGTGTCACATCCTGTTGTCCCTGGTACTCAGGAGGGGCCTCGTGAATGAATATACCCGGAGGGCTGTCCACTTGCTAATGGCTGGCCCAGGGCCTGCCTGATGACACTCTCTTCTTGTACATCGGTTCCTCAAGCACTTGGGATGTCTGTATGGACAAACCAGACCTGCTTTGGGTCTGACCTTGTTCTTGGGATAGGATCGGGTGCCAACCCTGGCATTGGGTCAGTTGGAATTCAGGTTTTTTGTTTTTTTAATTTTTATTTCTGTATGTGTATGAATGTACTGTCTACATGCAAGTCTGTGCACCCGTGTCGTGCAATGCCGCAGAAGTCAGAAGAGGGTTTCGGATTCCCCTGGAACTGGAGTTCTCCTGGAATTGGAGTTTCAGACGGTTCTCAGCCGCCATGTGGGTGCTGGGGATCGAACCTGGGTCCTCTGTAAGAGCGGTCGGCGCTCTTAACCGCTAGGCCATCTCTCCAGCCCGGAATTCAGGTTCTTTTGGACACAGATGCTTTAGACTTCTGGAAGGTAAATGGGGGGAGGGGGTCCAAAAAACCAGGCTGAGTGTTCAGTGGGGTGGGCAGGCCTATGAGCCATCCCCTTCTTGCAGGCAAGAGACGCTACAATATCAAACTCTGGAAAACCTTCACTGACTGCTTCAACTGTCTGCCCATCGCAGCCATTGTAGATGAGAAGATCTTCTGCTGTCACGGAGGTGAGGGTGGCTGTGGGACCAGCGCTTGAAGGGATGCTTGGGCCGCATCTCCGGGCCTTGGAAAGTGAGAACCCTTCCCTGTGGCCTGGAATAGCTCTGTCTCCTCAAGGCTGTCACTTCTTACAGGAAGTCCCCCACACTGAAAGTGGCTGCACACTTTCCTGTTGTGGCAGTTTGGCATCCTTGCAGGCAACTCACTCTCTTCCCCTCCCAGGGAGCTCTGCTGCCTGAGGGCAGAGCCATCCTTATGCTTCAAAAAGCAGAGGGATGAAGCCAGGTGTGGTGGTGCTCGCCTTTAATCCTAGCACTTGGGAAGCAGAGGCAGGAGGATCTTTGTGAGTTCAAGGCCATCCTGGTCTACAGAGTGAATTCCAGGACAGCTGGGACTACAAGGAGACCCTGTCTCCAAAAGATTAAAAAAAAAAAAAAAAAAAAAAAAAAGAGGGATGAGTTCTACCTACCAGGGCTTCAGGGTTCCTTCCAGAAGGGGCCAAGTGGTGGTGGGACGGGGAGGCTGATCCCCAAGAGCTTCTGAGCATGGGGGAGTACTTGCTTTTTGACTTATTGAGGAAGTCCACTGTCCTATCCCTCAGGCCTGTCTCCAGACCTGCAGTCAATGGAGCAGATTCGGCGCATCATGCGGCCCACAGACGTGCCTGACCAGGGCCTGCTGTGTGATCTGCTGTGGTCTGACCCTGACAAGGATGTGCAGGGCTGGGGCGAGAATGACCGTGGAGTCTCCTTCACCTTCGGGGCTGAGGTCGTAGCTAAGTTCCTGCACAAGCACGACTTGGACCTCATCTGTAGGGCACATCAGGTGGGCTGCGGGCTGGCCCCAGGCAGTGAGGGAAAGACAAGCTTGCTTAAGTCCAAGACCCAACTGTTCATCTTTGCCAGGTGGTAGAAGATGGCTACGAGTTCTTTGCCAAGAGGCAGCTGGTGACACTCTTCTCAGCTCCTAACTACTGTGGCGAGTTTGACAATGCTGGTGCCATGATGAGCGTGGACGAGACGCTCATGTGCTCCTTCCAGGTGGGTGTGGGGGGGCGGCTGCTGGACAGCCTGGCTCAGGACCATGAGCCTGACCAGCCTTTTCTCTTCTAGATTCTCAAGCCCGCTGACAAGAACAAGGGGAAGTACGGACAGTTCAGTGGCCTGAACCCTGGAGGCCGTCCCATTACCCCACCCCGCAACTCTGCCAAAGCCAAGAAATAGAGTAGCCTCCACATGCTGCCCTTCTGCCCCAGATGATGGATTTGATTGTACAGAAATCACGCTGCCGGGCCGCACAGGCCCCTCAGGCCCACCCATCATGGGGAACACAGAGCGTTAAGTGTCTTTTCCTTTGTTTTTTAATGAATAGCAGCATCTAATCCCCCAGGGCTCCCTCCCATCAGCACCTGTGGTGCTGCAAGTGGGATCCTGGGCCAAGGCTGCAGCTCAGGGCAATGGCAGACCAGATTGTGGGTCTCTGGCCTTGCATGGCCGCAGGGCTGGCAGCCGGATCCTGGGGCAACCCATCTGGTCTCTTGAATAAAGGTCAAAGCTGGATTCTCGCCATGGCCTCTGTCTCCCTTGTCCCAGACAGTGGGCCAGCAGCCCTTTGGTACAATGCCATGTGGGAGGTCAGACGTGTCTGTTGGGCACAGGCCCAGCCAGGGCAACCCCAGCCATATACTCAGGTCCAGAAGCCATTAGAGTTCCACACCAGGGGCCAAGTATTGGGAATGCAAGAGAAACTGCCAGCCAGGCACAGGGTCCCAGAGGTTTGACAGGAAGTTCATAATTGGCAGAGGCCATCAGTAGCGCTGCGATTTTGTTTGCGTAAGGTGGTGGGCCTGGAGGTGGGCGGCCTTCCAGCCCTGGCCAGGTGGCTGGAGCCCGGCCTGAGGTTCTACAGAGGGAGAGGAGGAACCTGGGAGGAACCTGTCAGGTGGCAGCTGGACGCGATTGCTTCCAGGTTGAGGGAAGACAGAGGGACCAGGCCAAACACTGTCAGTTTGGCAGCCCTGCAAATGGACAGTCAAGTGGTGCACCCCTCCCAAGGACTGAGACCCAGCCTTGCCACTGGCTGGACCTGCTTCCGGTCTGCGTTCTCTGTTCAGCCTTCACCATCACTGTCTTCTGCCAGCACAGGGCTAGGACTCTGGGGGGAGTGTACAGGGGCCAGGATGGAGCCAAAGAACAGTGAGCGGAACTGGAGAGAGAACAGAGGAAGCCCAGTGAGTCCCCCTGCGGCTGCTCCCTCCGTCACCTTGCAGCCTCCCCGCTTCCAGCCCCTACCTTCTTGGGTGGAGGAGTCCCAGGCACTGTACTGGGCTCAGGGTCTTCCTCCTCCTCTGAGAGGGGGCCAAGGTCATGGGGGGGCTGGGGGCCATGTGGGAGGGAAATAGAGGGCTGTACCCATGAGCCCTCGCTGCCCACGGTGGTTTCCATGGCAATCATGTAAGAGTCGATGTCATCATTGGCAAAGTCATCTAAGTGGGGTGTGCTGTAGGCAGAGACAGTATCAGCAGGGAGAAGAGGGTACAGAGCAGGCCCCACCTTGGAGGGCTCTGAAGGGGTCCTGGGGCCTCAAGACTGCTGGTGAGCTCTTGGTTTTATTACTTCCTGATTTGGCTGCAGAGGAGAGGATGCAGGGGTTAAGTGGGGGCTTCCTGGAAGGGGTGGGAGTGGAATTCCTTTGATCAGAGTTCAGGTAGGGGCCTGAGGGAGCCATCCTGGGGGGCTAGTTTAGCTCAGCCAGGGGAGGGGAGCAGCAAGTCCTGTAAGTGAGGCCACATGGGGTTCAATTCCCCACCTTCCCAGGGGAAAGGGGCTGGAGAGCACCAGAGCCCAGGGATGTGCTGGGCAGGGCGCCAGACCACACTTCCTCCCCAACCCACCTGCCCTTCCAGCCACCTGCTTCCCCCACCCTGCCTCCTAGCAGCCCTTTCCCTCCTTAGCCTGGGAGGAGGCTCAGAGGGGAGGGGAGGCCTTAGCCATAGAAGGAAGCCAGCAGGGCCTTGGGGATGCTTCTCAGGGTGGGAGGGTCTCAGTATGGCTGAGCATGAGGCCGCAAGCCTGAAGTCCTGAAGAGGCTGAGGCCTGACAGGAAGTATGTGTGTGGGGAGGGGGATGGTGCGGACGCTGGAATACATAGGCTCAGCCAGAGGTGTGCAGAGATAGAGGGAGAAGAATCGGGTGGTGGTGTCCTTACCCTGAAGCCTGCTTCTGAGGCACTGGCTGGGGGCGGTCTGGGGACCTCAGGTCCTGGGAGTGTGCATCTAACTCCAAGAGTGTAGCTAAGACAAAGTGCCCCTCCAGCAGAGAGTCCTCAATGGTAAAGATGGCTGGCCTTGGTGAGGGAATGGGGGTTGAGCTAGGTCATCCCTCTCCACTGGGCATCCCAGAGCCCTCCCTCTGCTCCTCTACCTGGGATTACCTGCCTGGGGCATCAAAGTGAATGGTAAGAGGCAAATTCGCAGACTCCGCAAAGCTCAGGAGACCCTGGGATGGAAGAAGCAGGCAGTCAGAGCCCGTGTCAAGCCAAGACAAGGTGGGGGTGTGGAGGGGGGCTCACCCGGAATTCCTTGAGGCAGAAAGTGATGGCTACCCCTTCCGGAGCCTGCAGCTGCTGGAAGTCACCCTCCCCGATGCTCATCTCAGTCAACATAGCTTTGCCGGTGCTGTCTGTAGGGTCGGGAACAAGAAGCTCCTGGGTCCCTGAGTCTGGACCTCTGGGCCCCAGCTCTGCTGTCCTGGGACATGTCCAGCTCCCTCACCTGTCTCCTCTTCCTGGTAGCTGCGCAGGATGACCCGTCGGCCATGGCCAATGCCCAGTGTCACTTCAGTCAGTGCAGGGGGGAAGGGGAGTACAGCCTCCCCCAGGACCCTGTGACAACAGCAAGGACAGATGCACACACGCGCAGGCCCAGTAGGCCCTGAGACAGGACAGGACAAGCAAAGTATGTGCTCTACCTGGTCAGAAGCTCTTACAGTGATGGGGTCAAAGAGCCCACAAGACAGCAGGAAGAATGGTCAGGTAGCACCCTGTGGTGTGGGCGGAGGACCAGGGCTTCTCTTTCCAGGGACCCCGAGAACCACTTGGCTATCAGGGTAAAGCCTGAGCCATCCCAGGACAGGAGGAAGAGCTAGGTGTGTGTGGTAGCTCGTGTCTGCTAGATCGAGCTTCTGCTTTGTTTTGTGGTGCTTTGAAATAGGTCTCTCTATACTGAACTCAACTCAAACTTACAGCAATCCTGCCCGCTTGAGAGCTGGGAGGACAGGCATATACTGCTATGCCCTGCTCAGTTAGGAAACAACAGCCCAGGAACTCAAGACTAGCACATGTAAAACAGCAATACCCTGTCCCCCAGCCAAAAAGGGGGACAGGATAGGTGTGTCCTTCAGTCTTTGTCTGGTTTGTTCAGAAACAGACCCCGTGCTTGCCCTCCCCTGGCTCTGAACTCACATATAGCACACATGGCCTCAAACCAGTGGCAAGCCTCCTGCTTTACCCCCTCTTCCCTTCCAGACCTAGGATCTCAAGCACGGCTGCCACACTGTACAGTGTAAATCCTTCTTCTGAAGATTCACATTGCTAAACATTTGCAAAAAAGTAGCACCTAGAATTTGCCTCAGGACAACTTTGGGAGGTGGGAGGCAGCTCAGTGGAGCTCAGAAGGCCCTGGGTTCCACCCCCAGCACTTGGAGGGGGAGGGGATGAGAGCTGGCATCAACTACATAATTGATTTTTTTTTTTGTCTTTTCCAGACAGGGTCTCCCTGTAGCCCCAGCTGTCCTTGAACTCACAAAGATCCGCCTGCCTCTGCCTCCAAAGTGCTAGGATTAAAGGCGTGCGCCACCATGCCTGGCTACATAATTGATTTTTAATATTTTGTTAGGGGACTGGGGGAGAAGGGTCTCACTATATAACCCTGGCTGGCCTTGAACTCAGTGCCTGCCTCCACCTCCTGAATGCCAAAGGCGTGCACTGTGTACCATCTGTGTGAGTGTGCGTGAGCTACGGCAGAAAACAGTGTGGGTGCCCCAGCATGCATGTGGAGGTCAGAAAGCCCACAGGACGATGTCTCCTTTCTGGGGACTCAACTCGGGTCACCAGCCTTGGGACCAGGGTCTTCACCCACTGAACCCCCTTACTGGCCCTTATATTTGAAATTATGAGAAAAAGCAATTAGGTTGGGGATTTTGTACTTGCAGAACCAGAAAAATAGATAAAATGACAACTGGTAATTTTTCATAAGAAGCAGCCCTTAAATGCAGACTTTGTGACAGCCTTGCCTCTTCCTCCATTCACAGGACCTTTGTCACTACTGTTAACAGCCCTAAGGAAGCAGATGTCAGGACCCAAAAGGTATTTTGGTCACCACAAGAAATAATGGGCCCTTGGTCTGCTTAGGATCACTGTCCAGCATGGACTGCCCTCTGAGCTGCTCTCTAGGGACCTCCATGTCTGCTAGAGCCCATTCTCCTGACCCTGCACACTCCACCTTCTCTGAAGATTGTTCAGAAGCCCTCCTAGACCCCCATCTCTTTGCCTAGGCCCTTTCCTTGGCCTAGAGACTCCCCAAGACTATAGGCTTGGCCGGCTGCTAGATAACAAACACTGCCAGAGGAAATGACCTGCTGAGAAGGGCTGAATTGAATAACAGCATCAAGAAAAGACCTTCAGAGTTACTAAGGTCATACAAGAGTTCTGTAGGCAGGTCACAGACACTCTGGAACAGGAATTGGCAGGCCCAACTGGTGGGAAGCTGAGGCAGGGTCCTGCAGCCAGCCAGCCAGCCAGCCAGGGGCAGCAGATGCTGCTTTTGGTTTTCATTTTGGTTTTCTTTCTTTCTCCCTATAGCCCAGCTGTCCTGGAACTCTGATCTTACAGAAATCTGCTTGTCTCTGCCTCCCGAGTCTGGGATTAAAGTCAACCCACCCGGGCATGGTGGCGCACGCCTTTAATCCTAGCACTTGGGAGGCAGAGGCAGGAGGATCTTTGTGAGTTCAAGGCCAGCCTGGTCTACATAGCCAGTTCCAGGACAGCTGGTGGAGCTATAGGGAGACCCTGTCTCAAAAAGACCCCCCCCCCAAAAAAAAGTCAACCCAGCCTCTGTTTTTATAGAACCAGGCGGTTTTTACACAGAAACTCTGAATATCCCTAAAGAGAAAGGTAACGTGTATGTGCGCGCGCGCGTGTGTGTGTGTGTGTGTGTGTGTGTGTGTGTGTGTTCGTGTTCGAGCGCATGTGTTAGCCAGAGCTCATCCTTGTGTGTGTGTGTGTGTGTTCGTGTTCGAGCGCGTGTGTTAGCCAGAGCTCATCCTTGGCTTTCACTCCTCCTCCTCACGGTGCACTTTGCTATTCTAGGTCTTCCCTGGCCTAGGGCCTGCTAATGAGGCTAGGCGGCTGGTGTGAGCTCCAGGAAACTTTGTTTCCATCTCCCAGGGCTGGAAGTGGACAGCACTGTTTTACTGGATCAGGATGCTTACACACCCAGCTTCTCTCTGCTCCCTTTTTTAAATGGGGTCTTGCATAGTCCAGGCTGGCCTAGATTTTACTGAACTTGAACCAATCCTCCCATCTCCATATCCGAATTGCGAGAATTGCAGGCATGAACTGCAGGCCTGGGCTAGCGAGCCTGCTAAGAAAGGTATATTTTCCAGCCAGGTATGGCTGGTGCACGCCTTTAATCACAGCACTTAGGAGGCTGAGGCAGGCAAATCTCCGAGTTCAGGGCCAGCTTGGTTTAAAGGGTGGGTTCCGGGACGGCTGGGGCTAAGGGGGGACCCGGTCCAAAAAAAAAAAAAAAAAAAAAACAGTCCATTCCTAAATTGACACCTAAAGATCTAAAGATGGAAGAGAGAAATGTGGGGTGCTTTGGGAAGTGCGTGCTCACCGTGCTGGGGCGCGGAGCAAGTGGGGACACAAGGCTGGGTTGAAGACAGCCTGCAGGGATTCTGAGTCCTGGAAGGACAGGTTGTGTGTCTTCTTGACTCCTGGGTGTGCAGAAACAGTCTCAGTGGGCTTGAAAGCCAGCACCCGGTCGCCAGGTCCTGGCTGGCACTCACCGTACTTGCAGTGGAGCTGGATCACCAGGCGGCTGTTGTTCAGGGAGATGCAGCACTTTTCCACAGTCTTCTCCAGCATTGCCAGAGAGCGGAATACTGACAGGAAGGACTGAGCAGGGTAAGACGACGTCAGCCTGGCAGTGTGCCTCCGTGGGGGCCAGGTCTCCACCCCACTAGCCTAGCATGCAACAGTGCAAGAGGGGCTCCCACCGCTCGTGGCACTGACACCCAAACACTTCCAGTCCTTGTGCTATTCCTCTGCGCACTCCTGTTGACTGTCCCGTTGATGCCACCCTCTCCACAGCACCTACAACCTCCTAGACATTGTCACCTCACTGTGCCCTACCTGGAATCGCTCCTGTATAAGGCTCACTCCCCAGGCATCATTTACTGAGTACTTTAGAGCTGAGGCACAGCTGGGCAGATGCCCCCCCCCCCGTTCCTGCCCCTCCCCCCCGTCCTGTAAGGGTTCCAGGTAGAGCTCATCCTGGATTCAAGTGGACGGCTCTCACCTTCATCAGGATCTTACACCGTAGCAGGTCCTGACCAGGGGGGGCTGGCTGGTATTGCTGGAAGAAAAGCGGGGCAAAGAGGAAGCAGGCATAGGCAGATCGACAAGAGTTCACAGTCCGTAGGGAGAGCTGGGACACAAACAAGGCAGAGGACACGGTCAGAAGTAGGCGCGGCCTGCTTGAGGGACACTTACCCTATCGCCGCCCCCTCGCGTCGACGACTGTATTTCTTCCCCTTTGCCCAAGGCTCTTGTAGCTTCACGGCTCAGCAGCTCAGGTCTGCCTTCCTTGCCCTTCCCTTCACTGGCTTCAGCCCCACCGTGCCCGCCCCTTGGCGCTCTGCACACACCCGGGACCTCGAAGGAAGAAGGGGTCCCCGGCAACGGCGCAGAAGGCTCTGCACACCACCATCCTGAAAGGCGGGCCCACGCTACCGACACCCCATGCACCCGCCCGCGTCCCTGACGCTCACCCCGTCCTGCAAGGGTTCCAGGTAGAGCTCGTCCCCGATTCGAGACAGCGAGTGCACGGCCTTGCCCAGCACTGCGGGGGCGAGAGCAGAGGGAGGTTATGGCGTCCCGGGCCAGCCCCGGCCACGGCCCCGGCCCCGCAGCTGGGCGCGTCCGCTCACCCTTCACGTTGCCGCCGGCGACCAGGCACTTCATGCTGCCCGGGCCCTGGACTCCAGCCTGATCTTCACCCGCTGTGGACGATCACCCGGCCGCGGCCCCCAACGGGTTCCAGTGGCCACCACGGACGACGGGCGCTCCTACCCGCGCGCCCTGCGCCGCCTAATAGGTCCACACGCCGGCACCTCCGTCACGTGAGAAAAAAAGACTCGGAGGCTCTGGTCACGTGACGGACACGGATTGGGGTGTGGCCTCGGCCACGTGACCCAAGTCCTCCACGCCCTGGGAGACTGTGGGTCGGCTCCCAGGGACAGAGCACTGAACTCTGAGTCCGAACGGGGAGGGTTGCAATCCTCCCTAGTAGAGTTTTTTTGGGGGGTTTCTGTCAGGGGATTACAGGATAGAACCAAGACGGTCTGCACTCAAGCCTGGGCTCCGACAGCCACCGCCTGGTTCCCCCCAAAAAGGTCAAGGAAACTTGCAGCCAGGAGAGGGAAGGGGCTGCGCGTTCCGGTTTCCGGATCCTTCACGGATCTTCGCTGATACACCGAAAGAAAAGGAAGGTCCTGGGGCAGGGGAGGGTAGAAGGATGGACCCAGCGGTGCCGAGAGAAGCGGGGTCTGCGTCATGGTGGGGTGGTGCCAGGCTGAACCGGAAGCCGTGGAAGCGGGCAGGAGCGGCCCGTGCTGTGTGTGCATTTTGCCAGGACCCCAGACTATTGAAAGGATGAGGGTTGCCGGCTAGGAGGTCGTCCCCGCCTGGTTCTTGGAGGCCGAGGGAAGCACCGAGTTCCTGCAGGGCGGCTGCGCCTGGCCCCTGGGTCCAGCGCGGAGGTGACCTGTCCCCAACCCCTTGCTCCTAGCCACACTTGGATTTGTGGGCTTCTGGCCCTGTGTCCCCTCCCTCTCCCGCCTTTGCCCTTCCCAGAGCCTCCTGGGAGGAGATCCACTTTCCCTTTCGACACCCAGGGCAATCTGATCAGGCTTCCAGACTCTCATTCAAATGGGAGCCCGCCTTGACCCGTTCCTCCCCACCCCCCAGTGCAGTCCTTCAGCAGACCCTGATGTCCAGTCCACTGTCTCTGACAGTTTATTCTGCACCACATGACAGCAAAAGTGCCATAAATCCAGATCCTTGACCGTGAACCTGCAGGACCCAGGTCCCACCCATGTCTCCAAATGCTACGTGAGATGTCTCCAGCCTTATCCAGGTCCCTTGACCTGCTGCTGCTTCTAGTGCGTGGGGGTCTTTACTGGCTGTGGCTTTTTTTTTTTTTTTTTTTGAGACAGGGTCTCCCTGTACCCCAGCTGGCCTGGAACTCACTCTGTAGACCAGGCTGGTCTGAACGCACAGAGTTCCGCCTGCTTCTGCCTTGTGAGTGTTAGGATTAAAGGCGTGCGCCACCACGCCCAGCTGGCGGTGGGCTTCTGCTTCTCCCGAGCCAGTTTCTCTTCCCCAGCTCAAAGCAGTGGTTGCTCAACAGGTCTCCACCGCCCCTCCCCTTAGCACAGAATATTGTCGGCCTAAGGCCCAGGCCCTTTTGGAGCCATTGTGCTAATCAGCTTTTCCTGTGTGTTTAATGCTGGGGTATGGCAGCTTCAGGTGAGCAAGATTGTGGCTCTAGTCCTGTACCTGTCACATGACCTATGATCAATAAATAGGGGTTAAATCAGGTATAGTAGCTCAGCCTGTAATCCTGGCACCAGAGAGGTTAATAATTGGAGTGATTGGCCGGCCATGGTGGTGTAAGCCTTTAATGCCAACACTGGGAAGGCAGAGCCTGGCAGATCTCTGTGATTTCCAGGCCAGCATGGTCTACGAAGCAAGCTCCAGGTCAGCCAGAGCTACAAGGAGACCGCGTCTCAAAAAGACCAAAATATCTGGGCGTGGTGGCGCACGCCTTTAATTCTAGCACTCAGGAGGCAGAGGCAGGCGGATCTTTGTGAGTTCAAGGTCAGCCTGGTCTACAAGAGCGAGTTCCAGGGGCTGGAGAGATGGCCTAGCGGTTAAGAGCGCCGACCGCTCTTGCAGAGGACCCGGGTTCGATCCCCAGCACCCACATGGCGGCCGAGAGCCGTCTGAAACTCCAATTCCAGGAGAACTCCAGTTCCAGGGGAGTCCAACACCCTCTTCTGACCTCCGCGGCATTGCACGTCACAGGTGCACAGACTTGCATGCAGACAGTACATTCATACACATACGGAAATAAATAAAATTTAAAAAAAAAACAAAAACAAGCGCGAGTTCCAGTGTTCGGCCCTGTGGGCCCTAGGGAATGTGGCCTACTGTAACCCCTAACCCCCTGAGCCTGACTAGAGTTTAGCGACCTGTCTCTGGCCGGTCACTTCCGCATAGGAGTGACTCAGCATAGCCCAACCTGAAAACGCCTACAACTGATGTGGCGAGTTACTATTGGCCCAAAGCTATTCCCCCCCACTCTACGTATCTCCTGTCCCGCCTTCCTTTCTCCACCCCTCCCACCAAGCATATATAAGCCAATGCCTCTCATCAAAGCAAGTGAGGTCTTGCTTTGATGAGACTCCTGACCCCCTTGTAGTTCTTTTCGGGTCGCCATCCCGCTCAGCCCCGGAGGAGAGACAGGCTGGCCCGGCTCTTCTCTCTGCCCTACCTGCCCGAGGACCCGGCAGACTGGTGCCCCGTGTGAGGACGGTTTCCTTCGGGAAGTTCGCCGGTGGGCCAGTCAGTCTGCGGGTGAGTGTACCTCCATAAATTATGGGGAAGTCTGCTTCCAAACCCCAACTCCTTTGTCCTCCCCCCAATCCTCTCGGGGGTGCTCCCTGGCCACCGCCACCTGAGCCACCGACCAACCCCCTTTGGCCCCAGTCAGCACCTCCTCATAATGGTGAAGCCCTCCTCGAAGGCGGTGCTGCCACCCTCTACCCAGTTAATGTCAACCTGGGAGGTAACCGCCCGGCGGCCTGGTACCCCTGGGAGATTCAAGAATTAAAGGACCTCAAAAAGGCGGTGACTGAGGATGGCCTCAACTCTCCCTGGGTGGAGACCATCCTTGAAGGTTGGCCCATCAGGCGTGTGTGGCCCGGGACTGGTATGGGTTGGCCAGGGCCATCCAACCTGGCCCTATATTCCTTAAGTGGGTCGCCTTCTATCAGGAGGACTGTCGGGTACAAGGAGAGCATAACCAGAACACTCAGCCACCCATTCCCATTACCTATGGCATGCTCTGGGCACGGATGCTCAACATACCACCGGCCTCCAACAGGCTACCATCCCCGCCCCTTATCAAGTCAGGGCGATTGGCCTGGCGGCATGGAAGAAATTAGATGAGGGCCCTACTGAATCCCCTGTGTCTGGGGTCACTCAGAGGGCCTCGGAGGACCTTCCTTCTTTTATAGATAGGGTCCAAAAGAGCCTGAGGAGAAAGTTCCCTGCTGAGGAGTTGAGGGAAAGGTTTGTGCGCTCCCTAGTCTGGGACGGAATGACCACAGACCACAAATTAGTATGTGAAGGACTGAGAAACCAATCAATGGACAGGTGGATAGTGGCCTCCCGGGATGTCGGCCCCACTTCTCATCAATCAATGGACAGGTGGATAGTGGCCTCCCGGGACGTCGGCACCACTTCTCATCAGACGCGAGCCATGGCCGCTGCCCTTCAGGCAGGCCCCCAGGAAGAGCTGCAGACTCCTATCAATATCCTCCGACAGGCCACTGTTTCAGGTGGGCGGACATGTTTTGGATGTGGCAAAGAAGGCCACTTCCGCAGGGAGTGCCCTAACCAACCCCAAGGTCCTCCTGCCCCCCCCCCAGGGAGGGCGGTCCCCGTACACCCTGTCCTCGCTGTAAAAAGGGTTTTCATTGGGCCCGTGATTGCAGGTCCAAATTTAATCTTAAGGGTGAGCCTTTAAACTCCCTGCGGGGCTGCCCCCAGCCCCGTTAAAGAAGGGGAACAGGCCAGTCCAGGCTCATTGGACCGGTCCACTGGTTCCTGGCTTGAGGCCAAAAACGACCCTAACAATAGGGGGCAAAACTTTCAAATTCCTCATTGATACCGGGACTGATCGAACAGTAATAAGGAAGAAGTGCCCCATTCTTGGCAGTTGGTGCCTGGTCCACCTTTGCTGGGTGTGGGCGGCCAGTCTACATCATGGGAGACAGCCGCCTGGCTGCCCTGGACAGACCCTAGTGGAAGCCATGGGGACGTGCGCCCTCTCGTGGTCCCTGGCCTGACAGCCAATCTCTTGGGTCAGGACATTCTGGGTGAGGCAGAGGCCTTTATCACAACAGACCATGAGGCCTTTTATAACGATCTCCTAGACCAGAGGAATATGAACAACAGCGCAAGCAGGGGTGGGAGAGCCACCCCAACTACCGAGACCCTTACTTTGACCAACCCAGATGAAAGCATTCCTCGGTCCACCCCCAATCCTAAGGGCCACTGCTCACCCCCCCCCCCATAATCCAGATACAGTGGAAACTGGGGAATCCCATACGGGTGGAGCAGTGGCCTCTTCCTACCCATGAACTCCAACAACTGCACTCATTGGTCCAGCAACAGTTGGACCTGGGGCATCTGAAGCCATCCACTAGTCCCTGGAACTCTCCTGTATTTGTTATTAAGAAAGCTAATGGCTCCTGGAGGTTCCTACAGGATCTTAGAAAAAATCAATGAGAGAATGGCACTGCTGGGAACACCACAGAGGGGGCTCCCCTGGGTCCCCGCTACCCCCAGTTCATACCATCTGACTGTCATCGACATAAAGGATTGCTTCTTCCCTATCCCCCTGCACCAACATGATAGGGAAAAGTTTGCCTTCTCCCTTCCCTCTATTAACTTTCGGGGACCAGACTTAAGATTTGAGTGGACCGTCTTCCCCAGGGCATGGCTAATAGCCCCCCTATTTGCCAATATTACTTGACACAGCTCTTTACTCCACTCCTAAAGCAACCAAACATACTCATTTATATCTATATGGATGATATAATTTGGGGCAGCCTTGAGGCCTCTGACCTTTGGGAACGAACTCACCGCCAGATGCCTCTCCATTCTACGGGAAAGTGGCTTTACCGTGGCTCCAGACAAAATTCAGACTATCCCACCATTTAAAATTTTGGGGTTCATCCTCTCCTTGGACTCCGTTTCCCCTGCCAAACCTCAGCTTTCCTTACAGGAATCCTAGTCTGCCCCAGCTCCAAAAACTTCTGGGGGAGATTAATTGGATGAGACCCTGGATTCCTGTAACCACTGAGGAGATGGTTCCCCTATTTGGCCTCCTAAAGGGCCTAGATTTAAATTCGAGGGTGACACTACCTCCCCTTTGTCAGCAGGCACTTGCAAAAATACAACAATCCATAAATGGGGCCTCCCTAAAACGGTTTGACCCACATGTACCCATCTCCCTCTGCCTTTTTCCCAGGAAGGCCTTGTGCACAGCCCTCTTGGCCCAAGACGGTGAGCCCGTTCAATGGGTACACCTCTCAGTGGGGGGAGTACCAAGGGTATATTCATGACCAATCAGATCGCCGACTGCATAGTTAAAGGAAGAGAAGTGGCAGTCAAGACTGTTTGGGACTGAGCCCCAGTTCATCATCACCCCCTACAAATCGACAGACTTTGCCTGGTTACAAAAGAATAATGACAAAATTGCTCTGGCACTTGAAGGATTTCCTGGCAAAATTGATTGCCATTACAGCGCTTATAAATGGATGAGTTCCGGGGCTGGAGAGATGGCCTAGCAGTTAAGAGGGCCAACCGCTCTTGCAGAGGACCCGGGTTCGATCCCCAGCACCCACATGGCGGCCGAGAGCCGTCTGAAACTCCAATTCCAGGAGAACTCCAGTTCCAGGGGAATCCGACACCCTCTTCTGACCTCCGCAGCATTGCACAACACGGGTGCACAGACTTGCATGCAGGCAGTACGTTCATACACACACAGAAATAAATAAAATTAATAAAAAAAAATAAATGGATGAGTTCCTTCTCCCGGCTAGAATGGGAGCCTCCCCGACTTTTCCTTACCCGGCCTGATCCTGAGTTCCTCACCGTATTCACGGATGGAGGGCGTCTTGGGGCCTCAGTAGTCATTTATCCACCACTACAAAAAGGGCAGAAACCTACCCCTATAAGAACCATCTCTTATGAGATTGAAGGGTTGGCACCGTTTAAGGAGCTCTTTGCTGTTGTCCTAGCACTTGACTCTATACCTGAGCCCTTTAACCTGTTCTCAGACAGCCTTTATGTTGCCAATTTACTGCCCAACCTGGTGGAGGCCCATGTCAGGTTAGATTCTAACCCCATATCTCTGCTAATGATTCAGACCAGAGTCCTACTTAAACAAAGAACCAGCGCCATCTTCCTCCAGCATCTTAGAGGGCATCAAAACATGCCTTGCTTCCTTTCAGATGGCAATAAATTGGCCAACCAACTAGCTTCCATACCCCAATGCCATAATTTAATGGAAGCGACCCAATTCCACCAACTCACACATGCTAACTGGAGGGGCCTCAAAAACAAGTTTCCCCATGTGCCTGTTCAAGATCTAAAAAGAATTATTCGCACTTGTAGATCCTGTCAACCTTTTATGCAGATTCCTCCGCTTCAGGCCCCTGGGAGTAACCCTCGAGGCCTTCAGCCTAATCACCTTTGGCAAATAGATGTCACACACTATGCTCCCTTTGGAAAACTTAGGTATATCTTTGTGGACACCTTTTCTCGTGCCTGCTGGGCATCTGCACACATGGGCAAAAAGACTAAACATGCTATTAGCCATATGCTCCAATGCTTTGCTACCCTTGGGTTGCCTGATCAAATTAAAACAATGGTCCATGCTTCATAAGTAAATCTTGTATAGAATTCCTCCAAACATGGAAGATCTCACATTCTACTGGTATCCCCTATAACCCTCAAGGACAGGCTATTGTTGAAAGGTTCAATCAAACCCTCAAGGCTCAGTTACAAAAACAAAAGGGGGAATCCCTGTCCCCTTATGATCAATTAAAGAAGGCCCTTTTTACTCTAAATATTTTAAATTTTTCAAAAGAAGAACCACACATATCTCCTTTCCAGAAGCACTGGTCCTCATCTGTCACCTATAGCTCTATTCAGGTCAGATGGAGGGACCCACTCACTGGTGTGGCGGGGACCAGATCCGCTTCTCACAGCGGGGAGAGGATTTGGATGTATTTTCCCCCCGAAACGAAAAAAGGCCCATCTGGGTGTGGCAAGAGACCTTAAATATCTCCCCCAACAGGGAGACAATGATAATGACCCCTCCAGGGAGTGTTCCACCCCCAAGGATGGCCCCTCTGCTCTTCCCTCAGGAGTGGCCCAGGATGAAAGTGATGTTGCGCCTCCTGCTGCTGGTTCTCGTCCCACCCAGTGACAGGGACTCGGAGACCCCAACGCGACAACACCTGGAAGCTAGATCTGGAATTGTCCAAAACTCACGGCTTCCTGCCCTACCTCCTTCCTCTGCTTGGACCCCTTCTTACACTCTTCCTAATTCTTACCCTCGGGCCCTGCATGATTAACAAAATCACTCAATTTATCCAGGGGAGGCTAGATGCAGTAAAGTTACATCAGGTCGAGGTCCACTATCACAGGCTCGCCAGCCAGGAGCCAGGGCCTTATGAATGGCCATCTTCATACGATCGCCCAACCCCCACCCTCCATGTGGCCAATGATGGGTAAGACCCCAGAGAGACTGGGGCAATCTAAGATGGGGCATGGAGAGGCTCTTCAGCAGACCGGAGTCATGGCACCCAATGACGGGCAAGATCTTTCTGCAGTCAGTCAACCTAAGACAGGGGCCAAACCTAAGCTGTTTGTATCCCAAAGACGGGTAAGACTTGAGTTTGCAAGAATAGACAACCTAAGACAGGGGCTATGTTTCTCCTCCTGCATTACAAAAACAAAAGGGAATTGTTGGGCCCTGTGGGCCCTAAAGAATGTGGCCTACTGTAACCCCCTGAGCCTGACTAGAGTTTAGCGACCTGTCTCTGGCCGGTCACTTCCACATAGGAGTGACTCAGCGTAGCACAACCTGAAAAACGCCTACAACCGATGTGGCGAGTTACTATTGGCCCACAGCTATCCACCCACTCTACTATCTCCTCTCCCGCCTTCCTTTCTCCACCCCTCCCACCAAGCATATATAAGCCGCTGCCTGCAATAAAGTGAGTTCTTGCTTTGATGAGACTCCTGACACCCCCCCCTGGTTCTTTTCGGGTCATTGACACTCGCCATCCCGCTCAGCCCCAGAGGAGAGACAGGCTGGCCCGGCTCTGCCCTACCTGCCGGAGGACCCGGCATTCCCTGTAGCCCACATGGGGATACAGGGAAACCCTGTCTCGAAAATACCAAAAAAAGACCAAAATAAAAGTAATAAAATCATTTAAACCTGGTTGTCTCTACATTAATCTCAGTGATGAAAGACAGAAATCCAGCTACCACTCAACCCACAGTGCCCTGATAAGAGAGCTGTCCCTGGGCTGGAGAGATGGCTCAGTGTTTAAGAGGGCTGACTGCTCTTGCAGAGGAACTGAGTTCGATTCCCAGCACCCACATGGCAGCTAAGAACCGTCTTTAACTCCAGTTCCAGGGGAATCTGACGCCTACTTCTGACCTCCGAGGCATTGCACGACACTGGTGCAGCAACCTACATGCAGTTAGTACATTCCTACGCATAATAAGTAAATTTTAAAAAATTAAAGAAAAGAGCTGTCCCAATTCTCAGCCCCAAACAACCCTAGGGCCAGGCATGGTTGCTGAGGCAGAAAGAACATAAATTCCAGGCCTTACGAGACTGCATAGAGAGTTCAAGTCCCGCCTGGGCAACTTAGTGAGAAAGGGCTGATGGGCCAGGGAAACGTGGGCTGCTTGTTGGACAAGCCTGGTGACCGTGTTAATCCCAGAAGCCTCGGCGGAAGGGGAGCACTGGCTCCTGAACGTTGTCCTCTGACCCTGACGTGTGCTCTGTGGTGGTCAAATGCCTACAACCCAAATAATAATATAATAATAAATAGGAGGAGGAGGCCTTTGAATTACACTCTCACACACACATAATGAAAGAATAAAAGAACGGGCTTGAGGCAGAGCTTTGAGTAGAGCACTTGACTAACATTCAAAAAGCCCTGGGTTTGGGCTGGAGAGATAGCCTAGCGGTTAAGAGCACCAACTGCTCTTGCAGAGGACCCGGGTTTGATCCCCAGCATCCACATGGCGGCTGAGAACCGTCTGAAACTCCAGTTCCAGGGGAATCCGACATCCTCTTCTGACCTCCGTGCCATTGCACGACATGGGTGCACAAACCTACATGCAGACAGTACATTCATACACATACAAAAATACAATTTTTTTAAAAGCCCTGGGTTTGATTCCCAGTACCACACACAAAACAGCCTTAGCTTCTGTAGTTCCCACCTCCCACCCCACCCAGAGGTGGGCAGCATGGGCTTCTCTGCTTTTTGGCCTCCACTCTGCCCCAGCCTGAGCACCAGAGTTTCTGAAGACAGACGCAGCCCACATGGCTCCCTGAAGGCAAAGGGCAGGCTGCCAATTTTCGGGCTTCTGACCCCTGTGGGTTGTAAAGACCCCTGAAGTCATTGTCCTAGGCCTAGGAGGAGATAGGGTGACTTGGAATGGTCACCTTCCTGCTCCCTTGCCAGAAGCCAGAAACATCTGGACCTTCTGCTTTGCTTAAAGAACAGAGCTGGGACCCTGAAGAGCTGGGTTCTCCTCTGGGATCCACACTGACGTCCACGTGGTGAGGTACAAGTTCTCCCTGTCTTGGGCCGCTTCTGCTTTAGATTGGGAGGACATGGAATGCAGGCTGCCCCTCCCATCCTGACACTGAGTCTGAACGGTCTCTCTGCATTGGTGTCCTGTAGCCATGGCAATCGTCCACCTTTGGACGGGAGCCTTCCTATCTGAGGCCAGCAGTTCGCATCTCCAACCATGCACTTTTGCCCCAGAATCACTGTGGGGACTGGGGACCTAGGACCCACTGGGAACCTGTTGAGTAAGGAGTGACCCCCAGTGAGGATGTGGCCTCCTGCTGAAAGTCAAGAGAGCAAGGTGTGGCTCTAACCCTACTCATCAATGGCCTGGAGCCAATCAGTGACCCTATCTGGGTCTCAATTTCTTCCTCAATAAAATGATGCAGTTGGATGAGACAATCTCTCGCGGTTCTCCCAAACCCCATACAGTGTCCACCCTTCACTCCATGTTAGAGGCAGCCTCCTGTAAGTAGTTAAGTCTGCGTGAGTGAATGATTATCTGAGGGGGCAGACACAGAGTGGAATGAAGCGGTTACCATTTCAAACTTGTAAAATAATTATCTGGGGCTGAGGAGATAACTCAGCAGTTAAGAGCACTGGCTGCTCTTGCAGAGGATCTGGGTTTGGTTCCCAGCACCCACATGGTGGCTAACAACTACCTGTAAATCCAGTTCCAAGAGACACACACCCTCTTCTGGTCTCTGTATAGATATACATACAGGCAAATACTCATACTCATTTAAAAACTTAAAATGGGGGCTGGAGAGATGGCCTAGCAGTTAAGAGCACCGATTGCTCTTGCAGAGGACCTGGGTTCGCTCCCCAGCACCCACGTGGCGGCTGAGAACCGTCTTTAACTCCAGTTCCAGGGGAATCCGACACCCTCTTCTGACCTCCGCGGCATTGCACGACACGGATGCACAGACCTACATGCAGACAGTACATTCATACACATAAAAAATAAATTAAGCCGGGCGTGGTGGCGCACGCCTTTAATCCTAGCACTCGGGAGGCAGAGGCAGGCGGATCTTTGTGAGTTCAAGGCCAGCCTGGTCTACAGAGTGAGTTCCAGGACAGCTGGGGCTAGAGGGAGACCCTGTCTCAAAAAGACAAAAAATAAATAAATAAATAAAAAATAAAAAAAAATAAAAAAAAACTTAAAATAATTATCCTTCAGCTACCACATTTGGGTAGAAACACAGGAACCCCAAACCCTGGCATTTAGTGCTCAGACTTTTATTCATACTAGGTACAAAGGTTTTTTTTTTTTTGGTCTTTTCGAGACAGGGTCTCCCTGTAGCCCCAGTTGTCCTGGAACTCACTCTGTAGACCAGGCTGGCCTTGAACTCACAAAGATCCGTCTGCCTCTGCCTCTGCCTCCCAAATGCTAGGATTTTTTTTTTTTTTTTTTTTTGGTCTTTTTGAGACACTGTCTCCCTTTAGTCCCAGCTATCCTGGAGCTTGCTCTGTAGACCAGGCTGGGCTTGAACTCACAGAGATCCGCCCACCTCTGCCTCCCGAGTGCTAGGATTAAAGGCGTGTGCCACCACACCCGGCTGGTACAAGTTTTTAAGTGTGAGACAAAGTACAAGACGAAGCTCCCTGCCTTCAGGAGTCTATACTGGAGTCACAAAAAAAATGAATAAACCAGTCACAAAGTGTGTAGACAATACAGGAGCTGTAGGGAGAAGGAAGGCCTGGAGAAGAAGAGAGGAATATTGGGGAAGAAGGGTTTTCTCTCTGAAATAGCATGGTCAGGTTAGACATGTGCACAAAGACACAGGGCGGGGGTGCACCCTGCAGACATCTGGGTGTCAGCAGTACAGATGGAGGGAGCTGTCAGCACCGGTTCTGGGCTGCAGCCGCCTGAGCAGAAGAGCTGTGTCCATGAAGTCAAGACTCCAGAGCTGGGAGTGGGAGGGCTGGGGTGCACAGGGGCTAAAGCAACTGCAGGCAGGAATGACATGGCTATGGGAGCATGCTGCCAGACAGTCCTGGCAGGTACATCAGGAAGGGCTCTGGGCCTCGATGCTGTGTCCTGTGCAACCCTACTCGTAGACAACACGGGTTATGTTTTTCATGGGAGTTTTACCAGATTAGAATCATTAAAAAACAGGGCAGAGAAACGTGAGGAATGGCATTGGGGGAGTTGCTCTGGTTTGTCTTGATGGAGGCTGAAAACATGGAAAATGGGGTATCCATTCAGGCAGGGCAGCTCTGAGCCACTAGGGCACTGGGCTGGCAGAGCACAGCTTGGCTGTGATGCATGTGTGCCACACCAGGTGTTGCCAGCCCCGGCTGCCAAGCTCTGCTTGGGCTTTTCTTCTTTCCTGGCATTTGTCCCTGCAATCAGAACAATGTCTGGCACGTAGCAGTGGTTTGATGCGTCTGTGTTAAATGACTGGAGAATTTGAGCTCAGCCTTGTCTGCTGGGGTGCAGACTGAGGTCTAGGTGCTGAGTCTGTTTGAGTCTGAATCCTGCCTCCATCACTTACAAGTTACCTGAAAATGGGCATTTGAATGGTATTCTTAAAGCCCGACTTTTCTTTTTCTTTTTTTATTTTTTCTTTTTTTTTTTTTTTTTTTGTCTTTTTGAGACAGTGTCTCGCTTTAGTCCCAGCTGGCCTGGAGCTTGCTCTATAGACCAGGCTGGGCTTGAACTCACAGAGATCCGCCTGCCTTTGCCTCCCAAGTGCCAGGATTAAAGGCATGCACCACCACACCTGGCCCAAGATGGTTCTTAGCTTCCACGTGGGTGCTGGGAATCGAACCCGTGTCCTCTGCAAGAGCAGTCGGTCTTATCTGCTGAGCCATCTCTCCAGCCCCTCTTTTTCATTTCTGAGACAGGGTTTCTCTATTTAGCCCTGGTTGGCCTGGAACTTGCTATGTAGACCAGGCTGACCTCCAATTCACAGAGATCTGCCCAATTAAGGGTGTGTGCCACTTCCACATCTGGCCCAATGCCTGTGTGTTTTCTAATTTGTGAACTGGAGTTATTCAAGGTCACTCCCTCAAAAAGCTGCTGTGAGGATTCACTTACAGGGAATCTTACAGTCCACTGCCGCGTGTGTTGTTGCTGCAGTAATGATGGCGTCTGACCTACTATGTCTCCAAGTCCCTCCTTACAGAAGCCTTGTGTTAAAAAGGGCAACAGAGTGGACTGTCAGCTTAGACACAGCTGGGTGAAGTACACAGGAACCCAGGAGGAAAGTCTCACCAGTGAGACGTTACAGAGAAGGGTCCGGAGCCCAGAAGCTGGAGAACCTTGGGCAAACTCTGGCAAGGGGCAGAAGACTCAGCCCATGGGAGCAGCTGAGACGGCGGCTGCTGCTGCTTGGAGCTGCCACATGCAGCCCCTCAATTCTGAGTTCTTGCTGGTCCTCGACCTACAGTGCTCAGAGGATGGGAGTTCTGACCTACAGTTCGGGAGGATGGGAGTTCTTATGGTCCTCCAGAGCTCCCAAGAGCTCATGCCAGCATGAGATAAAGAAGTGCCCACCCTGCCAAGACACGATGAGCACGTGAGGGACCAGGTCTCCTCACTGTGGAGGGGACCAGGTCTCACACATGAGGGACCAGGTCTCCTCACTGTGGAGGGGACCAGGTCTCACACATGAGGGACCAGGTCTCCTCACTGTGGAGGGGACCAGGTCTCACACATGAGGGACCAGGTCTTCTCACTGAGGAGGGGAGATGGAATGGAATTTTTTAACTCCACAGGGGGAATGGAAGAGGAAGCTCAAGCTTGTTCACCAAAACCTGGCATTCGGGAGTTCCAGGGCCCCCTTGGAGTCAAGCGAGGTAAGTTTAGGACAAATCAAAGGCAGCATGCTTCCCCAGCAGGGGAGGACACCGATGGATCTCATTACCCCAAGATGTGGTCTCAGCTGGAAATATAAATAGCTTCACAAAAGGTTTAGATAAATCCATGGATGACAGCTCCGTTCATGGGCTCCAAGTGGAAGGAGGCTGTTTGGGGGCCCCCTGGGCAGCCATCAGGGAGGCAACCTGGCCTCCCTAAAGACCACCCCTTGGTGGCCCTGTTCCAGGCAAGCCTCTGGCTTCAGGGACCCAAGAAGGCGATGTTGCTGTTCTTGTGGACCAGGGTGTGGCCTGGGTCCCCCAGTTCTCAACTTCTCCAACATTCCCCATCGAGACTAGGGCATCAAGCAGCTCAGCCAGGCTGTCCCCTGAGGGACCAGCAGAGGGAGACAGATTCCGCATGGAGTCCCAGATGCCAGCACACGGCAGGCGCTGCCTGGCCAAAGGAGGGTCAAATAAAGCGTCTGTGGATGTCAGGCTTGTGCCCAGTGGTGCAAGGGCCCACCATGGAAAACGAGCAGAGAAGACATCTGCTCTGGCTGGGAGGGGCTTGCTACGTGGGACATGAGGGTGGAGAGCAGCTTTAGGGAACTAGGGGCAGATGGGAAGGGACCACTGATTAAAAGCAGGGTTGCTCTGGACTCAAGTTGCCTGTGTGTTGTACAACTCTGCCTTAGTTTCCCCATGAAAATATGACAACCATAGTATCACCCACCTCAGGGGAACTGTATGAGATTGTGGGAAGTATCTAAATGCTTTGTACAGTGCCAGACAGGTAGTAAGTGCTCAGGAAACGGCTGCTCCATCCTGTTTGGGTGGGAGGACAGAAGGTTCTCACTTGGGGCTTTGCAACTTGCAAAGCCTTTACTTGATTATCTCATGTGCGCCTCACCACAACCCTGAAGACTAACCCTGAAGTTAGGTTCACTTATGGGGCTGCAGAGATGGCTCGGTAATTAAGAGAACCTGGTGTTTTGCAGAGGACCCCAGATTTGTTCCCAACACCTATGTAGTTGCAAACAACCACCTGTAACTCCAGTTCCAGGGGCTCCAGACCCTCTTCTGGCCTCTCTGGGCATTGTACAGCATGTGTACGCTTACATGCATGCAGGAAAAACACTCATAGATACAAAATAAAAATAAATTAAAATAAAAAGGGTCACTTGTAAATGGCAGGTCTGGGCCTCCTCTCTACGTCCAGTGTAGGAGCTGGAGCCCAGGCCTTGTGCATGCTGTCACTCAACTAAAGTTCCATCCTAGTGTAGAATTTCTGGTACCAAACAAATCTAGGACTCTTTGTAGTGTTGCCTGTGAGTAAGAGGTTGAAAGGGGCCTGCGGGGCTCAAGAGATGGTTCGGTGCTTAAGAGCACCGACTGCTCTTGCAGAGGATCGGGGTTCGATTCCCAGCACCCACATGGTAGCTAAAAAAACCATCTTTAACTCCAGTTCCAGGGGAATCCGATGCCCTCTTCTGACCTCCGAGGCATTGCATGACACAGGTGCACCAACCTACATGCAGACAGTACACTCATACACATAAAAAATAATAAATAAATAAAATTAAAAACAAAAAGAAAGGGGCCTGCACCAGGTACCCAGCTACAGTGAACCTCGTAATAGGCTGCCCGCATCTCTGGCCATATTAAACTTACCTTGTATATGTCCCTTGGCCCCCAGAAGACAAACTGTCTTCTGGGTCCACACTGGTTGGTAAGGCATGCACAGTACGTGCTTCGAGAAGCCTCTGGGAGGTAAGGACCTCTGAGATGTAGGTGCCGGCTGTACCTTTTCCTCTTCTGCTTGCCGTGCTCACTCACCTCCGGGGAAGCCTCTGCTGCCATGTAGAAACTGCACAGGGCTTCCTACATGCTTGGTTCCTGTTCCACCAACACTGCTTTGTTGTGGCTGCTGCTGTCTGTCTGTCTGTCTCAGGGCCTTATATATGCAAGGCAAGTACTCAACCACTAGCCCTGGCCATAGTTCCTATTCATTTCATTTTTGCAAGTTGACCCTGAAAGAAATTCACACAGATAGCCACCACTATCATATCACCATCACCCCTGTCATGGAGAGGACACTAAAGAGCAGAGTGGTGGCACTGGCCCAAGGTCACTCAGCAGAGGAGGGACAGGTCCTCTCCCTCTGTCACCATGGCCTCCTCCTCTCCATCAATACATCACAGGGAAGGGGGCTGTCTCTGAGCTCTGGCCTGGACAGCCTGGAGGAAGCTGTCCTGAAGAGAGGATGGGGGGGAGGGACAGGAGAGCTCGAGCTCGGGAGGCGCCCAGTGACTCAGCAGGGCAGGATAAGGATCTCCCAGCCCAGGGAGAGGTAACCCCACTCCTCTGCCAGGGGAGACCGAGTCACAGGGCCTGCGGCATGGGTTGGTCAGGGCAATGGAACATCCTGGGAGATTGGCAGGGACAGCTCCTGGTGGGCACCTGGGGTATCCCTTCTGCCTCTGCCCTCTCCACACACCCATCACCCAGACACTCTGGCAGAGGGCAGATAAAGCCCTGGTGAGGCGGAAAGGCTGCCACCAAGCCACAGATCGGAGTGCCTCTCGGCTTCCCTCTGGCTTCACAGGGGAAGCAGGGTGAAGTGTCCTCTGGCAGGCCTGAGCTGGGCCAGGTATGGGTGGGGGGGGCAGGGCAGGGCAGGGCTGTGGCTGAGCTAAGCGGAGCCCTCTGCCCTGGGGTTTCTGCTGACATCAGGGCCAGTGCTGGGTGAGGCAGGGCCCTGTGGGCTGGAGCAAAAGGGAAGGGGCCCACTCTCTTGCCTCCCCCTCCTGGCCTCCGTGGCCCTACACTGGGACCCGCACAACCCTGCAGGTGCGGGAATCCCAGGAAGCACAGTGAGCCAGGCCGCTGACCCTATCACCTCTTGGACCTACTTTGTGGAGCAGGATAGAAGGAAGCCCTTGCCTGACTTGGGTAGATGTCCTAACTTCCATGTTAATGCTCACTGTGTGGTTCCAAACTCCCTGTTAATGGAATCTAGAATCCTAGCTAAGCTCCCTAGCGCTCCCAAGGGTTTGGCCTCTCTTGGGTAAGGTATCTGGCCCAGCTCACAGTGCACCCCAGTGATGGAGGACCCAGTTTCCTTGTACTGGGAGGTGGGGGCTCCTCAGGCACTAGAGCAATCTCTTCATGCCACAAAGAACCCCTTGGTGTCTTGAAGGACCCCTGTGCCCACTGCCATACGCCTCAGTCCCGGCAGTACTCTGTGGAGTCCTGCATCACACAGCCTGCTCTCAGACCGAGACTCCTGGCATCCTCCCAAGGCAACCTCCAGGCTGCAACTGCACGGAGCAGTTGTGGTGCCATGCCACTGAAGCCAGGCAGCGCTGGGGTCCCGTCCTGCTTCTGCCACTCAATCTGGTGTAACGCAATAGAGTGACTCCATCTAATTAAGTTGGGCTTCCTCCTGGGAGAACAGGGGAAATGGCAGCCTCAGTTCTAGGGCTCTTGCAGAGGTGCAATGAAATGGATGAAACGGCCCTGAGGATCACCCCTGTGCTGGGAGGGGGGCTTGGTGTTTTACAAGGCTATTTTGTAGCATTTAGGCCAAATAACCCTCTGAAGAGAACTGCTGGCCCCTCCATTTAGCCTGGCTGCTACTCCCTACACCTAGTCAGCTCTACCCCTGCACCCCACAGTCCCTTAAGGCTCCCCTCTGTGTCCCTGGCAACTGGCATGGAGGATGCCTTCAGGGAATGTCGTGACAAATGAGTTAGAAAATGTCCCTGGCCCTCTGTGGGCTTGTCCAAGTCCCTCTTCTGATCACCTATCAGGAGGGGACCACATTAGAGGGTTCAGGAATTGGACTTAGGTTCAGGAGTTGGCCTTTCCCTAGGTCTGGACCCCTTCAGTGTCAACTTCATAGCTGCGCCTGGTACAGTCTTTTGAGGCACTTGGAGAGCTTCCTCCAAAGGCAGTTATGGCAGGAGGAAGGAGGGAAACGAGGGAGGGGTGGGACTCTAGCCAGTCCCTGAGCCAACCCTGAGTCACCCTTAATGTTCGGAGGGCAGCTTGGTCATCACCTGGACCCAGCTCTACCCCCGACTCAATCGTACCTCTTGGAGTCTGACTGCTGCCCACCTGTGGCCTGCTATCTGCAAGGCCAGAGGTCGTGGCAAACCAGCATGCTGGTCACACACCCAGTGAATGTCCCTGCCATCCAGGAGAGAGATCAACGCCATGGCACACTGGCCAATGGGACGCAGGTGTTCTGTCCCCAGCTCCGCTCTCCACCCTGGCTGCTGCTAGGTGGTCCCCAGTGGGCCCCTCCTGGCTCAGCCTACCACATTTCCTCACCAACTCTCACCTCTTCCTGGGACACACATTCTCTCCCACCACTGTGGTTAATGACATTTGACAAGTGTCCCCAAGCTGGAATTCTTAAAGGTAAGGTCAGGGTTTCTTCGTCTCCAGTTTTACAAGACCTAGCCAGCATCTGACAGAGGCCCAGAAAGCAGACATGCAATATCCCTCGGACAGAAGGGATGCTTATCTGAAGCTACCGCGGTACCCAGTGTCTCCTCCAAGTGTCTCCCTACCCCCTGGCTTGTTGAGAGTTAGAAGGGCCCCAGATGAGTTAATGCAGGAGCGGTTAGTCCTTAAATTCGAAATAAAAAACAGCCACCTGTCCTGCACCCCCAAACCCCAGGGGGTACCTCTCCTGGTTCTCTCCTTTCTTCCTTCACCTCCCACTTCCAGCAAACCCACCCCATTGGGGATTTGGCAAAGTTGGTGCAGTCTTTCTCCAGCCCCCACCCCACCCCAACTGGCAGCTCCAAGCCTGCTGGCTTTGCCCAGACATGGCGGAGGGGCACGGGCGGCTTGGAGATGGAGTTGATTTTCCCTTTGGCAGTATGGAAGAAGGGGAGGGGAAAAGCTTGGCCCCCACTGGGTGAGAGGAGAGGGCAGGGAGGCAGGTCGAGACTTGGGGCTAGGAGGGAATGTGACTTGCTCAGCATGTGGGGTCACTGCATTAACAAATGGGGGTCCCAGGAGCTGTGTTCTTCCCCCCTCCCCGACCTGGACTGGGTCCACTGGGCACAAAAGTCCTCAGTGCCTGCATGCTCATGCCTCAGAAAGCCCTGACGTGGACCTTTGCTGGGCAGGGGAGATAGTACCACAGAACAGTCCCCCCCACCCCCCAGCCCCAGTTTTCCTAAGTGCCTATAAGAGCCTATCCTTCAGCAGCAACTATGGTTCTCCCCTTTGTCTCCCCTTTTCCTTTCCTGAGTCCCTTCTCCTTCTTCTTCACCCCCCCCCTCATTGGGGCTGCTTTCCTCCTGACTCAGCAAGGTGCTTTATAAGGTGCTGAGGGGGCTCAGCCAAATCCAAACCATATTGTCTGTGCAGCCTCTCCAACTGAGGGTGAGCTGCGGAGCTGCACAGCCCTGGCTGGGCTCACGCTGCTCCCTTTCTTTCCTTGTTCCCTCCCTCAGAAAGGGTAGGTGCTACAAGGTCCTCCTGGTCCGGTCCACCATGGCTAGGTCACTTGTGGGCATCTGCCTTCTTGACCTGGCATGAGCATCAAAAGATGGTTGGACTCATGGACCAAGAATGTCATTGAAACTCTGGAGTCCCAGGCTGGTGGGGGTGGGAAAGAGGTGGGGGAGGGAGGCCCTAGGCACTTTTCACAAGGGCTCCTCCAAGGCGCTTTCATCAGAGCGGCTACTGGTGCTTCAGGGACCCCTGCCCCCCATTCCAGGCCACTTCTCATTCCCAACTTCTTCTTCTTCTGAAAAAAGGGGGGAGGGAGAGGGAGAGGGATAAGGAGAGAGAGAGAGAGAGAGAGAGAGAGAGAGAGAGAGAGAGAGAGAGAGAGAGAAAACCAACAACTAAAGTCTGTCCACTCATGAGGTAATTGAAAACAACTTCTCCCCCCACTCTACACGTCACCCACCCCCACCCCCCCACCTCCGTTCTCTAGAGCAGAAAAGGGAAAGCCTGCCCTGGGCAGCCAGCACTGGCCATGACTGATGCCTACTTTGACCCACAGGCCAGAGGGGCTATGGCAGACTAGCAGAGTGCCCTCCTTTCCCAGGGGCACCTTGGAGTATTGGGGGATGACTGTCTTATGCTACTCCAGGGACAGGCATCACCTTCCAGGTCTGGCCACCACCAGCATCTCACCACACGACCATGGGTGAACGACACTGCAACTCATTACCAAATGATTTAATTGGCAGTATGCTTCTATAAGCACCCAAGGCTTGGGGACCAAACCACTGTCCCCCAAGAAAAGTCACAAAGTGGGGCTGCCTCCAAGCCACAGATGACAGCTGTCTCCTCTGCGCTAGCTCACTCACTCACTCTCCCTGGCAGCCCTTTGGAGGGGGAGGAAGGGGGAGGAAGGGAGACCCTCCAGGGAAGTTGAGGGTTATGGGTCCCCTAGGTCTCCTACTCAGCGAGTCCCAACCCAGGCCTGAGGGGAAGTACGGAGAGTGCTTCCAGCCAAACCACCCCTACCTCACCACCGGAAAAACCAACAACCCAAAACCCCAAAGGGAAGAGGATGCCAAATGTCTCGATGGGGAAGCAATTTCACAAACGGGGATGCTCGCTCCGTCCACGGCCTTGAATCTGCGCTTTCCCGCTGAGTCACCCGCGAAGCCTCTGGTGTTGAAACTGGTCCGGTGCGTTGTGCTGATTAATGAATTACAAATCCCCCACCCATGTGCACTCTCCCTGGTCACTGGGAAGAATGAGAAACCTTGTGAACTCGAGGGAGAGGCCGGGCAGTGGGCCGTGGTGCCCTCTTCCTCCCCCTCCACCAAGGGGGCACGTCAGCTCGTTAGTCACCTGCCCCAGCCCGTGGCGCCTCGCTGAGCTCTCCAGCTTTTGGAAGTGGGACAAGCGGCGGGACAATAGGCAAGGGGGGCGGTCAGCCCAGACAAAGGGCAGCAGGAAAAACACCATCACTAGCTTGGAGGCCAGCTCGCTGGCATTTCGGAGAATGTGTCATTGCATCTACTCAAGTGGGAGGGGGGAGGGAAGGCTGGCCACCGGGCAGAGGTAGGGTGGGCGCAGGGACCCCTAACCCGGGGGCAGGGAGTGGAGGGAGGGAAGGAGGCCGGCGTGCCCAGGCCGAGTCGCCGGGGAAGCAGCCCGCATCCCGGCCAGCTCCCTCTCCCGGCTCTGCGGAGTCTGCAGACGGACGATGCCCTCCCTGCCCCCTCCCCTCGGAGGCCCAGGGTGGTACCGTCGCAGCCTCGCCTCACCTCACCCCCCCCCCGTCAGTGTTGTGGGAGGGAGAGGAGCCCCAGAAGCCCTCCCTCGCCTCCTCCCCCCTCCTCCCCCCACCCCGGGGAGGGCTGCTACAATTTGTGGTTACAGCTTTACACGTCAGAAAAAAAAAAAGTTTGCAGAATGTCCCACACCGAAAAAAAAAAAAAATGCGAAACCGAGAGAAAAAAACCTGCGAGTGGGCCTGGCGGATGGGATTATTAAAGCTTCGCCGGAGCCGCGGCTCGCCCTCCCACTCCGCCAGCCTCCGGGAGAGCAGCGCGCGGCCGGCCCGGCCCCGGCCCCATGGACCTCCGAGCAGGTAGGAGCCCGGCGTCCGGGCCGCGGCCCCCGCCCCGCGCCGCGCCGCGGGCTCCGGCTCTGTCCTCCCCCACCCGGGCCCGGCCGGGAGCGGCGCTGGCGAGGGCCGCGACTCGGGGGGCGCCCTCGGGCGGGAGGGCTGCGCGGGGGGCGGCGGGCGCGCCGAGCGAGCGAGCGGACGGGCGGCTGAGGCGGCGGCGGGGAGGCGGGGGCGCGGGGAGGAAGAGGCGGCGCGGAGGGAGCCCGGGCCGGCGGCCGCGCGGGAGGAGGAGGCGCCGGGCAGGGCGAGCCGGGCCGGGCGGGACGCGCCGCGCGGCCGGACGTGCCGCTGCCCACAGCCCGGGCAGGTAGGGGCCGCGCGCGGGGCCTCGGCCGCGGGGCCTGGGAGTGACTACAGCCGAGGACCGGGCCGCCCGGCGGGAAGAAGCCGGTCAGCGGCCGGGGAGCGGCCACCCGGGCTGGCGGCCCGCGGCAGGAGGGCGGGCAGGGCGGGGAGTGGACGCGCGGGAACGGGCAGCGGCCCGCGGAGTCTCGGATCCCGGGACCCCGCCCCCGCCCCCGCCGCGGGGAAGGGAAAGGACGGGAAGGGAAGGAAGGGACGGGAAGGGAAGGAGCGACCGGGCGGGAGCGGGCGGGGGGGCGGGGCCGGGGGCGCCGGGGCCACACAGGGGGAAGGCGCCGCCGCCGCGGGAGGGTCGGGAGCGCGGGGTCACGGGCGCGGGCCTGGGACCGCGGGTCGCACCACCGTCGGAGCCCGGGCCGAGCCCCCAGCACAGGCCCGGTCCTCACCCCCTTCCTAGCAGCCCCGCCCTGGGCTCCTGGAGCACCCCACCCGGAAGACCCCCCCAAGCCCAGAGGACCCCCGTGCTCTCCAAAGCCCAAGGCCAGGAAGGGCCTGCGGGGGAGGAAGGCGAGGTGGGCGGAGGGTGGATGGCCAAGGCCGTCCGAGCCTTGGAAAAGGGCTACGGTGGGAAACAGCTGCACCTCTCTCTGGAACCTGACCCAGGCACATCTGTGCCTTCCAGCACCCCTGACAGACCAGCTCCACCGCTGTCCAGCACACATTACCCCCCACCCCCCGCCAGGTTCTCATTCCCCAACTCGCCAGATGCTCCCGTCTAGTGCCCCGGAGTTACACTTGGCAGCCAGAAGAGCACCCGGCAGAGATGGCAGCCGCAGAAGTGTCTGCTGAATGGAGGAATGGGTCCCCAGACCCCTACACTGAAGTGTCCTGTTCACGCTTCCGCAGGCCACCCTCTACACACCAGCTACTGAGACCTAACACTTCACATTCCTCCCCACCAGCCCACCTGCCCGTTCACACCCCGCTCCTAAGCTCTCCGCCCCCCTCCAACACCCTTGACCACAGCACTCTTGCCGCCCCCCCCCCCCCCCCCCCCCCCGCACACACTCGCGCTGACCTATCTCCTTCACCTCTTTCTCCGCTCCGGCCGAGCAGCCCCTGGGCTTTTCACCCTCATCTCCCAGAGCAAACCCACGGCCCTCTTGTGGCTTAGCCCGGTAGCCTCTCCTTCCAATCAAAGCGCAACTCTGAGACTGACTTCACAAGCCAAGGAGCCCAACCGCCCTGCCCGCTTGCTTCTTTCCCTGAACCTCATTTCTTCTTCTGTGTTTTGGGCTGGAAAGGAAAAGAAAGAAAAGGATGGGAATGAGAGGAGGGAGTCACCCCCCCTCCCCGGGTGACTCTGCTGGGAGGACCTTTCCCTAGCGCAATGCAATTGCCCCATGTTAGCCCACTGTCACCAGATGAGTTCATGGCAAAGCTAGGTCTTCAGGCTCAGGCGTGTGTTCTCAGTGACCTGGCACTTCTCACCAGCTCTGGAGGAAGGGACCCAGAGGACGACAGAAAGGAAAGAAGGGGCTGGGCATGCCTTTAATCCTGGCACTCAGGAGGCACAGGCAGGCGGATCTTTGTGAGTTCAAGGCCATCCTGGTCTACAGAGCGAGTTCCAGGACAGCTGGGGTTACAGGGAGACCCTGGTCTCAAAAAAAAAAAAAAAAAAAAAAAAAAAAAAAAGAAAGAAGGAAAAGACAGAGGAGGGGGCAGCCAATCAGGAGGGTGAAGAAAGCTGGGTCTTCTGTGGGCCTTTCCCTGGATAGAAGAACCCCCACCCAGATCTCACACCACTGTAGGCATACTCCCTTTTGGGCTGCTCCCCCAGCTTTCCTCAATAGACACCTCCAAGGTCGCCCAGATGCTGATCCTGAGGGGGTGTGGGACAAGACCTTCCCTTCTCATATTTAGCCTAACTTCTGGACCCAACATTTAGGGTGTACAGCTGTTAGTCCTCCATCCCAGGTGCAGTCTCCCCCAATTACCCTGAACATCTGCACTGCTGAGCCCCCCCCCCCGCCCTCAGTAAGGGTGGTCAGCCTGTGGGACAGGGCTGAGGGGCTGCTGGCTAAAGGCCTGCCAGTGCAATAGGTTGGGGTGGCCCTTGTGCTTGCATGGGCTAAGGCAGGGTGTGTGTGTGTGTGTGTGTGTGTGTGTATGTATGTATGTGTGTGTGTGCGTTTATGAGGGGGGCTTTGGTTCCCAGGGCCCAGGGATCTGGATAGAATTAGGGGCTGGCCCGGGTGGGGGCCAGGATGGGGGTGGAGGGGCTGCAGCAGGAAACGTGAGCTGCACTCGTTAGCTCCTCACGTGCTCAGCTGGATTTATAAACACAAGGAGAAGACGGGATGTAAACAATCAGTGGGCAGCAGCCAGAGGCAGATCTAGGGCTGGGGCGGGCTGGGGACGGGGCTGGGGGAGGGGGCTGGGACCCAGCATCATGGTGGGTTCCACCTGCGTATGCTGAGCCTGAGAAGGGAGAAGTGGAGGGCTCCAGGGAAGGTTTCCACCCCACGTTCCTGCCGAGGAGCACAGGGGGCCGTCTCACGCTCACACTCAGCTCAGGTGTTCTCTGTCCAGGCCTCCCTGTTTTGCTGCCTGAGATATGGGCACATCTTGTCCTTCCACCTGCCCTTCGTCCTCTCCTGGGCTCCTCTCTGATTCCCGAGACTCCTTGCCTCTTTCTGCTTCTCTCCAGGACTGGTCAGTAAGCTCCTTCTCTCCCCTGTCCTCCCACCCCCTAGCCTGCAGTGACACAGTTACCTCAGAACTGAAATATTCCTGGAAACACCGGCCCCGTCTGGTTAATTTCATGCGCTGTTTTTTTCTCCCCAGATGACTTAGCTCTTGTTTACCCAGAGGCTTCCCCTCCTACCGTCCCTGTGTGGGGAGCTGGTCTCCCCAGGGATGTCCCAGAAGGCCCAGGAGGGGAGGGCGACCAAGCTGCAGGCTGGGCTCCTGACCACACCTCCTGCTTTGGGACGCACAGAGTCTAGCCCTAGGATTATTGGCTGCAGGGCTGCCCTGGGCAGGGTGGGGTGAAGAGGCCAGTCAGGCCTCCAGTTTCTGCTTCCCCAGGACTTTGGCATTGCCACTAACGTCCAGCAAGGCATACTCAATCCTGAAAGCCATCTGGACCCTAAATGGGCCACAGCTCAGCTCATAGCTCTAGTTTCCAAACTAACCCTACAGGTATCTACAGAATGCTCAAGAAAAATCAGCCAGATGCCTGGGGCTTGGTTCAAAGGAGAAGAACCTGGACATGAGGGACTAGAAACGTGCACAACATTAGGCAGGAATGACGTTAGGTGGAATTGAGGACTAAGGAATGAGCATGCAGAGGAAAAGCACAGGCTGCAGATGGGGGAAGTGGGGCCTGCTTACCTGCCAAGCAGTGAATGTCTGACCCTGCTGTCTGAAATCACAAGTGCATGTGCACACACACAACACACTCCACCTGCAAAGCTAGCTACTCAAGCATCTAATCGTCCATCCTGAATGCCTTCCCTAGCAAAAGACCCCAGCTGCTTCCTGTACTCTGTAAGAGAGATACTGTCCCGGGTCGTAACCCTCTGTAAAGCTCTAAAGACTGAGGATTATGACAGACTCTAACCCTAATCTGGTCTTCATTCTTTCTTAACTCCAAACCCTATTTTTTATTCTAAGTACAGATTGTTAAGCCTATCCACTTGTTTCTAAGAAACATGTCATTATAGAAAAATTTGGAAGTATAAAATATAAAGTAAAGGAAAGAAACCACTTGACCTCATACCTATTCAAGCTTAAAACCCACACCAGCCTGGCTCTGTGTGACGTGCCAACCGCCCTCCCATCCGACATGTAAATCAACAAATTCATAAACCTTAGCCCCAGCTAACCTTCTGCCTGCCTGAACGTAACCACATCCTCCTCCTGGACTCAAACCTCAACCACACTCAATCAACCAAATCCCAAGTCTAAACTAATCTGAAATGTTAAGACTAACCTAGTTCTTAAAACTGACCTAGCCCAGTGCTAATTATATCCCTACAGTTGCCTAGCCCAGATGTACACCGATTTTGATCTTGGGCCCCACCTAAAAGCCCAGAAAACCATGTTTCCCACCTGACTGTGTCCGCCCCACCCCCCACCCCCCAGCATCAACTCCTAGCTTCCCATTGTCTTCTGCTGGTCAGCCTGATTCTCTTTCTTTCTTTCTTTCTTTCTTTCTTTCTTTCTTTCTTTCTTTCTTTCTTTCTTTCTTTCTTTCTCTCTCTCTCTCTCTCTCTCTCTCTCTCTCTCTCTTTCTTTCTTTCTTTCTTTCTTTCTTGGTCTTTTTTAGCCCCAGCTGTCCTGGAACTCGCTGTGTAGACCAGGCTGGCCTTGAACTCACAGAGATCCACCTGCCTCTGCCTCCCAAGTGCTAGGATTAAAGGTGTGCGCCACCACACCCGGCTTCCTTTATTTACTTTTTTGGTCTTTTTGAGACAGGGTCTCCCTTTAGTCCCAGCTGGCGTGGGGCTTGCTATGTAGACCAGGCTGGCTTTGAACTCACAGAGATCAGCCTGCCTCTGCCTCCCGAGTGCTGGGATTAAAGGTGTGCGCCACCACGCCCGGCTAGCCTGCTTCTTTAAATGCATATCTTTCCCCTTGGTGTTCTCTTTCAGCACCAAAGATAAAAATGGGGGAGACACTGGTAGGGCCTGTTAGTGCAAGCCTATAATCCCAAACACTCAGGAAGCTGAGGCAGACGCATCATAGGTTTAAGAACAGCCTGGACAGTTTACGGAGACTCTGTCTCCAAAGATAGGGTAGAGGACTTGCCAACACACATGTGTAAGGCCCCAAGTTTAATCCATAGTACCAAAGGAGAGGGGTACAGACTGCCACACTGAGGAGAGTCCTTCTGTCTAACTCCACCCTACCCTCATGAACCCAGGAACCATACCCCAGCACATACCTTCTAGTCACTCCACGAGCCATCCTCGGCCCCCCAGCTTGATCCTGCCTTTAACCTGTCCCTGTCTCCAGAGCTGCAGCCTCTTCCGGAGCCCTTCCCCAGGGCTTGCTAGAGCTGATGTGTGTCATTTCCTACCCTTTAGTTCCCTTCAAGCTGCAGCCGGACTGGAAGATTGGGAGAAGACTGGGATGCAACCGAAATCCCATTCCATTGACACAGAAGTCCCTAAAACCTGGCCTGCCCTCTGAGAACACACGTGCACACATATTTTGGCACATGGAGTGACACACATGCCAAAGACTTTTAGCTGACAGATGCAGTCAAATATTTCTTGATAGACCCAAATGTCAGGTCCTCACCCTTACACACGTCCGTCCTTCCACACACTCCTCCAGGAGTGCTTCCCCCCCCCAATCTGGTCTCTCCCCCTCCCTCCCCACTCCCAGCCCAAGATGGGGACACCTGAGGGGCTGCCAGCTCTTCCTCACTTGGACTGAAGCCTGCCCTCATTCTTGCCCATCCTGTCCGCAGGGGACTCGTGGGGGATGTTAGCTTGTCTGTGCACCGTGCTCTGGCACCTCCCTGCAGTGCCAGCCCTCAATCGCACAGGGGACCCAGGGCCTGGCCCCTCCATCCAGAAAACCTATGACCTCACCCGCTACTTGGAGCACCAACTCCGCGGCCTGGCTGGGACCTATGTGAGTATCTGAACACTGAGTGAAGAGGGAGCCTGGTGGAGGTCCTGGTGAAGGCTGCGGTGATGAGGGGCCCTTTGGCTCCAAGCAGTTTCCCTGTCTGGCCTGTCTCCTGCCCCTCCCTCTTAGGTGCCCCCCCAATCCTGGCCCCAGGACCAGGCATGTGGGCAGGCCTCGCACCCGCCTTGGCCCATTGCCCCACTGGCTGCCAGCCCAGCCGCCCGCCTCCCCCTGGGGGCCGGGGAAGTCTCCTCTGTTTACACCGTGTTGTGGTGTCTCTTGTACGGGCGGGGCTGGGTGGGGATGGAGGCGCCCCACCTTCTATGCCTGTGTTCCAGCTCGCCTCTATCTTCAGACCTGGGGCCCTGCTGCTCTGGACCCAGAGGCCTCCCTACGTCTGCCTCTCCCATCCTGGCCAGGCCTCCTAGGGGGGTCATGTGTTGGGGGGCAGGGGGTCTACAGAGATTCCAGGCCTGTCATGGCAGTGGGTTCAAGGGTATGGAGGGTAGTTATACCATAAAGATTTGAGGGTAGCCCATAGAGCCCAGGAGAGAAGGAAAGAGGACCGGAGGAGCTGAGGACCGTGGGGAGCCAGCCCCCTCTTCCCGTGTTCCTCTTCCATATCCCAGACCCTACTCTGGAGCCAGGGAAGAAGAGGGAGGAGGGTGGCGGGGGAGCTGGCTCCAGCCCCAGGATACACCGAGGAAATTAGTTTGTCTCTGTGCTTGTCAGCGTGTGAACCTCCCCCTGGGCCCTTGCCTATCCCAGGCCTCGCCCCTCTTCTCCTCCCTCCCAGTTGTGCATCTCCCACCTCCCCTTGCCTGGGCCCCAGGCTGTTCCCCCAAGGGGCTGGCAAGGGCTTTGCCCTCTTCCCCACACTCCACTGCCCACCACGGTCCTCCTCCTTCCCCTCCTGAGCTTGCCTCAGTTTCTTCCCTCTGTAGCCTGCTCCTAACAGCTGAATCCTCTTCTCTGGGGTGCTGGTGAGTACCCTACTGTCCCCTGCCCCTTTAGCTGGCTGGATTGGATTTATCCAAGGGGAGATTTGATGCCACCAGGCCCTCCCGCCTTTGACACCAGCTCTCCTCTGACTGGTTTCCCTGTGCAGAAAACCTTTGCCTGACTCTGCTACCCCCTCTAACTCTGCTACCCCCTGCCAAATTTCTCGAAGGAGTGGTCTACACCCGCTGCCTCCGCTTCCTCTCCTCCCACTCACTCCTTAACCCCCTGCAATCTGGCTTCCAGGCCACAGCAGCGGTCTCTCCCAGGTCGCCAGGCACCTCCTTCTCACCAAGCCAGCAGCGTTTTCTTCGTTCCACGGCTGCTCTGTGCACTCTGCTGCCTTCCTGAGCTCTCCCTCGGCCTGCAGTCTCAGGGGCCGCCTTCTACCTCTCCAGCCTGACCTCCTGGCTCCTCAAGACTCTTCTCCTCTGCCTGGCCTTGTAGTGGGCACTCCCCACCCAGCCAATCAGCAAGTCCTTCCTGAGAGGTTCCTTCATGGTTTTTTCTCTCTACACCTCTCCATAGGAGAACTCATCACTTCCACTGGCTTCCCTGTCACCTCCATGCAAATAACATGCTTGCTGGAGAAACTCAGGTGGCCTGTGAACAGAGAGGCCTGCCATGGAGGCAGGGCCAGTGTCAGGGAGCAAGGACAATCAAAGCTTTGGGAGTGGGCGCCTCCTGCCGGCCAGCTGGCAGCTCTGCCCTCCTCCCCATCACCCTCTCCTTTCCACAGCTGAACTACCTGGGGCCTCCTTTCAATGAGCCTGACTTCAACCCTCCCCGGCTAGGGGCAGAGACTCTGCCTCGAGCCACCGTCAACTTGGAAGTGTGGCGAAGCCTCAATGACAGACTGCGGCTGACCCAGAACTACGAGGCCTACAGCCACCTCCTGTGTTACTTGCGTGGCCTCAACAGGCAGGCTGCCACAGCCGAGCTACGGCGCAGCCTGGCCCACTTCTGCACCAGCCTCCAGGGCCTGCTAGGCAGCATCGCCGGTGTCATGGCAGCTCTCGGCTACCCACTGCCCCAGCCTCTGCCGGGGACTGAGCCGGCCTGGGCCCCTGGGCCTGCCCACAGCGACTTCCTCCAGAAGATGGACGACTTCTGGCTGCTGAAGGAGCTGCAGACCTGGCTATGGCGTTCAGCCAAAGACTTTAACCGGCTAAAGAAGAAGATCCAGCCTCCGGCAGCTGCGGTCACACTGCACCTGGAGGCCCATGGCTTTTGATCTCAGACCCTCACCCTCCCACCCGGTTGGCTGTGTTTCCATTCTGTGGGGAAGAAACCTGTTGAGTTGGGAGACAGACTGGGAGCTCTGGCCCCCCTCAGCCTTGGATGGGGAGTACGAGACCCTAAACCCCATCTCCTGCCTAGCTCCCGGAGTCCCACAGGTCTGGGGACAAGGTGCATGGCACCATCCTGTTCACGGGGTAACACTTGAGGGAGCCAGGTGGCTCAGGTGGGTACGAAGGCCTCTGCCTCCCAGTTCTGCTCGGCACCTGCCAGTGCCCAACCGGTCCTCAGGTGGCACTTTCAGAGCGCAGCTGGACAGCGCAGGTGGGGTCACCGTGGTGTGGGCCTTTCTGCGGTGAAAAGCTGCCCACAGCTCCTTGATGAGCGCTGCTCCCCTACCCCAGTAATTACATATCCAGTTCAGGAAACAAACAGGACAGCAGTCTAAAGAAGGGTGTGATGGAAAGAGGAAGGGGTGGGGTCTGTGGTGGAGCTGACTAGAAGAGGCCATACTAGAAGTGGGGTGGGCACAGGCCACCAGCAGTCACGGACGCTGGTGTCAGAGAGCAGAAAACCAAAGCCTGCTGAACATCGGGACCTTGCCTTGAATTTTCTTGCTGGCATTTTGGATGTCTCCCCTCCGCCCCTTTCCCAGGGTATCTGTGGTTGCCTGGGCTGGGGAGGGCGCCCACAGCCACAGGGTTTCCTGAAAGTTTACATTGCAGTAGCATTGTGGGGTAAGGGGGCATGGCTCCCCCAGGCCCTATCCCCAGCCCCACCCACTCATGACTCTAAGTTTGTTGTATTAATATTTATTTATTTGGAGATGTTATTTATTAGATGATATTTATTGCAGAATTTCTATTCTTGTATTAACAAATAAAATGCTCCCCCAGAACTCGGTCTCCTGCTCTGGCCTGGGACTCTTCCTAGGGCATTGTTGGCCCTGCCTGTCCTGATTCCCATCGTCCCCTCCCACACCCACGATGCTTTCGGCCCCCTCAGCAGCTGTGTGTCCCTTGCCCTGGGCTGCTCTGCTGGTCCCCAGGGGTCTGTCCCCCTGAATGTCGGCTCTAACTCACCTGCAGCTTCTGAGCAGCAACTCTGCCCCTTTGCAGCTGCCCCGAGCACTCAACCCCTGGGCATTCAGTCCCCAGCTTTCCCAGGCCCCCACCAGTAACTGTCTGCTTCGGCCCTTGCCTCAAACACTCTTCCTCTCCTACGGAGGTTATGGACGATGGCCAAGTCAGCGTTCTCAGCTCCAGTTCTGATCCTTTCCCTCCAGTGTCAGGGCTTGTGAGAAGAGAAGGTCTGCCAGAGAATGGGCTGAACGCTGTGTGAGGGAGGACCCAAGTTCAAACCTCATTTTATAAAGCCTGTTAGCTGGGTGACCTCAGACAGTTTTCAGGTCTCCAGTTTCCCCATCTGTAAATTGGGAATAATTGAATAAACTTATTTGATTGTTACTGAGGGTAATGGAAATAATAAAGGTAAAGAACTTAGCTATAGCAGCAACTGCTATAGTAATTACAGATTACTTGAGACATATCCCTGTCATGACAGTCTAGTTAAGAGCTACTGGGGCTGGGCATGGTGGCGCACGCCTTTAATCCTAGCACTTGGGAGGCAGAGGCAGGCAGATCTTTGTGAGTTCAAGGCCAGCCTGGTCTACAGAGTGAGTTCCAGGACAGCTGGGGCTACAGGGAGACCCTCTCTCAAAAAAAAAAAAGAAAAGGAAAAAAAAAAAGAGCTACTGGGTAAATTATTGGGTTAATTGCTCCCAGGTAATACTTTGATGTTTTATGATAGCCTCCTAGAGATACTGCCTTAAGCAAGGAAGTAACAAATGACATGTCAGTTGACAGACACTTTAAAGATCTAATTACCTGCCTGTTACTAATGACTGGCAGAGGAAAGCCGAATGTCTCAGACCTAACTTGACTCCTGTCCTTGGAGACCTTACAATCTACTTAGGAGAAAGAAACAGCTTCCCTGAAGTAAGAAGCTGTGACCACGTTCATGGGATACAGAGAACAAGGTAAGTAAGGGTGAGGGCAGGGTGGAGGAGCTACTGACCTGCATGTGGGCTAGCTAGCCAAGCCCTGGGCAATGTCCTTGAGTCACCTGGCCCAGGTAGAACATAACCTACTTCTACAACGGGAGCCATCTCCCAGGTGCCCGCAAAGCTCTGCCTGTTGCCTAACAAGAACCCTGGAGAGGGAAGGTATCAGGGCCTTCTCTGTGCCTTGGCTCATGACGCGCACTCAACAAAGCACTCCCGGGGGGGGGGGCCTGTGTGGAAGAGGCTGAGGCAGGAAGGGTCCTTCCTCAGGGCGCTCACATCTCCTTCCCACCCACTCTTCCTCCTTTCCTTTTCTTTTTTTTTGTTTTGTTTTGTTTTGTTTTTTGGTTTTGGGGGTTTTTTTTGGTCTTTTCCAGACAGGGTCTCCCGGTAGCCCCAGCTGTCCTGGAACTCACAGAGATCCTCCTGCCTCTGCCTCCCGAGTGCTGGGATTAAAGTCGAGTGCCACCAGGCCCTGCCCCTTCTTTTCTTAACTCTTTTTCTCTTGTTTTTGACTTTTTTTTTTTTAATTTTTTTTATTTACTATTTTGTTTGTTTGTTTGTTTTGGTGTTTTCGAGACAGGGTCTCCCTATAGCCCCAGCTGTCCTGGAACTCACTCTGTAGACCAAGCTGGCCTTGAACTCACAAAGATCCGCCTGCCTCTGCCTCCCAAGTGCTAGGATTAAAGGCGTGCGCCACCACGCCCGGCTTATTTGCTATTTTCTTATGTGTATGAGTGTACTGTCTGCATGTAGGTTTGTGTACCCATGTTGTGCAATGCCGTGGTCAGAAGAGGGTGTTGGATTCCCCTATAACTGGAGTTAAAGATGGTTCTTAGCCGCCATGTGGGTGCTGGGAATCAAACCCGGGTCCTCTGCAAGAGCAGTTGGTACTCTTAACCGCTGAGACATCTCTCCAGCCCCAACTTAAGGGTTTTTGTTTTTTTTTAATTCTTATTATGTATTCTTACTATGTTTTGCCTGCATGTAAGTGTGCAATGCCCAGGGAGGCCAAAAGAGGGCATCGGATCCCCTGGAACTGGAGTTAAGGACGGTTGTTAGTCACAGTGTGGGTGCTGGAAACTGAACCCCCATCTTCTGCAATAGCAGCTAGTGCTCTTAACTGCGGAGCCATCTCTACAGTCCCTTTTTTGCCCTTTTGAAGTAGCACCTCACTGTGTAGCCTAGGCTGACTTTGAACTTGCAATTTTCCTGCCTCTGCTTCTGGACTGCTGGGGGGGGTAACAAGCATACGACAACCACTGTGTCCTCTCTTTTCTTCTCTCTGTTTCAGCACCGAGCTCAGACTTCAATCCAGAGGTGTTCCATTAATGTGTTCTCTAAGTGTAGAACAACACAGTCCAGACAAGGGAGTAGGAACTGCTTTCATAAATGCCAAGTTACAAGGCAGATTTGCTGAAATGTTGAAAGGCGATGGACCAGCAGTAAGGCTCAGGGAGTACAGGCCTTGGGCCAAGTTTGACAACATGAGTTGGATTCCTAGAACTCCTGTGATGGAGGGAGAGAACCAATAAGTCTTAAAAATGGAAAGAAGCCCTGTCTCAAAAAGACAAAAAAAAAAAAAAAAAAGGAAGGGGAGGGAGGAAGGAAAAAGGAAGACCCAGGAAATGTAAGTGTAGGACTGAGACATGGCACCTGATAGGGTGAAGGTCTCAGGCTGGGAACTCAGGAAAAGTGGCCTGATTTACAGGGCCTGGTGCACAGCAAACACTCATAGTCACTTCTCGTATACAGGCGCAAGTGGGATTCCACACCGTTGCCAGAGGGTGGGCACACCTTGGCTAGGTAGAGATGGGGCAGGGCCTGGAGGGGTGAAGTGTGCTGCCTCCTCTTTAGGCAGACAGCGCTTCGAAGGTAAGCGCTAGGACTGCTTAGCCATGCATCCTGGCAGCACAATTTGTGGCACAGTAAAGTCCTTGATAATCTGATTTAAACTGATGTTTAAGACAGGGGCAGGGGGATAACTACCCTGGGCAGTTAGGAAACCACAGGCACCCTTTTGGTTTGTTTTTGATTTGGGACATAGGGAGCCACGTTGACTAGGCGGATCTCAAACTCAGCAGTCTTCCTGCTTCAGTCTCCCGAGTGCTGGAATTACAGGCATGTACCACCATGCCCACCCAACAAGAACCTTAGAGCTAGCAGGTGAGAGGCACACGCCAAATTGTGAGGTGAAGAAGCATACAGCTAGAGCAAGCAGAAGTACACACGTCCTAAGTGAGGGGACAGGACCAAAGAAGTCTTTTTTTGTGTTTTTTATTATTTTTATTTTATGTGTATGAGTGTTATGCCTACATGTGTGTAAGTGCACCTGTGTCATGCAGTGCTTTCTGAGGTCAGAGAGGGTGTTGGATCCCCTGGAACTGGTGTTATGGATGGATGTTAGCAGACATGTAGGTCCTGGGAATCAAACCCAGGTCCTATGCAAGAGCAGCCAGTCCTCTTAACCACTGAACCATCTCTCCAACCTGGTGGGGTGTGTGTGTTGGTGTGTGTGTGCGTTTGGTCTTTTTGAGACAGGGTCTCCTTGTATCCCCAGCTGGTCTGAAACTCACTATGTAGACCAGGCTGGCCTTGAACTCAGAGATCTGCCTGCCCCTGCCTTCCAAATGCTGGGATTAAAGCCATGTGCCAGCATGCCCAGCATTTTTGTTTAGTTGTGGGGAGTTTTTGGTGTTTTTGTTTGTTTGTTTGTTTTTTGTCTTTCAGAGACAGGGTCTCCCTGTAGCTTCAGCTGTTCTGGAACTCACTCTGTAGACCAGGCTGGTCTTGAACTCACAAAGCTCTGCCTGCCTCTGCCTCCCAAGTGCTGGGATTAAAGGTGTGTACCACCACACCCAGATTTTTTTTTTTTTAACAGAAGAGATCTAAACAGGTTGCCAAGTATGGAGGTGGTGGGTGTAGAAGGATAGAGAATTGGGGAGCCGACTGAGATGAGGAGAGACTCCAAAAGCATGTTGGGGTCACAGGAAGAACCTGGTGATCTCAGCAGACACATCTTTGTTGTGGACCCCATTCTATGGCATTTCCTACCAATCAGGGACAGAGGTGGAGGCCGAGAGGGCATTCTCCAAGGCTGAGAACTAGCAAACCAGGAATGGCAGATTCCAGAGGTGAGGGACCCTAGAGTCCTGGAACTGGATGCTGAGTATCTGTGAACCACTGTGCCACATGGAGCAGGGAGGGTGTGCAGCGGATGGAAAGGGGAGCGGGATGGACTAAGAGAGGTGCCTCAGGAGGAGATCACACAGCAAGGATTCAGAAAGCTGAGCTGGGAGCCTGAGAGCAGTGGGTGAGAGCAGGATCAGGGAGGGGCTTCAGAGTTTGAGTGTGATTATTTGTTGTTGTTGCTTTCTAGTTTGATTTTTGAGCTAGAGTCTTATGTAGCCCAGGCTGGCTTTTTTTTTTTTTTTTTTTTATTAGTTTTATTTTGCTATGCTCTTTTCTTTTTTCTTTTCTTTTCTTTTTTCTTTTCTTTTCTTTTCTTTTCTCTTCTCTTCTCTTCTCTTTTTGAGACAGGGTCTCCCTTTAGTTCCAGCTGTCCTGGAACTCACTCTGTAGACCAGGCTGGTCTTGAACCCACAGAGATCCACCTGCCTCTGCCTCCCGAGTGCTAGGATTAAAGGCATTCACTACCACGCCCAGCTCTAATAATTCTCAATCATGGTGTCAGAGGTTACAGCCCACCTCATTTAGGATTTGGCAACATGTCCCTGAGCCACTTGTGGAAACGCCTGTGTCATGGGGCAGATACCCTCTGACAGATAATAAGCCTATCGGGGTTGCCTGTACACTCCATCTACCGGTGCTTTGAGAGACTGTACACATTCTGTTTGGGCATCTAGGATACCCTCTTAAGTGTAGCCTTAGAGTCAGAAATCCAGGTATCCCTAGGACAGCATACAAATCAAGCCTACCAGGGCCCTTCGGTATCAGAGATCAGAAGCAGGACACTGTCTGCAGAAGTCCTGGGTCCTGAGGGGAAAAGGGAGTTGTAGGGAGGGAAGGAGATTCGGGGTGAGGGAGGCTTTCCTCTCATCTTCAGAGAAAGCATGTGCGTTAGAAACCTCGTTGCACTCTTCAGTGCTTGGAAATGCACCTGTGCTCCAGAGAGTTCACGAGAGACGGAGCACCAGCTTCCAGAGCGCGGGAGCCCTCACTGAGGAGGCGAATCATCAGACCTTGCCAGAGGACTCAGCCAGGACTCAAGCCCCCCAGTAGTGGGCAGACTCATCCAGACACTCAGCTTGCACAAGCACATTCACCAGTTGCCACAGCCACCCGGAGTGGGGAGGCGGAGCGAGGTCCTTTGTTCCCTTAGCCTAGAGAGCACACAGGTCAGTGATTCAGGCCTGGCCGGGCACTCTGATGGTGGTTCCCCCTGAATTCTCCCTTCTTCTCTGAAGCCACAACTGCCCCTGCCTTTGTCCCTTCAATTCTTGAGCTCTTTGACTCAGTCAGCCTGGTACCCAAATTTCCTGGCAGGGGACAAAGCCCTTGTCAGGGGAATGGCGGTGAGGACAGTGAGGGGAACTATGAGAAAGCTTCTGGGTGGGAATTCCAGTCCTGTCTCAACTTTCAGGGTCCTTAGCCTAACTAGTCCAGAGTATACCCCAGGCCCCTCCCCAATTTACTTTGACCTCCAAGACCTGGCTACTGGGGGGGGGCGGGGGGGACACAGCATGACCTCTTCCCGGCTGGATAAAGTCTGACACCTGGTGGTCAAAGTGGGAAATGACCAGAAGGAAGCCTTTTCCAAAGATCCCAGGTTCCCAGCCTTTAATTAAGTTCAGGAAGCCCAGAACTTACAAGGATAAGGGAAGTGTTTGGGAGAGTAGAGAACTCACGAAGAAATGGGGTTATGGAGGACCGGGGCCAGGGGTGTGAGGAGCTGAGGGGCACTGGTCTGATTGCCCAGAATCCAGAGATGCCCTGATTTTCATCTCGGTATGAGTGGCAGAGTCTGAGAGCCCTCGGGATGTACAAAGAAAGGGCCAGGACAGGTGGCTGTTCCCCACAGCCCGCCAGCCCCAGACAGGGGCTCCCCTGTCTCCCTACTGCATCTGACCAGCTCTACCTGGCTCTCCCCACAGGCCCCATCTCCATTTCCCAACTGGGGTAAGGGAAAGGGCTGACCATCCTGCCCCCCCCCCACTGCCCGACATTGTCAGCTAAACCAAGCTTAACCCCCTGATGCAGTCGGCACTAAGTCTCAGGCCCCCGAAGGATACTAGACTTCTGTTCCAGCCCTTTGTCTTCCTGTTCCCCCAGTACTGTGACCTAGCAATCCCTTTGGGGTTTTCAAGGTGGAAAAGTTAACTCGTGCTCATCTCATCACCAGCTTCTAAGTGTCAGGACTGACCAAGGACTCTTCCCACAGGGAACAGAACTGAACCCTCCACTCGGACCCCTGGCCTGGTCTCCTGTTTGTGCAGTTTGGTGGATGGCCCAGGCAGCGCCTGAGCAGGGGAGAGTGCTAAGTGGCAAGGTTAAGGAGGAGAGGAAGAGCTGAAGGGGGGAAGTTGAAGGTCAGTCAATGGACAGTAGCTATCCAGATGCTGAATGGGCCAGAGATGGTCCCAGCGCTGACTGAGGCGGGGGCTGCTTCCCAGGGGAGCACTCCCTCAACCCCAGGCAGAGAGGCCAGTCCTAGGGCTCCTGGACTCAGGTGAAATGCTCTGATGTTTTTTTCTGGGGAGTGCGAGAAGCTAAAGCCCAGGGGAAACATCTTCCGGGCAGTGTGGGAGAAGCCAGGCAGAGCTGGGGGCACAGGGAGGGCCAGGCCAGGCAGCATCTACAGAGCAGGTCCGGGTGCCAGGGGTTGCCAAAGGAGAGAAGGGAATAGGCCTGGGCAGCAGTGGGAGCACACCCCATTTCACGCTCCCTGGGCGGTGGCAGGCCCCACGGCTATCAGCTTTCAGGGGCGGAAGGGACCAGGAATGAGGAGGGGTCTGCCCCACCCATGGCTCCCTGCTCCCCCAGGGCTTTGTGGGCCTAGGAAGTGGGTGCTGTGCTGCACAGCCATAGAGTCCTCTGCCGAGGTCCTCCAGGAAGGAGTGGTCAGTCCCAGAGCCTGGGAGCTCAGCCCTCTACAGAGCACATGCAGTCTGGCTGGACCCATACCTATGATGTTCCTGGCTTGGTAGAACACCCTCCCAGAGGCCCTCCCCAACTCTGCAGGGCCCCTTCTCCCTGGATCTCCACCCCACTCAATCAATCCAGGAGGCAGATGGAGGATTAGACCTGGCCCAGCCCAGACAGCGAGGCAGGGAGAGGCCTCCCAGCTCTCTAGTGAGCCTAGAGCTCCTCCTTCTCCAAGAAGCTGATGGGGAGAGCCAGGCCAGGCCAGGCTCCTGGAGACACAGCCTTCTCCTCCCCTCTGGTGGTCTCTTCTCCATCCCTATATGCACCAGAGGCCCAGCCCACTCTAAGCCCAGATCCTGGAGCTTTGGGGAAGGAAGGCAAAAACCACCAAGCATCATTAAGACCTTACACCCCTGGACGAAGAACCGGATGGGATCTCCAGAGGGTGATTAGTGTTGGGTCAGCCCAGCGCTGTTCCCAGACTCCCACAGGCCAACACTTTCTCCTGCTGCCAGGAAGTTGGTGAGGGGGAGGCCGTAGTAGGGGTGAGTCAGCGATGACAGGAGCCCCAAGACAAAGGTCATGGGTGGAGAATTGAGAGACACTGTTTACCTCAGTCCACTTCCTCCAGGAGGCCCTCTCTAGTCCTAAGGAGAATCTCCTCTCCCTTCTCCCGTCTGTCGGGAACAGCTCTGCACCCCATCTGCCCTGCAAGCTGTGAGCTCCTGATGCAGGGCAGGCTGGTGACACAGTGCCTGCTTGTTACTATGAGCTGTGATCCCCATTTCCTACATGTCTCATTTTCAAGTCTTTTGAGGTCTACTTTGACTTAGCACATGGGAAAATGCTTAGAAAAGAGCCTGCCACGTGGCAAGTGCAATAGGAGGGCCAGGTTCGTTGACACTGTTCTCTCTTCACATGTATATTACCCTGAGAAACAGCAGATTTTGTCAAGGAGGAACCAGGGATCCATGGTGAGTAGTGGTGGCCAGATTTCTGCTCTGGCATCCTGCTTGGAATGGAATCTTCCTCTCTCACAGAGTGGACAGAGACTGTCTGTTGGACCCGAGGAAAGCAGGCAGGCACAGCAGCCACCTGCCGGGACTGCGTGGACAAGGCCTTGGGGGAAGACTGTGGGAAAGGGGCCTCTGAACCCGTGGGCTTCTCCCGCAGGAGTCCTGGGGCCGGTGAGGGTGGGGTGGGAGCAGGGAGGAGGTTGGATTAGTCCAGACTGTCTTCGGACCTACAGATCCGCCTCCACGGCTCTTGGGGCCAACCGGGTAGAAGGCTCCAGCTGGGCCCAGGGGACTTACAAACTGGCCACGGGGATTAGTGAGGCTGAAAAGAACATTTGCCTAGGAAGGGAAAACGGGAAGTGAGAGCCGAGGATAACGCTCCGCGCGTCCCCGGGGACCTACGCAGACCAATGGAGCCCGGGGGAGGCGGTGAGGTCTGGGGCATCCTGACAGGTCCGGCCGCCCCGCCCTTCTCCCCGGCACAGCTGCGACGGCCCCGCCCCCTCCACCGCCCCTGCGTCCGCCGCTGCCATTGGCCAGTGGGGGCCCCGCCCCACCCCCACGTCCTGCCATTGGCTCCCGGGGCTGCGTACTCGCGGGGGTGGAAGCAGGCGTCACCGCTGGAACCCGGGCTTCCTCGCTCGTCTGGGTCAGCTCGTCTGCGCCGCTGGCCCGTCTCTCTCTGGCCCTATCTCTCCCTCTCTGCAGCTGTCTCTCGCAGCCCGCGTCTTCTTCCCGAAATCGCCTCCTTCTCCGCCTGCCTGGGTGGCCGCCATGGGCCGGAAGCGGCTTGTCACTGACTCCTACCCTGTTGTGAAGAGGAGGGAGGGGCCCACCGAGCACAGCAAGGGGGAGCTGGCACCGGAGCTAGGTCTCTGCAGTGTGGGGGTGGCAGGAAGAGCGGACACTCAGAGACCAGAAAGGACGTGGTGGGGGGGCGGGGGCGAAGGGAGGCCAGCACGTCCTGTGCTTCCGACAGGTGGTCTGGTTGCAGAATGGCAGTGGCACCCCGGTGAGGAGGTAGCACAGTCGTCAGGCCAGGCCAGGGCAAAGGCCTGACGGCCTGAGGAGCTGCATGTCATTGCAGGGGAAGAAACCCAGCCCCCGAGCCAGGAGGAAGCCGACCTGGAGCTGCTGAGGCAGTTTGACCTGGCCTGGCAGTATGGGCCTTGTGCAGGTGAGAACCCGGGCTCCTGCCCACAGAGCACACTCTGAACCAGTTCTGTCACCGGCATGTCCCAGAAGCAATCCACGCGCTTGCCTGACTCCTGACACTGTCTCCTGAGACTGAGATGTGTGAAGACTCAAAAAAGTGCCCTCTGTATGCTCCAGCTGGGCTCTTCTTCATTGGCATGTGGCCTGAGTCCTCTTTCCACCTGGCAGGTATCACACGGCTGCAGCGCTGGCATCGGGCAGAGCAGCTGGGCCTCGAGCCTCCCCCAGAAGTGTGCCAGGTGCTGAAGACCCACCCTGGTGACCCCCGATTCCAGTACAGGTCAGGACAGGCTGGGACAGCTTTCAGGGACACTAGGGCCTTCTCCAGGAGCTGGCACACTGTTGGCCTGGTCAGGGGCTACCCTGACTTCAGAAATGGGTGCAGGCTTAGGGGTCCTAGGCAGGCAATAAGGTACTCCTAGGTGCCTAGCTTGGGACAGATCACCATAATGATCCTCATCTCTGTAAGCTAATGCTGGGGGTAGGTACACCCAGGGCCCAGGGACTAGCCATGAATGCTGAGGGCTTATCAAGGACTGCAGGCCCATAGGCAATGGCCAAGAACTGGTAAAATTACATCAAGGGACTCACCTGATTCCTGTGCCGCCCTCCCACTGTCTTCCACAGCCTCTGGCATCTCTACCCCATCTAAGGTCCTGCCTAGACTGTCCTGCTCTTAGCACCTGCTGGCTATCAAAAGCTTCAGGACTCACTTTACAGACGGTTGTTGCTGCTCAGCTCGGCTCTGGAAACAACTGGCAGGCTAACTCTGGAGGTCTTCCTGGCTCAGCCTCTGATCTGTCTAAGCAGCCCACTCAACTCCTGAAGCCTCTGTGAGCCCATTCAGCTGAACTTGGGCACCTCTAGGACCTAATGGACTTTTTTCCAATGCCTCTCTCAGCCTCTCTGACTTATGGTATGGCAAGTCAGCACACCCTGACTCAAAGCCAGATCCAGGCAGATGACCTAAAAGGTCCCCCTTATGCTGGCTGAGGACAGGACTGGTCGAGCTCATGGGTCAAGGGGTGTCACTAATGCTTACAATAAAGAACATTATTAAGCCTGGAATCTTGACCATCAGTCCCTTAATGTGGCCTTGCTCTGGCTGGCAGCCCCAGCAGGTGAGTGGACAGAGCCAACTTGGCTAGGTCCTTTTTCTTCTTTATGCTCAGTGACCTCTGGCACCCCCTGGTGGTACTCATAAAACAACTCTTCCCTGACCAGCCAGGAAAAACCAGCCTTATGAACAACTAGTATGTGCCTGGTACCAAGGTCCTAGGGGTGTTACTACTGCTGAAAAGATAGAGAAAACAAATGGAAATGAATTATGGTATGCAGTGGCCAGTAGTAAGTAAAAGTCTGAGGGTCCACGGGGAATCAGAGATTGCCAAGATGCTACTTTTTTTTTTTTTTTTTTGCCAATGCCGACTATATTTCAAGTCACGGCGGGGTATTGGAAAAAGTTTTCAATTAGCAATAATCGCGCCTCGGATAAACCTCATTGGCTACGATACTGCCACTGTGCAAAGCTAAGATGCTACTTTTGAGGGATTGGATGAGAAGTGCCCTGCAGTGAGGTGGCTTTTGGGCAGACACACAAAGGAAGTGAGAGGGCTTGCACCTGGGGAAGTGTTCCAGACAGACGGAACGACAAGAAGAAGGTCCAGTGCAGGAACGTTTCCAAGCATGCTCACACAAGAATGTGGAGGTCAGCCCACGGGACGAGGGGAATGCAGTAGAGAGTACAGCCAGACAGGTAGCAGCCCAGTCCCACTGGACACTACAGGTCACCATAAGAAGTCTGGGTTTTATTGTGTGTGCGAGAGAAGAAGACACTGAAGGGCTTTAAGGAATGACGTCACTGCACTTAGTTATGAAAATACCAGTGCAGCTGTGGAGCTGGGGAAGCAGATGGGCAATGAAGCTGCTGCCTGGGAGGCTAAGCGCATCTAAAGAGAGGTGACTGACAGTGAGGTGACAGTGATTTGCACCAGGGTGGGGAGGCGGAGCTGGCCAGAGAGACAGCTCAGCAGTTAAGAGTACACACTGCTTTTGCAGAGGACCCATGTTCTAGTCCCAGCACCCACGTTGGGCGGCTTACAACCTCCTGTCACTCCAGCTCCAGGGAACTCAACATCTCTGGCCTCTGAGGGCATCCACAGACACAGGTACATATACATATTTTTTTTAAAGCAAGAGGAATGGGCTGGAGAGATGGCTCAGCAGTTAAGAGAACTCACTACTCTCATAGATGACCTGGGTCTGGTTCCCCAGCACCCACCCCACACTGCCCACAAACATCTGTAACTCCAGTTCCAGGGTCTCCAGTGCCCTCTTCTGGCCCTCTGTCAGGACCAGACACCAGGTACACCCACATATATGCAGGCAAAATACTAATAGACAAAAATAAAAATATCTTTTTTTTTAAGTGGCCAGATTCAAGCTGGGTGTGACAGCATACATCTTTAATCCCAGCATTCAGGAGGCAGAGACAGGAGGATCTCTGTAAGATCAAAGCCAACCTGGTGACATATTGAGTTCCTGGCAAGCTGGGGTTATAGGAAAATCCTATCTCACAATAAATAAAAAGTGGCCAGATTCTGTTTTGAAGGGACAGCTGGCCACCAGGGATTGCTGATCTTGACTGTGGACCCAAGAATAACTCTAGTTTTTGACTTGAGTAAATGGAAGATCAGACATACCATTTAGTAGATGGGGAGGACTGTGGGAAGAGAAAGAGTGGGTAGAACCAAGAACTGAGAGCTTTGGGAGTATTTGGCTTGTGTGTGTGTGTGTGTGTGTGTGTGTGTGTGTGTGTGTGTGGTACTGGTGGTAGAACCCAGGACCTTGCCTGTGATAGACAGGTGCTCCATGACTGAGCTACCCTCCAGGCGATATGTTTCATTTGAAGTGTATAGCAGGAAATATGATAAGCCCGGAACACTCAGGAACCCAAAGCAAAAGGACAGGAAGTTCAAAGCTTGCCAAGCCCTTATTAAAAAAGAAAAGAAGAGAAGAGAAAAGAAAAGAAAAACAGGGCTGGGTGTGGTGGTAGAGGTCTTTAATCCCAGCATTCAGGAGGCAGAGGCAGGCTGATTTCTGTGAGTTCAAGGCCAGCCTGGTTTACATAGCAAGTTCCAGGCCAGCTGGGACTACAGGGAGAGCCTGTCTCAAAAAGACCAAAAAAACCAAATCAGTCAGGTTACCAGAGTATAATCAGAGAGGAGGCAGCCCTGGGCTCCTAGACAGAGACCTGGAAAGTAGGAGCGGGCAGGAAGTAGAGGCGACAGGAGCAGCGTGCAGGTCCAAATTCCGGGCGGGGGGAGGGGTTGGGGTTGGGGTTGGGGTTGGACGGCGGACGGCGGATGGCTGGAGAACCCCGACAGAGGGTTTCAGCCTGTAGTGCTCCCGAGACGCTGGTAAAATGCAGCCTGAGAGGGTCCTGTCGGAATCAGAGGACCCAGAGGTCACTGGACGCTTTGGTAAGAACAGTTGTGGAACGGTGGGGTCAGAGCTGCCTGGAGCAGCGTGAGGCCGCGCGCCAGGTTTGGGGGATTTTGCTTTTTTTTTAAGAGAGGAAAGTTTTTTTTTTTTTTTTTTTTTTTTTGGCCCAAGGTAAAAGGCAACATAGCCTGTCATGTTAGGGAAGGCCTGGTGGTGGAAGCGCTCCTGCTGTAGCGGTGCTACAGGAAGAAAAGTGCCGAGTGCCTCGCACATTGCAGGTCACCTATCACCCCCATTTTAGTGTAAGTGCTGCTAAAGTGAGCTCCCGCCAGTTCTTTCTGGAACTTTTTACTGTAAGGGAGTGGAGACCCAGAGGTAGCAATGGAGGAAGGAGCCCGAGGGAGGGGTTCAGGTTTGTCATTCTTGCTCTTTTTTGTTGTGTTTTTCATCCTTTTTGTTTGTTTGGTTGTTTTTTTTTTTGTCTTTTCGAGACAGGGTCCCCCTGTAGCCCCAGCTGTCCTGGAACACACCTTGTAGACCAGGCTGACCTTGAACTCACAAAGATCCGCCTGCCTCTGCCTCCCAAGTGCTAGGATTAAAGGCGTGCGCCACCACGCCCGGCCCCATCCTTTTGTTTTAGATGGAGGAGCAGAGCAGCTTGGTGACACCGTGAAGCTAGGTCTCCCTCTTCCCGGGGTAACCTAGGTAGGAGTTGTATAGGGAAGTTCATCATGAAGGGTAGAAGGACCAGGAACTCTGGGCGCATCCATTGTGAGCATGAGGGAGCAGGGACAGCAGGGGAGGTTTGGGGTAGGAATTGTGAAGGGGCAGATGCTGCAGGGAGCCTGGCACTGCTCCTGGGGGGACAGGATGTTTGCTGAGTGCAGGCCCATGACATCTGCTATGTTGGACACGACTCGAGTCATCGGTTGACTTGAGAACCAATTTCATCACATATTATCTGTGTTTTACAGATAAGGAAACCGAGGGTGGAAGGAAATGCACGATCAGTGATCAGTGCAGAGTAAAGAGCAGAGCTAGAATTCCCAGCCAGACCTTCTTCCCACCCGCCGGCCCAGCCTAGCACCTGCATTCCAGATGTTTAGGATGGACTTGATAAGACCTACATATGGGGACAGTTAAAAAAACATGCAATACAAGTGCTGACCCCAGGCAGCCTAGGAGTCTAAAGCCATGGAGCTGTCCCAGTTCTCAAGAAGCAGAGAAAAGCCAGGGTGGGGGTGGGGCGCGTCCTGCAGACGCCTGCTGCTCTAGAGCCACCCTGCTTCCCCACATTGGCACTCGGCCTTGCAGCTCCCAGCACCCCTGCTTCTCAGACCTTCTGCTGCATGAGGGAAGCAGCCTCTCCACTGTGAATATTCTCAGGTAATTTTGTTTTGTCTTTAGAATCTCAGGACTCCTGTGCTGTGTCTGAAGTAGTTGTCTTAATCTAAAAAGTAGATGAAAACCCAGGAAGATGTGTGTGGCCTAGAGCTGGCTATATCAACCTCTGACACCTGGCACAGCCCACCTCAGACCGAGCAGCACTGAGAAACACAAAATGAGCTTTCATTCACCTGAGGAAATAGGAGGTTGCATTCCTCGAAGGGTGAGCTGAGCTTTCATTCACCTGAGGAAATAGGAGGTTGCATTCCTCGAAGGGTGAGCAGAAGCTAGCAAGCAGAGAATGACACTCAGACAAAGGGCGTGGGGGCATGAGGCCTGGGGCGAGGTGTGCAGAGAGCTGTGCTGAGCATGGCATGCTGTCTGTGAGGGGCAGGGATTATGTGCATCCAGGACTGGCCTATGTAGGTCTTATCTTCACAGCTACTCTTGATATGCCAATGACACTTCTCATACAATGATTTTAGAGATGAAGCTCAGGCACAGAGATGTTGCCCAGGCACTCTGGGCAACACAGCATGTGAGGTCTGATGGAGTCTAGCTCCAAGCCTGTACTCTTTGTCACCTTGTGATGATGCCAATGATGCTGGCTAGGCCAGGAAAGGGGCCCTGAGCCTGAGGATGAAGAGGCTGGACTGTATCTGTGGTAATGAGTGCACCTGAGGGATTCTGGGTAGGAGAGACAGAAGATCAAAAGAGCCATCCTAGAAAGTCTGTTTGGCCAGGCATGAAGGCATGAAAGAAAAGAGGGTGGGCTCAGACATGCAGGCAGGAAGACTGAGTGGGCAGCGTCCACCATTCAAGACACGAGCACTGGGGCTGGAGAGATGGCCTAGCAGTTAAGAGCGCCAACCGTTCTTACAGAGGACCCGGGTTTGGTCCCCAGCACCCACATGGTGGCCGAGAACCGTCTGGAACTCCAATTCCAGGAGAACTCCAGTTCCAGGGGAATCCGACACCCTCTTCTGACCCCTGCAGCATTGCACGACACGGGTGCACAAACTTGCATGCAGACAGTACATTCATAGACATACAGAAATAAATAAAATAAAATAAAAAAGACACGAGCACTAAAAGCTTGGGTGAGCAGTGACTACAGGAAGGACCACGAGTGGTAAGACAATGTCGGGAAGGAAGTTAGTTGGCAAGACTAATATTTGGGAAGGGAACAGGAGGAGGCGTCAGATCTGCCTCGGCTTGGGGTCTGGCTGGGCGGGAGAACACTGAAGCTGTTAGCAGAAAAGCGGCCTTGGGGGGGGGGGCGGCTCTGAGTCCCGCACAGCTTGAGATGGAAACGCAGAGTTCAAGCCCAGCAGAGAGGACAGCGGAGTGACATGGACAGAGGGGACTCATCTGCACAGTTGTGACCAGTGTCCCCAGGATCATGAGTGAGTCCATGAGAGGAGAGGGAAGCAGGACGAAGTGACAAGAGGACCAAGGACAGCACTCGGGAAGATCCTCCGCAGGGAAAGGTGGGAGAGAATCCAGCCATCCGGAACGGAGAGTCTGAACGCAGGAGGTGCGGGCAGGTGCAGGGTCAGGGAGCCGCTGAGCTCCCTGGGAAGGCTTGTTACGAAGAACATAAAGGGCTGGGGTGACCTTCCCAGACTCTGTCTCCACACGCCCGCCCCCCTTATCCCTGCTTTGAGCTTCTCTGAGGATCTCTTGATATTGTAGTAGTGGCAAGGGCCATATTTATTTATTTATTTATTTATTTATTTATTTATTTATTTATTTATGTATTTTTGAGACTCCCTTTAGTCCCAGCTGGCCTGGAGCTCACTCTGTAGACCAGGCTAGCCTTGAACTCACAGAGATCCGCCTGCCTCTGCCTCCCGAGTGCTGGGATTAAAGGAATGTGATCGACTAACCGCCCCCAGGACCACACTGATTTCTGCCCTGCCCTCTCACTGACACAGGTGTGGCAGCATTAATCCACTCTCACACAAACCCACTACCAGCTTGAAAGTTTTAAGGAGCAGGAAATCGGAAATGGGAGGGAGAAAAAACGGAAATGGGAAGGAGGACAAACTTCATTTTACACTTGGTTAGTTCACCGAGAAACTAAAGTACACAAGGGCACAAAGCTCAAAATTGGTCTAGAAGGAGTCGAAAGTTCTAGAAGAAAGCTATGCCAGTGCCAGTTTGAGGCAGGTTCTGATACTGCCCAAGGAGGACTTCAGGGCCCCCCCCACCCCAGCCACTCCTTCCTTCCTGTGGCAGGAGACAAGATTTGTGCTAGTCCCCAAGGTCACAAATGCCAGGATTCCAGCTCTCTTAGTCTGTGAGCTTAACATAGGACAGGAGAGAACAGAACGGTGCACACACATGGCACCTTAGACCAAGTCCAGCCAGGGCAAGCTGGATGGGAGGGTCCACAGAGGCTGCCCAAGCCGCCCCCCAGCTGAGCACTGGACAGATGAATGACAAGCTCCCTTGGGTTCCTGCCCAAGGGCCTAGGTCCTTTTTCAGCCCTAGTTTGTTTCTTCATCACTTGAAAGAAAGGATCCCCTGTTCTGACTTTGAAGCTGCCCCGGGCACCACGCACGCTGGTTCCAGCCCTGCCTGCATGCTGCTTTGCAGCCTTGACTAAGATGAGCTGAGGATCCCTCCTTGCTCCGCGGTGGCCTGTTTACACTGATTACAGCCTGTGTCATCAGGACAACAATACCTGCCATTGGCTTCACTGCCAGAGAGGATTTGGTCTTTGCCCTCCAGCAGCGTCAGCTCACTCTTCATTACTTCCATCCAGTCTGTGAAATCACTCATAGAATACTGTGAAGGTGAAGCCCAAAACACAGGCTCTGCCCAAAACACTTTTCTACAATGGATGGGTGGCCTCAGTACCTGAAGTCATCTTTTCCTAGGGCTGTTTCAGCAAGGAAGCCCTCTGGAAGGGGCCACTGTGGCCAGACTATATAGTGTGCAATGAGGCCACTGAGTAGCAGAGTAGAGACAATCTTTTGTCCAGTTCTTTCTTTCTCTACATGCTCTAAGAAGACACAGGCCACGTTCCCAATCATGACAGCCTGACAGTGCTACAGTGCAGACCCATAAAAACGCCAAGGATTCCAGTTGGATGTTATGGAAATCATGAGTGCATAGACCCCTTTGAGTTCCCATCTGAAATTTATCTTTCAGGCATACCATATGTGAAAATAGCGTGTCTATGGATGTTGATTAGAACACTTTTTTTTTTTTTTGTCTTTTTTGGTCTTTTTTCTCCCCAGCTGGCCTGGAACTCGAAATGTAGACTAGGCCAGCCTTGAACTCACAGAGTTCTGCCTAACTTTGCCTCCTGAGTGCTGGGACTAAGGGCATGAGCCACCACTCATGGCCTAAAACACTTTTTGTACTAGCAGAGTATAAACAGCACAGGTCTACCAATAAGGGCCTGGTAAAGTTTTAGTACTCAACAGATATAAAACTGCAAAAGATGGGGCTGGAGAGATGGCCTAGCGGTTAAGAGCGCCGACCGCTCTTACAGAGGACCCGGGTTCAATCCCCAGCACCCACATGGCGGATGAAAACCGTCTGAAACTCCGATTCCAGGAGAACTCCAGTTCCAGGGGAATCCGAGACCCTCTTCTGACCTCCGCGGCATTGCACGACATGGGTGCACAAACCTGCATGCAGACAGTACATTCATACACATACAGAAATAAATAAAATTAAATTTAAAAAATCTTTTAAAAAAAACTGCAAAAGTTTCAGAAAATTCTTTATGTATTGGCACTTATTCGATGTATTTCTTTTAGGAAATATTTTATTATTGTTTTATGCATATGAGCATATTCCCTGCATGTATGTAACTACACCCATGTTGTGCAATACCCACAGAGTCAGAAGAAGGCATTGGATGCCCCTGGAACTGGAGTTATGAATGGTTGTTAGCTGCCATGTGGGTGCTGGAAACTGAGCTGGGGTCCTCTGCAAGAGCAACCAGTGCTCTTAACCACTGAGCTGTTTCTCAGCCCCTATTCAACTTATTTCTAAAATGTATAGATAAATGTACAGATAAATGTATAGATAAGTAGGGGAGAAGCTTTTCAGAACAGCATTCATTTGGGCAGAGAATATACATGTGTGAGACCAAGTGTATGGGTCAGTAGTACAGCTTGTGTTTAGAATGTAGGAGACCCTGGGTTTGATCCCAACAAAACACACACACACACACACACACACACACACACACACACACACACACCATTTACTTGTTTTATGCATACAGCATCTCTAAAGTGGCACCAAGGGGTTTACCCCACTAGGGCAGGTGAGGCGGCGCTGTGGGAAGAGCTGTTGCCATGACAAGCACGATGACCTGAGCTCAATCCCCAGGACTGACTGAAGGAGAGAACTGCATTTTGCAAATTGTCCTCTGGCCTGCTCTACACACATGTAATGTGCCATGCGACACCTATATGCACAAAAATAAATAAATGGGGGCTGGAGAGATGGCTCAGCAGTTAAGAGCACCGATTGCTCTTGCAAAGGACCTGGGTTCGATTCCCAGCACCTACATGGCAGCTAAGAACCGTCTTTAACTCCAGTTCCAGGGGAATCCGACACCCTCTTCTGACTTCCGCAGCATTGCATGACACAGGTGCACCAACCTACATGCAGACAGTACATTCATACACATAAGAAAAAATAAATAGGGCTGGAGAGATGGCCTAGCGGTTAAGAGCGCCGACCGCTCTTGCAGATGACCCGGGTTCGATCCCCAGCACCCACATGGCGGCCGAGAACCGTCTGAAACTCCAATTCCAGGAGAACTCCAGTTCCAAGGGAATCCGAGACCCTCTTCTGACTTCCGTGGCATTGCACGACACGGGTGCACAGACTTGCATGCAGACAGTACATTCATACACATACAGAAATAAAATTAATTAAAAAAAAAAAGAAAGAAAAAATAAATAAATGTTCTTTTCGAGACAGGGTCTCCCGGTAGCCCCAGCTGTCCTGGAACTCGTTCTGTAGACCAGGCCGGCCTTGAACTCACAAAGATCCGCCTGCCTCTGCCTCCCAAGTGCTAGGATTAAAGGCATGCACCACCACGCCCAGCTTATTTTATTTTATATTTTTTTTTGGTCTATAAATGTATTTTAAATATTTCTTTAAAAATAACTAGGTATGGTGGCATACATCTTTCATCTCAGCACTCAGGAGGCAGAAGCAGGTGGACCTCTGTAAGACTGAAGCCAGCCTGGGCTACATATCAAGTTTGAGGCCAATCAAAGCTATATAGTGAAAGAGACTGTTTGAAAAAAATTTTTTTCTTGTAATTTTATGTCATTAGTTACCTTTGAGAGGAATGTAACTTGTGACTTAGATGAGAAATGGGGAGAAATTTTTTATTAGAGCAGTACTTTTAAATTTTGAATTATTTAATTCAATTCCTATTCAATCATTCAAAAAAAATTCTTGCCGGGTGTGGTGGGTGGTGGCGCACACCTTTAATCCCAGCACACAGCAGGCAGATCTTTGTGAATTCAAGGCCAGTCTGATCTACAGAGTGAGGTCCAGGACAGCTGGGCCTACAGGGAGACCCTGTCTTGAAAAGACCAAAACAAAAAAAAACAAACAAAAACACCCACTTCTGGTCGGGTGACAGTATTTACCACCCAACAAAAGCATACCCCTCAAAGATTCACTCCCAGAAACAAAACAACCTGTGCCCATGCTCATTCACTGTGGCTTATGCAAATGGAAGACTGCTTAAATAAACCTACCGAGCGAGCGCACCTCTGCAGCTGTAGAAGTGACAAAGATCTCTGAGCTCAGGAGCAGTGATATCCAAGATAAACTGTTCTGCATGTATTAAAGTACCTTGGTTTCAGAAAGAGAAGTCAAGTATATGTTTGACAGAAGGGAGCGAGAAAGCTGAACTGGAAATGCTGGAGGAGAGAGGGTGCCTGGGGAGGCGGCGCTACAGTTTCTACAGTTGCTCTTGAATCACATAAATAATGGTGAAGATATTACACTGAGAGATTACTAACACCTAATATTGACTATGGATATCAGTGAATGACGCTCACTGTATACCACATTGATAGCCAAAGCAGAACAGCTTGGCCCAGTGCCACAGGTCTTTAATCCCAGCAGAGTCCCGTGGATCTCTGTGAGATAGTGAGTTCCACGCCAGCTGAGGGCTCCGGCTCCGGAAAGACCTTGTCTCAAAGAACAAAACAAAACAAAAGACAATGCCACAAACAGGAGCCGGAGAGATGGCTCAGAGGTTAAGAGCACTGGCTGCTCTTGCAGAGGACTGGGATTCGGCTCCCAGCACCCATGTGGCAGCTGATAACTCCATAGCTCCAGTTCCTGGGCATCTGACACCCTCCTCTGGTCTCCTTGGATTGTATGACATGGGTGCAGTCAGACACATACAAGCAAGACAGTCACACTCATAAAATAAAAATAATATAAATAAAAAACAACTATATTAAGATATAATATATCTACATCAAAATTACAGGTTCTTAAGCTAGACGAGAGAGTACACGCCTTTAATCCTAGCACTTGGGGGCCGAGGCGCAAATCTCTGTGAGTTCAAGGCCAGACTGGTTTACATAGCAAGTTCCAGACCAGCTGGAGCTACAGGGAGACCCTGTCTCAACAAGAATAACAACAAAAGTTATAGATTAGCCCAGGGCCTTGGGCAAGCTAGGCAGGTGATCTATATCTGAATATACCCAGCCCCACAATTTTTTTTTGGTGTTTTCGAGACAGGGTCTCCTTGTAGAGACCAGCTGTCCTGGAACTCACTCTGTAGGACCAGGCTGGCCTTGAACTCACAAAGATCTGCCTGCCTCTGCCTCCCGAATGCTAGGATTAACACAATTAGATTTTAAATGCATTTCTTTTTTTTTTTTTTTTTGTCTTTTGGAGACAGGGTCTCCTTGTAGCCCCAGCTGTCCTGAAACTCACTCTGTAGACCAGGCTGGCCTTGAACCCAGAAAGATCCGCCTGCTTCTGCCTCCTGAGTGCTAGGATTAAAGGCATGCACTGCCATGCCCAGCTTAAGTGCATGTCTGATAAACATATACACTAGTGTAGCCACCAATCCCTTTGTGATCTAGAACATTTCCATTAGCCCATAAAGTTCCCTCCCTTTGTAAATCCACTTCTCACCCCTCATCCTGTAAGATTCCATTTCTGTAACCAAAGGTATTTTGTCTTTTCTTTTTTTTTATTTATTATTTTATGTGTATGAGTGTCCTGTCTGCATGTAAGTGCACCTGTGTAGTGAAATGCTGCGGAGGTCAGAAGAGGGTGTCAGATTCCCCTGGAACTGGAGTTTAAAGATGGTTCTTAGCCGCCATGTGGGTGCTGGGAAATCAAACCGGGTCCTCTGCAAGAGCAGTCGGTGCTCTTAACGGCTGAGCCATCTCTCCAGCCCCAAGACCTATTGTCTTTTCTAGAACTTCGCATAGACCGCAGCATGAGCATGTCAGTCTTACTTCACTTCGTGATGCCCCGAGAGCCCTGCTGAGACATCTGTGCAGGTGAGCTGAGTGCAAGCCTGGAACCTGAATCTGATCCTGAGAAGTGACTCAACAGAGTTGTTCTCTGGTCCGCACACACCTTCATGCCCACGCCCAATAATAAATAATTTTAAAAGATTTAAAGATAGTAATCACTGTGAGATTCAGCCTTGTTGCTGTGGGTCGGGCACTTCACTCAGCACTCCTTGGTGGAGTGAGGAGAGGTGAGGACAGAGAGATGGGGAAGGAGAGGCAGCTGGGAGAGGGGCCTTCAGGGAGCGGCCTGCAAATATCAAACAATAACAAAGCTGGAGGGAGGTTCCCCGGCAGGAAAGGAGAGCAAAGAAGATGGGAAGGAGAGGAGGCCAGACAGCTGCTCCCTGCTAAGAGCCAGGGAGTGGGCGTGACTAATACATGGGGGGCTGTGCAGAGAGATCAGAAGTAGATAGGTGAGGGTGAGTGAGTGTTACCCAGGCCCTAGTCAGGCATGAAGGAGTACCTGAGGCCCCACCCCGTGGCCAGTGTCCATAGGCCTCCAGGAGAGGCAGGTCAGACATGAGTCAAGGTGAACTCATTCATTTTTTTATGGCTGAGTAATATTCCATCTTGTGAATAAGTCCAAATGCATTTACACGTTTATCGGTTGGTAGACATTCTGGGTTATTTCTAGTTTTGCACTCTGATGAATAAACCTGTGATGAACAATCTTTGTGTAAGTTTTCAATTTTTCTTGGGTAAATATCAAAGAATCAGATTATTGGGTTGGTTCTTTTTAACCTCTGAGCCATCTCTTCAGCCCTTAGTCATTCTTTTTAGAAATGTCTTTATTGCCGGGTGAGATGGCACTTGGGAGGCCGAGGCAGGTGGATCCCTGTGAGTTCAAGGCCAGCCTGGTCTACAGAGTGAGTTCCAGGACAGCTGGGGCTACAGGGAGACCCTGTCTCAAAACGACCAAAAAGGAAAAACAAGAAGAGCCTGGGGACAACCTCAGGAGTCTTTCTTCAAGAGCCGTCCACTGTGTTGTTTGAGACAGGGCTTCTCACTGCCTGGAGCTCCCCTACAAGGCCAGCTGGCTGGTCAGTGAGAAGCAGGGTCGGCCTGCATCCACCTCTCCAGTGCTGGGACTAGAAGTTTGTGGTTTGTTCACGCAGGTTCTGGAGATCTAGCCAGGCCCTGTGCCTACATAGCAAGCACTTCACTGCCTGCTGTCTCCTCAGTTCTTTGCCTCATTTTTTAAAAATCTCAATTAAGCCGGGTGTGGTGGCGCACCCCTTTAATCCTAGCACTTGGGAGGCAGAGGCAGGCGGATCTTTGTGAGTTCAAGGTTAGCCTGGTCTACAGAGTGAGTTCCAGGACAGCTGGGACTACAGGGAGACCCTGTCTCGAAAAGACAAAAAAAAAATCTCAATTAAGGGGCTGGAGAGATAGCCTAGAGGTTAAGAGCACCGACTGCTCTTGCAGAGGACCCGGGTTCGATCCCCAGCACCCACATAGCGGCTGAGAACCGTCTGTAACTCCAATTCCAGGAGAACTCCAGTTCCAGGGGAATCCGACACCCTCTTCTGACCTCCGCGGCATTGCACGACATGGGTGCACAGACCTGCATGCAGACAGTATACTCATACACATACAAGAATAATAAATAAAAAATTTTTAAAAAAGAAAAAAAATCTCAATTAAGAGAAGTAGATTTGAAGTTTCCAAAGATTTTTTTTTCACTTTTAAACATTTATTTTTTAATTTTATTTTTATTTATTTTATTTGTTGGCATTTTTTGGACAGGGTTTCCCAGTAGCTCCAGCTGGTCTGGAACTCACTACGTAGACCAGACTGACCTTAGTATTACAGAGATCACCTACCTCTGCCTCCTGAGTACTGGGATCAGAGGAGTGTGCCACCATATCCAGCATATTTTATTTTAATACTTTATTTATTTATTATTATTTTATGTGTATGAGTGTTTTGCCTGCATGCTATGTAGCTATGTAGGTGCGCAATGCACATGCAGTACCCAGAGAGGCCAGAAGAAGGTGCTGCATCCCCTAGAACTGAAGTTACGGATGGCTTTGAGCTGCAGTATGTGGGTGCTTTGAACAGACCTGGGTCCTCTGTGAGAACATCAAGTGCTCTTAACCACAGAGCCATCTCTCCAGGCTATCCCCTTTTCCATTCAAAAATTATTTTGATTTGGGGCTGGAGAGATGGCCTAGTGGTTGCGAGTGCCGACTGCTCTTGCAGAGGACCTGGGTTCAATCCCCAGCAGCCACATGGCGGCTAAGAACATCTTTAAAAAAAAAAAAAGATGGGCTGGAGACATGGCCTAGCGGTTAAGAGCACCGACTGCTCTTGCAGAAGACCTGGGTTCGATCCCGGGCACCCACATGGCGGCTAAGAACCGTCTGTAACTCCAATTCCAGGAGAACTCCAGTTCCAGGGGAATCCGAGACCTTCTTCTGACCTCCTTGGCATTGCATGACACTGGCGCACAAACCTACATGCAGACAGTACATTCATACACATACAAAAATAAAAAAAATAAAAAAAGAACTGTCTTTAACTCAAGTTCCAGGGGAATCCAACACCCTCTTCTGACCTCCGAGGCATTTCACGACATGGGTGCACAAACCTACATGCAGACAGTACATTCATACATATACGAAAATAAGTAAAATAAAATTAAAATTTTAAAAACTGGATTGCTTTAAAAAAATAAAAATAAAATTGTTTTGATTTATTGACTTTTATTTTATGTATGAGTCTTTTGCCCACATGTATGTAAAGTGTACGACAGGCATGCAGTACCCACAAAGAAGGTGTCAGATCTCTTGGAACTGGAGTTAAAGATGGTTATGAGTGACCGTGTGAGTGCTGGGAACCAAATCCAGGTCCTCTGCACTAGCAGTACGAGCTCCTAACCACTAAGCTGTCTTTCTAGTACACATATACAGATTTTTGTACAAACTTTATTCTCATGGGTATATACTTAGGAAGAACTATTAGATCATATGATAATTCTGTTTAGCTTTTTGAGATACTGCCAACCTTTTTCTAATTTAAGATATAAACATAAAATGCACATTTTAACCCTTTCTCCTTTTCTGATGTAATTTTTTTTTTTTGGTCTTTTTGAGACAGGGTCTCCCTGTAGCCCCAGCTGTCCTAGAACTCACATTGTAGACCAAACTGGCCTTGAACTCACAAAGATCCGCCTGCCTCTGCCTCCCAAGTGCTAGGATTAAAGGCGTGCGCCACCACGCCCGGCTCTTGATGTAATTTTTTTTGAGGCAGGGTTTTCCAGCCTCTTTATAACTATTTTCTTTTTTTTGTCTTTTTTTTTTTTTTTTTTTNCCGCGGCATTGCACGACACGGGTGCACAAACCTGCATGCAGACAGTACATTGATACACATACCGAAATAAATAAAATAAAATAAAAAATAAAAAATAAAAAAAAAAAAAAAGAAATGTCATGCTCGCCGGTTAAGAGCGCCGACTGCTCTTACAGACGACCTGGGTTCGATCCCCAGCACCCACATGGCGGCCGAGAACCGTCTGAAACTCCAGTTCCAGGAGAACTCCAGTTCCAGGGGAATCCGATACCCTCTTCTGACATCTGCGGCGTTGCACGACACTGGTGCACAAACTTGCATGCAGACAGTACATTCATACACATACAGAAATAAATAAAATAAATAACAAAAAAAAAAGAAATGTCGTGCTCGCTTTGGCAGCACATATACTAAAATTGGAACGATACAGAGAAGATTAGCATGGCCCCTGCGTAAGGATAACACGCAAATTCGTGAAGTGTTCCATATTAAAAAAAAAAAAAAGAAAGAAATGTTGTCATGACAGGTGTGGTGGTGCACGTCTTTAATCCCAGCACTCAGGAGACAGAGGCAGGTGGATCTTTGTGAGTTCAAGACCCATCTGGTCTACATAGCGAGATCCAGGCTAGCTGAGGCTACAGGGACACCCTGTCTCAAAAAAAGACAAATAATAATAATAATAGTAGTAGTAGTAGCAGTAATAATAATAAATAAATAAATCATAAGAACTGTTGTCATGGAAGACTCATGGTTTCTCACCTAAGTTCTTGCTTGCTTGTGCTTCCCCAGCTGGTCAGTCATCTCAAGACAGGGCTCTTAGGTGAACTGGGATTCTTGGCCCACTCCAGACTCTCTTCTCACCATGTAACCTCCCAGATGTGCGCGCGCGTGTGCGCGCACGCACGCGCGCACACACACACACACTCCATTATGAGTTGAAGTTGTACATCAAAAGCTGAGCACAGTCTGGTCCATTCCCAGAAGCCAAAACTACTGTGCACTAAATAAGCCTCTTTCATAAATTCCACAGCCTTGGGTGTTCAATTACAGAAACAGAAAGCTAAGCCCTATGGGTAATGGTCCACACATGCTTGAAACAAATGTATCGTCTGCATCATCAGATAGCTTCATTAGGGTCAATTGTATCTACTTGAATGATAGGCTGTTCAGACTTTCTGTTATGCTATCAAGATCATTAAGAGGGGTTTTCAGGCATCTGATTACCATCTGTCTTTCCTTTGAGTTTATCAGTTTTAACTGCATTTTTTGTAGCTTTGTTAAGATTTTTTTTTAATTTTTTAATTAATTTTATTTATTTCTGTATGTGTATGAATGTACTGTCTGCATGCAAGTTTGTGCACCCCTGTCGTGCAATGCCTCGGAGGTCAGAAGAGGGTGTCAGATTCCCCTGGAACTGGAGTTCTCCTGGAATTGGAGTTTCAGACGGTTCTCGGCCGCCATGTGGGTGCCGGGGATCGAACCTGGGTCCTCTGTAAGAGCGGTCAGCGCTCTTAACCGCTAGGCCATCTCTCCAGCCCCCGTTAAGATTTTTTTGTTTTTTTAGATGGTGCCTTCTATTTACAACCCTGGCTGCCTGAAATTCAATATGTAGATTAAGTTGGCCTCAAATTTGCATCACTTGGGGCTGGAGAGATGGTTCAGTGGTTAAGAGCATGGGCTACTCTTGCAGAGGACTGGGGTTTGGTCTCTAGCACCCACATGGTGGCTAAAAACCATCCATAACTCCAATCCCAGGGGACTCTGACCCATCTTCTGACCTCGCTGAGCATTGCACAACACAGGTGTACACCCATCCAGGCAATATACTCATACACATGAAATAAAATATTTTTAAAATTTTACATCAATCCAGGCCAGGCTTAGTGGTACACACCTTTAACCCCAACACGGGAGGCAGATCTCTGTGAGATGAAGAACACCCTGGTCCACATTTTGAGTTCCAGGACAGCTAGGGCTACTGGTAGACCCCATCTCAAAAAAGCAAAACAAAAAAGTTTACATCAATTCTTCCGTGCCTGCCTCCTGGGTGTTGAGATTAGATGTGCATGCAACCACACAGCCTACTGATGCTTTTTCTTTTTTTTTAATTTTTTTTATTATTTATTTTTTGTATGTGTATGAATGTACTGTCTGCATGTAGATCTGTGCACCCGTGTCATGTGATGCCGCAGAGGTCAGAAGAGGGTCTCGGATTCCCCTGGAACTGGAGTTCTCCTGGAATTGGAGGTACAGACGGTTCTCAGCCACCATGTGGGTGCTGGGGATCAAACCTGGGTCCTCTGCAAGAGCAGTCGGTGCTCTTAACCTCTAGGCCATCTCTCCAGCCCCAAATGTATTTTCTTTTTTTTAATTTTATTTATTTTTGTATGTGTATGAATGTACTGTCTGCATGTAGGTTTGTGCACCCTTGTTGTGCAATGCTACGGAGGTCAGAAGAGGGTCTTGGATTCCCGTGGAACTGGAGTTAAAGATGGTTCTCAGCTGCCATGTGGGTGCTGGGGATCGAACCTGAGTCCTCTGCAAGAGTAGTCGGCGCTCTTAACGGCTAGGCCAGCCCCCTACTGATGCTTTTTCTAAATGTCTCTTTATCTCTAATTTTCTTGGTCTTAAACTTTACTTTTTTTTCTCTCTCTTTTCAAGACAGGGTCTCCCCACCTGTCCTGGAACTTGCTCTGTAGACCAGGCTGGCCTTGAACTCACAAAGATCTGCCTGCCTCTCCTTCCCAAGTGCTAGGATTAAAGGCCTGAGCCATCAAGCCCAGCTTTAAACTTTACTTTTTTTTTTTTTTTTAATTTTTATTTATTTATTTATTTATTTATTTTTATGTGTATGAATGTATTGTCTGCATGCAGGTCTGTGCACCCGTGTCGTGCGATGCCGCGGAGGTCAGAAGAGGGTCTCGGATTCCCCTGGTGCTGGAGTTCTCCTGGAACTGGAGTCACAGACGGTTTTCAGCCGCCATGTGGGTGCTGGGGATCGAACCCGGGTCCTCTGCAAGAGCGGTCGGCGCTCTTAACCGCTAGGCCATCCCTCCAGCCCCTAAACTTTACTTTTTTAAGGATGTGAGATGCTTAGCCTCCACGCCTGACAACTTAAGTTCAACCTGAGTTTGATCCCAGAGTCTATGTGGTGGAAGGAGAGAATTGACTGTCAAATATCCTCTGACCTACACAGACATCCATACAAACACACACAGCCGGGCGTGATGGCGCACACCTTTAACCCTAGCACTTGGGAGGCAGAGGCAGGCAGATCTTTATGAGTTCAAGGCCAGCCTGGTCTACAGAGTGAGTTCCAGGACAGCTGGGGCTACAGGGAGACCCTGTCTCGAAAAGACAAACACACACACACACACACCACATGCATGCATACAACAAATTAAGTTTAAAAAAAAACTTGGGGGACTGGAGAGATGGCCTAGCCGTTAAGAGCGCCGACTGCTCTTGCAGAGGACCGGGGTTGGATCCCCAGTACCCACATGGCGGCTGAGAATCCTCTGTAACTCCAATTCCAGGAGAACTCCAGTTCCAGGGGAATCTGACACCCTCTTCTGACTTCTGCAGCATTGCATGACACAGGTGCACAAACCTACATGCAGACAGTACATTCATACAAATAAACAAACAAATAAATAAATAAATAAATAATTTTTGTGATATTTTCTTTTTATTTTTTATTTTCTTTTATTTTTCTATTATTTCTTTATTTTTTTTTCATTTTTTAACAATAAGTAATAATTTATGAGTACAAGCATCCTTCATGTAAAACCAACTTGCGGGGCTGGAGAGATGGCCTAGTGGTTAAGAGCGCCGACTGCTCTTGCAGAGGACCCCTGTTCGATCCCCAGCACCCACATGGTGGCTGAGAAACATCTGTAACTCCAATTCCAGAAGAACTCCAGTTCCAGGGGAATCTGACACACTCTTCTGACCTCCACGGCATTGCACGACACGGGTGCACAAACCTACATGCAGACAGTACATTCATACACATAAAAATAAATAAATAAATAAATAAATAAATAAATAAAATTAAAAAAAAATATTTGCAAGCAGTTGTGCCCAAACCCACACAGCCCAAGGGTCCCACCATCCAGCTGGGGGGGCTTGTATGTTCAATCAAGTTGATCAAATAAGTGTCCAGACTATATTGCTGTAGTTTCACCATTCACCCCAATCGCAGCCCTTACATTCTACCACGCCCCCTCTTCCATGGATTGTTCCCTAGACTTAGAAAAGGAGCACAGGCGGACGAGAAGCAAAATAGTCTACTTTCTCTGGAGCTGTTGTTTTGGACTCTGGTCAATTCTGGCTGTTTCCTTTCACGGGCTGACAATTTGTCCAGGAATAACCTTTCTTTTTTTTAATTTTATTTATTTATTTCTGTATGTCATATTCCCCTGGAACTAGAGTTAAAGACTGTTCTTAGCCACCATGTGGGTGCTGGGAATCAAACCCGGGTCCTCTGCAAGAGCAGTCACTACTCTTAACCTCTAGGCCATCTCTCCAGCCCCACATGTATTTTCTTTTTTTTCTTAATTTTGTTTATTTTTGTATGTGTATGAATGTACTGTCTGCATGTAGGTTTGTGCACCCGTGTCGTGCAATGCCGTGGAGGTCAGAAGAGGGTCTTGGATTCCCCTGGAACTGGAGTTCTCCTGGAATTGGAGTTCCGGACGGTTCTTAGCCGCCATGTGGGTGCTGGGGATTGAACCCAGGTCCTCTGCAAGAGCAGTCGGTGCTCTTAACCGCTAGGCTATCTCTCCAGCCAAGGAATAACCTTTCAATCCTACTAATGAAGCACAAGCAATTAAATATATAGGTATTTAAACAGTACTAATTGTTATGGTAGGTTACTTTGGTATAGACACAATAAATAATTTTTTAAAAACTTGGTGGTGCATGCCTTTAATCCCAGGACTCAGGCAGAGGCAGGCAGATGTCTGTGAGTTCAAGGCTAGCCTGGAATACATAAGGCCAGCTGGGGCTATCGGGAGACCTTGTCTCAAAAAAAAAAAAAAGACAAAAAAAGTGTACTTTGGGAGGCTGGAGAGATGGCTCAGTGGTTAAAACCACTGGCTGCTCTTGCCAAGGACCCAGGTTCAATCCCAGCACCCATATGGCAGCTGACAACTGTCCTTAACTCCAGTTCCAGGGGATCTAACACCCTCTTCTGGCTTCAGCAGACACTGCACTACATGGGTGCACTTACACACATGAAGGCCAAACACTAATACACATAGAATAAAAATAAAAATTTAAAACCATTTAAAAAAACACAACAAAGCACTGAGGACTGAGAGGTGGCCCAGGAGTTAAGAGGACCCAGGTTCGATTCCCAGCACCCACATGGTAGCTCTTTGTCAGCCTCTTTTGGCCTTTGAGGCAGGCGGATCTTTGTGAGTTCAAGGCCAGCCTGGTCAACAGAGAGAGTTCCAGGACAGCTGGGACTACAGGGAGACCCTGTCTCGAAAAGAAAAAAAAAAAAAAAAAAAAGAAAAGAAAAAAACAAGGCCAGGTGCAGTAGTACATACGTAGTCTGGTCCAGGCTAGCTACGGCTATAAAGTAAGATTCTATCCCAGAAAACAAAACAAAAGAATTTTAGACTGAAATTCCTTTTCTGTAAGTACTGTAAATGCGGTTCCACTGTTGACAGCAGATTATTCTGCCAAGTCTTCTTTGTCAATCTTCTTTTAAGGCCAAGGAATGGATTTCCATTTCGATGATTGCCCTTCCATGGGCTGGTAACACAGCTCAGCAGGTAAAGGTACTTGCCACCAAAGCTGATGTCCTGAGTTTGACATCAAGAGCCACATGGTGGAAGGAAAAACTGACTCCGCTAAGGTGCTCTCTGACCTCTCCATTCATGTGCCATGCATCTGTATATACACACATGTACATATATACACAGATACATCCATACATGAACACGCACACAAATAATACATACACAAATGCAATAAAATATTGTCTTTTCCAATACTAGAATTTTCCTTTGGTTATTCTTCAGTTTCAACATCTGGAGATTCTGCACCACCACCACCATATGGTCCTCTTTCTGTCTCTCTCTCCTGACCTCTCCAGCTCCCTGGGTCCCTCCTTTTCTTTTCTTTTTTTCTTTCTTTTTTTTTCTTTTCTTGTTTTTTAAGATTTTTATTTTAGTGTATGAGTATATTGCCTGAATGTATGTAAGTACACCTGTGTTGTGCACTGCCTGAGGAGGTCAGAAGAAGGTGCCAGATTCCCCTGGAACTGGAGTTACTATTAGCTGCCATGTGGGTGGTGGGGATTGAACCCAGGTCCTCTGCAAGAGTAGCTGGTGCTCGTAACAGCCGAGGCATCTCTCCAGCCCTTATTTTTCTTTTCTTTTCTTTTCTTTTCTTTTCTTTTATGTTTTTGTGGGTTTTATTTTGTTTTGGTAAGGTTTGGTTTCATTTTTGAAACAGCATCCTATTGTAGCCCCAGCTGTCCAGAAACTCACTATGTAGACCAGGCTGGCCTCTATCTCACAGAGATCCACCCTGCCTCTCCCTCCTGAGTGCTGGGATTAAAGCTGTTCCCAACCAGGCCCAGCTTGATTTTTCTTGAGAAAAGGTTTTGTGTAGCTCAGGCTGGCCTTGAGCTCACTATCTAGTAAGAATGACCTTGGAAATCGGAGATCTCCCAAGACCACCTGAAGCACAGGTAGGTAGGTAGGAGCTGGGTGCTTCAGCAAGGCGAATTGTTGTTTGACTTAATCCAGTTAATCTAGTTGTCTTTGGCTTAATTGGCTTTTGTGGCTGTGGGGACGGAGTTATCCTCCCAGCTGGTATAAAAGGTGGGGTTGTGTGAGTCTTGAGATTAGAGATCTCCCAAGACCACCTGAAGCACAGGTATCAGGGCGCGGGTTAAAGAGCCCCCCTCCCAACTGGGATTACAAAGGCATCTGAAGGAGGCAAACAAAGCAAGCCTTCAACACAGTGAAGAGGCATTTAGGACTCACATTGGAATACAGGCAAGGCAAAGCCCATATGCCAGGAACACGAAGAAGAGACAACACGGGAAAGGGGCAGGATAATCCCGCACCAAGCTCTACCAACCCTGTGGAATATTCCTACAGTGGGATCCCCCTGGGGATGGCCCAGGACACAGATATCAGAAGCACAATTGTGAACATACTTAAAGAAGTACAAGATTATAAAGAGCAAAACAAAGAACTAAGAAAAGAGAATGAAGAACTCAAGAAGGACCTAGAGAGAGAAAGACAAACTCCAGAAGGAAGTGGAAACACTGAAAAGATCCCAGCTGAAAAAGATAAGGAAACCAACCAGCGAAGCAAAGAGCTACAGGAAGAGATAGAGAAGCTCCAAAAAGAAGTAGAAATACTAAAGAAATCAGAAGAGGAAATGAAAAAGGAAATCAAACACTCATCCAATCAAGAGGAAAGGAATGGAAAAAGCCCTGTCAGAAGCAGAATGGAGGAAGCAGAAAAAGAATATCAGACCTGGAAGATAACACAGAACAACTAAAAACCTCAAGTAAAGATTATGAAAAATTTAAAAATACACAAAAGTGGAACAACCAGGAACTGTGGGACACTATGAAAAGATCAAACCTCCACATCATAGGAATAGAGGAAGGAGAAGAATCCCAAGAGAATGGTATTGATCAGATCTTCAACAGAATAATAGATGAAAACTTCCCCAAACTAAAAAA
>VZQC01006199.1:2103401-2142022 GCA_009823505.1 Rhizomys pruinosus | reverse complement strand
AGTTGGGAGTGATGCATATTGGAAACAACAACAACAGAAAGGACTGCATCAAAGAACTGACTGAAACAGTGAACTTCTGCTCAAAACAGTCAACTTCCACATGGAGAATATTGAGAAAGACTGAGAAAGAGATGAAAAGCATGTTTGGCAGAATGCATGAGCTATGGTGGGGTGGGGGGATAGGGTGGGGGACACGGATCTAGATTTGATAATCTTATACAAAAATATATATATATTTAAAATTTTTTAAAAAGAAAAAAAAGAGAACCACAAAAAATGAATGACCTTGAGCTCACTATCTAGTAAGAATGACCTTGAGCTCACTATCTAGTAAGAATGGCCTTGAGCTCACTACCTAGTAAGAATGACCTTGAGCTCACTACCTAGTAAGAATGGCCTTGAGCTCACTACCTAGTAAGAATGACCTTGAGCTCACTACCTAGTTAGAATGGCCTTGAGCTCACTATCTAGTGAGAATGACCTTGAGCTCACTATCTAGTAAGAATGACCTTGAGCTCACTACCTAGTTAGAATGGCCTTGAGCTCACTATCTAGTAAGAATGGCCTTGAGCTCACTACCTAGTAAGAATGACCTTGAGCTCACTATCTAGAAAGAATGACCTTGAGCTTCTGAGCCTTCAACTCCATTTCCTGAGTTCTAGGCTTACAGACATGTTATCAGGCCCTGGCTCTTTTGTTTCTTGATGCTGGGGACTGAACTCAGAGCCCCAACGCATGCAAAGCAATTGCTTTTACCCAGGAGCTACATCCCTAGCCCTCCTTAAGCCTCTAATTAAATTTGCAGTAGCTTCTTTTAAGACCTTGTCCACTGCTTTCGGTAGTGTGGTTCCCTCAGAAGATGCTTCCAATGACTGTTCTTGATTATGGGTGGAACTATCTTCTCTCCTTGAATGAGTAGCATTTTGTATTGTATGTTGGGCTGATTGAGTGACTTCCTTCTTTCCTTCCTTCCATGCATGTGTGTAGAGGTCAGGGGACAGTTTGTGGGCACTGGATCTCTTCATCCTTTATCTGAGGAACTGTCTCACTGGCCTCATATCTGACAATTCTTGATTATTTATATTCATTTATTTATGTGTATGAATGTACTGTCTGCATGTAGGTTTGTGCACCTGTGTTGTGCAATGCCGCAGAGGTCAGAAGAGGGTGTTGGATTCCCCTGGAACTGGAATTAAAGATGGTTCTCAGCCATGTGGGTGCTGGGGATTGAACCCGGGTCCTCTGCAAGAGCAGTCAGCGCTCTTAACCACTAGGCCATCTCTCCAGCCCTTATTTATTTATTTATTTATTTATTTATTTATTTATTTTGCACTGCTGAGAACAGAACACAGGACTCTGCATGCCGGAGCAGCTACTCCAGCACTGGGCTGCAGCTCAGGTCTCTCCTTGATCTTGTGTCTTGTCTGCATGCATGTCTGTGCACTGGTGCCCGTGGAGGGCAGAAGAAGGTGTCTGATTCCCTGAGACTGGAGTTACAGAGGGTTGTGAGTCACCATGTGGGTGCTGAGAACTGAACTGGGTCCTGAGAAGAGCAGAACTTAGTCATCTCTCCAGTGCCCCCCAACGTTTGAAGAATTGATTGATTGATTGATTCATTCATTTTATGTGTGTGAGTGTATTGCCTGCATGTGTGTTACTGCCATTCACTGTCCATGGAAGTCAGAAGAGGGTGTCAGATCCCTTGGAACTGGAGTTAGGGACTGTTGCTAGCCGCCATTTGGGTGCTGGGAATCAAACCCACATACTCTGCAAGAGTAGTCAGTTCGATTCCCAGCACCCACATGGTAGCTCTTTGTCAGCCTCTTTTGGCCTTTGAGGGCACTGCACACACACCAGCAATCAAAACACTTGTACAAATAAAATAAATCATTAAGAAGAAAAACAATAGCCGGGTGTGGTGGCGCACGCCTTTAATCCTAGCACTCGGGAGGCAGAGGCAGGCGGATCTTTGTGAGTTCAAGGCCAGCCTGGTCTACAGAGCGAGTTCCAGGACAGCTGGGGCCACAGGGAGACCCTGTCTCAAAAAGACCAAAAAAAGAGTAGTCAGTGCTTTTATCCACTGAGCCATCTGTCTGTCTGTCTGTCTGGTCTGTCTGTCTGTGTACCCATGGAAGCCAGAGGAGGGCATCAGATCCCTGGTCCTAGAGTTACAGGCAGTTGTGATGTGGGTGCTGGGAACCCAACTTTGAGCCTCTGAAAGAGCATCGAGTACTCTTAAGTGCTGAGCCCCCTCTCCTTGATCTTTTTAAGACTTAATTTTAGGCTTTATTAGGCAGGCTTAGAGTGGCCTTATTCTACAGAAGGGTTTAGGAAAGAGCTGACCTCTGTGAAGAGCCAGACTGTATTTTCAGCTGTTCCAGGCCATATGGTCTCTGTCTCTGTAGTATAAAATCAGCCATAAACAATATGTAAACAAATACATATGGCTGTATTGGCCCGGGATAGGGCAGATTTGGGAAGGCTCTGGTTTGCCTTCACAATCCCTATTTCTACAGTGTGGCCTCAGTGGGGTCTCATGTCAACCAGAAAACTGATGAAGCATTTCCAGTCTAAGCCACAATTCAGAATCGCCCAGTGCCATGTGATCTTTAGTAGCTCCGTTCGGCTCCAAACCTCAGAGCAACAGCCACTTCTGGCCGCCTCGCCAAGTCTGACCCTGCGCATGTATGGTTATCGTCAGCTGAGCTTTCACAGGGAAGTCACACACAGAGCTCAGCCACGCTCCAGCTGCTGCACAGCTCCTGCCGTTCCTGTTCCCTGCATCCTACTTTCCACCTGCTTTGGCAACCCTCAGCTCTGAGCTCTGCCTGTCAGTGCAGTGGAACTGATATGTTCTGCTTGAGTGCCACCTCTGTGCTGTGGTCAGCAAATGACCCTGGGCAGCGATAAGGAGCCATGCTTGATTTGGTGTTTACCTCAAGTGTTTTCCTCTTCTCGGTGAACATTCCTACCCACTGTGGACAGCTAACGATAGTTTCTCTGCACACTTTGCCCAGTTTTATAGTCATGTGCATTGGGAGGGCTCTGACATGGTCTGAATCAGGAGCTGTAATACTCAATGGTATTCTTCCCACTTACTGTCCATCATAAAGGCCTAGAAGCAATAAAACTCCATAGCAATAAACATATCTGGAACTGATTTTAGTTTCTAGATATTAAAGAAATGAAGGATTGTTAATTAGATGGTTGACTTGGGTCAGGGTAGATACATGATGTTTCTGGAACACAGTACTGTGATAGGAAGCAACAAAGTGCTCACACATGAATCAGAACATAGCAGAGAAGCCTAGGCAAGCTTGGGGAGCTTTTACTACCCAACTCAAAACAATCTGAGTATCAAAAAGAGTCATGTGGCTAGGCACGGTGGCACAGGCCTTTGGGAAGCAGAGGCAGGTGGATCTCTGTGAGTTCAAGGCCAGCCTGGTCTAAACAGTGAGTTCCAGGCCAGCTGGGGCTTCAAGGAGATCTTGTCTCAAACCAAAACAAAAACAACAACAGAAAACCAAAAAATCATATGCACGTGCACACAGACCCAGACCCAGACCCAGACACACACACACACACACACACACACACACACACACACACACACACAAATATGGCACTGGAGAGAAGGCTCAGTAGTTAAAAGCACTTGTTGCCTTTTTAGAGGACCCAGGTTCAGTTCACAAGACCCAAATTAGACAATTCACAAACTACCCATAACTCTAGTTCCAGGTGATCTGATGCCCTCTTCTGGTGTCTTCAGGCACTGCATGCATGTAGTGCACATAAATATACACCGGCACACATATACACACAAAATAAATAAATAAATCTTCAAAAAGAATTATGGCAATTATGTAACATACAATAAAATCCAGAGAATTATCCTTAAATAAGATCCTCTGTCTAAAATTCCAGCCAGGGACATGCCTTTAATCTCATCACTCAGGAGGCAGAGGCAGGTAGATCTCTGTGAGTTCAAGGCCAGCCTGGTCTACATATCAAGTTCCAGGACAGCTGGGCTTCAGCGAGACCCTGTCTCAAAAAAGACCAAAATAAATAAATAAATAAATAACACCCAGAGGAATTTGAAGTACTACTTAAAAAAGAGAGAGACATGGAAAAGTTATTTTTACTGGAAAAGAACAGCTTACTATAACAAATGCAGAATAAATATAGAAAACAATATAATTTAAGCAACATAGTGAAATAAATAATTTAGGCTAAACCATCACTCAATGCTAAAACCAGTGGTTAAGGGGCTGGGGGTACAGCTTAGTGACTGAGCACTTGCCTAGCATGCATGGCGCCTTGAATTTGATCCTGAGATGAAAAAAAAGCAAACAAAAATAAAATCAATGGTTGATAGATTATTGGGGAATAGGATCTCCACATGGTCTGAACTTATCACCCCACAGGGACAATAAAGGGAATGTCCTGGAGATAAAGACCCTTCCCAGACAGCCTCAGGTTCTTTGGTCTATCTGAATTTGTTTACTGTAATTATGGTCTATAGTCTAGAATTACCTTATTATTTCATGGTTGGTATGGAAAACAGTTTGGCAGTTCTTCAGAAAGTTAAACAATTACTTTATGATCCAGCAATTCCACTCTTAGGTATGTACCCAAACTAATTGAAAGCAGGGATCCAAGTAGATACTCATGAACAATGTTCACAGCAGCAGTATCCACAACAGACTAAAGTTGAAAGAATCCAAATGCTTATCAACACATGAACAGATGAATAAAATGTGCTGTGTACATAAACAGATTATTATTACCTTAAAAAGGAAAGAAATTCTGAACTAAGGTACAACTTGGATAAACCTTGAACACATTATGCTAAGTGAAATAAACCACACACAAAAGCCCAAACAAGGAAAGCTTCCATTTACATGAGGTAACTGGGAGAGGCAGGTTCACAGAAAGCAGAACAGAGGTTGCCAGGGGAAATGGGAAGTTATTGTACAGTGGGTAGAGTTTCTGTTTGCATTAGTTAAAATTCTGGAAATGGATAGTGATGATGGTTGTAGAACCCTATACATATATAACTTTGGGGTGCATGGTGCTGGGGATTGAACCTAGGACCTCACACATGCTGGCTAAGGACTCTACCACTGAGCTATATCTGCAGCCGTGGGAATGTACTCGAGGCTACAATTATATATAAATATTTTTATTTTATTTATTTAATTTTTTTTGGTCTTTTTGAAACAGTGTTTCCCTGTAGCCCCAGCTGTACTGGAACTCACTATGTAGACTAGGCTGGCCTTGAGCTCACAGAGATCCTCCTGCCTCTGCCTCCCAAGCATTGGGATTACAGGTAGGCACCACCATGCCCAATTTACAATTTTATTTTAAAATGGATAAAACAAGCTGGGCGTGGTGGCACATGCCTTTAATCCTAGCACTTGGGAGGCAGGGGCAGGAGTGAGTTCAAGGCCAGCCTGGTCTACAGAGTGAGTTCCAGCCCAGCTGAGACTAAAGGGACACCCTGTCTCAAAAAGACCAAAAAATAAAATAAAATAAAATAAAATAAAATAGATAAAACAATGATGCAGTCTGGGTGTGGTGGCTCATACCTTTAATCCAGAGGCAGGCAGATCTCTGTGAGTTCAAGGTTTACATAGGGAGTTCCCAGCTGGGGCTACCAGGAGAGCTTGTCTCCAAAAAAAAGAATAGCAATTGTTGTAGCTTGATAAGGATAGGAAGGTAAAGCCAGTGGAGAGCCTTTGGGCACCACCAAAGGCCCTGGACAGGGAGGTAACGCTTTATTTTTTTTTTAATTTTATTTATTTCTGTATGTGTATGAATGTACTGTCTGCATGCAGGTTTGTGCACCCGTGTCGTGGCCGCCATGTGGGTGCTGGGGATCGAACCTGGCACTCTTTTTTTTTTTATTTTATTTATTTCTGTATGTGTATGAATGTACTGTCTGGATGCAGGTTTGTGCAACCAGAATTGGAGTTTCAGACGGCTCTAGGCCGCCATGTGGGTGCCGGGGATAGAACCTGGGTCCTCTGTAAGAGCGGTCGGCGCTCTTAACCGCTAGGCCATCTCTCCAGCCCCTCTGGGTGTCCTTTCAAATGGACCCTTCAGGCACTTTTCCTCCACTGAGAAAAAGACTCCTCCCTCCAAGGGGAGGTCCATCAGACCCACCTCACAACCCTCCCAGCAACCACTAAGCCTGAGGAGCTACTGCAGCTTTCCTGGCCTGAGTTCAATGTAGCAGGCATCCCTTTAACCTGGTTCCTCCCACCTGGTCTCCAGTTAGAGAAAAGGAATCGGAGGCTCCAGGAGGCTGGATGCAGGGGCCTGTGTTCAGCAGCTGTCCATAGTCCTGCCTAAAAGGAAGAGGGTAGAGGGAAGAGATGATGGGGGTCAGGTGGAAGGTGATGTTGGAGCGGGATGGAGGGTGGAACCAATGGGAACTGCAGGCAGGTGACAGTTTGTGGCCTTGCTTTGGACCAACTCCAGCCCAACACAGGATACTCAGCAGTACCCGAGTGGGGGATCTTCTGCTCATCAGCCTGACATCCCACTGACCTCAAAATAAATCCATCTGTTGCCCTCAAAGCAACCAGCTCTATACCTGGGGCACTCAGCTTCCCTCCCTACGTCCTATTTCTTTTTTTTTTTTTTTTGGTCTTCTTGAGACAGGGTCTCCCTTTAGTCCCAGCTGGCCTGGAACTCACTATGTAGACCAGGAGGGCCTTGAACTCACAGAGATCCGCCTGCCTCTGCCTACCGAGAGCTGGGATTAAAGGCATGAACCACCACGCCCGGCTACTCCCATTTCTAAGTGTTGAAAAGAAGAGCTTCAGGTTGGCAGGGGAAGGACCTTCTAAGGAAATGGAGTTCGGCCCAACACAGAAACAGTTAGGACAATGAGGTCATCAGAATGTGGACAGAACAGGAAGAAGGATGCAGCTGGGCCATCAAGGAGCAGGTAATGTGGTCTCCCGAGGGCTTCCTAGGACTGGAGTAGTCAGCCAAAGCGAGATGGCGCTTGAGGAGATAGACTGGTGCTGTCCTGGGTGGACCTGACATGTCCAAGCCTCCTGTCCACACGATCCATTCCCTGCTGTAGCCTCATTTTAGATCTGTCTCCACCCCACAGCTGACTCTGGCTTGAGCAGATGGGACCTACTTTGGCCTGGCCTTGCGTCTCCTGAGTGCTCTTCTCTGTCCCACTCACCTTTTCACTGTACGTTTGCAGTTCAGGAAGCCAGGGGGTGCCATCGAGTTGTGGGGGCAACTACTATCCAGGCTAATCTCACCTGACAAAACAAACCTTCACTAGCTTCCTGCCCCATCCACAGGCAACAGCTTGGCCGTTCCTGCTCCTCTAGCCCAGACATCACCCTGAAGTAGCCCAGCTACCTGAGTGTCCACCAGAAAGGGCCAAGAAGGGTGCTAATTTTTAAATGGGACCTGTCCCCATGAGAGAAGTTTGCATGAAGTGTGAGATGACAGATGCTGGAGAAGGCTGGAGAGATACAGAAAATCCTGACTGAAATGGGGGAAAAAAAAGTCTTTCCAGCTGAGGACTGTGGCCTCCCTAGTAGGAGATGACACCCACCCCGTTAGTGACACCAGGCAGGAAAGACCACTGGTCTCAGTGCCACCATTTGTCTGTTTGACCTATATCCTAAGAACTCGGACCTCCAGACTGAAACACGAAGTTATAACAAGAACTGCTTTTGCTGAGATCAAATCAGATCTCACAGAAGTGTCAGTGCTTTGTAAATGGAAAAAGGACTCTCATACCCTGAAACCAGTTGGCCTCCTTGGTGACACTGGGCTGTCATGACTTCTTAAAAAGTATGCCTATTGGGGCTGGAGAGATGGCCTAGCAGTTAAGAGCACCAACTGCTCTTGCAGAGGACCCGGGTTTGATCCCCAGCACCCATATGGCGGCTGAGAACTGTCTGTAACTCCAATTCCAGGAGAACTCCAGTTCCAGGGGAATCCAACACCCTCTTCTGACCTCCGAGGCTTTGCACGACATGGGCGCACAAACCTACATTCAGACAGTACATTCATACACATAAATAAATAAATAAAATTTTTGAAAAAGTATGCCTGTTAACGTACGGTGTTAAATTAAAAAAAAAAAAAAAGGCCTGGGTGTAGGTGGTGCTTGATTTGATCCCTGAACTCAGGAGGCATAGGCAGTGGAATTTTGTGAATTCTAGACCAGCTCAGTCTACATGGTGAATCCCTGTTCTAAAAAAAAACAAACAGAGCCGGGCGTGGTGGCACGCCTTTTAATCCTAGCACTCTGGGGAGAGAGGACAGGCGGATCTTGGTGAGTTAAAGGCCAGCCGCCAGCCTGGTCTACAAAGCGATTTTCCAGGACAGTGGGGGCCTACAGGGAGACGCTGTCCTCGAAAAGACCAAAACAAACAAAACAAAACAAACAAAACGTGGGGGCTTTAAAGAGCACTGACTGTTTTGCAGAGTGACCCTGGGGTTTGGTTTCCAGCACCTACTATGGTGGGTTAGCTACCAACTCTGTAATTCCAGTTCCTCTTCTGACTTTCTTTTTTTTTTTTTTGGTCTTTTCGAGACAGGGTCTCCCTGTAGCCCCAGCTGTCCTGGAACTCACTCTGTAGACCAGGCTGGCCTTGAACTCACAAAGATCCGCCTGCCTCTGCCTCCCAAGTGCTAGGATTAAAGGCGTGCGCCACCACGCCCGGCTTCCTCTTCTGACTTTCATGGGCACTGAACAACACTGGTGCACTTATACACATACAGGCAATATACTTATACACATAAAATAAAAAATATTTTAAAAAGTATCAGGCATCAAGTTACTGGGCTTCACATGACAGTTGCAAAGGAATTCTTTTTTTTTAATTTTTTAAATTTATTTATTTTTATGTATATGAATGTACTGTCTGCATGCAGGTTTGTGCACTCATGTGCACGCGGAGGTCAGAAGAGGGTGTCGGAGCAAAGGAATTCTGACACACCTGCAGGCACTTAACCTGCAGCCCATGGTGTGGGAGCGCATATGGAGCAGAGGCTGCACGGAGCAACAGCAGGGCTCCAGGTCCAGGCAAGCGCCATCTGGAGGGGAAGAGCGTGTGTGACCTCTGAAGTCCTGAACCATCCCATATCTAGGGACAAAATAAGGCAACTAATTGTTCTTTCTCTCTGTTTGGTACCTTCTCCCCAACTTCCCTGCTCTGAAGGTGACTTTGGCTCTCTGAGCAAGAGGACCTGGGGCTCTGGACCTTCATGAGTTAATCAGGCCCTGCCCTTGAGCTTTTCAGTCTTATCTCTTCAGAAGATACCACCATCCAGAGTCCCTGAAGGGTGCTAACTCCTGGGAAGGCCTAAACAAAGGACAAGGCCCCAGAAACCAGCCTGAAGATGTAGCTGGTGAGGCCAGCATCATCCTTCTACAGCAAGGGCAGGTCCTGGTAATCTGGTGTGATGGATATGGTTTCCCACTACCTGGTGGGTTACAGACAGACATCCCTCAGGAAGACTGGGCCATAGAAAAAAAAAGAACTCAAAGGGACACAAGCCAAGGAGTCTCCACCATGGGTCTTCAAGACTGCTTCGTTCTTCCCCACACAGCTCTTCACTTCAGCCTCCAGGGAAGGAGGTTCACAGGCCTTCCTAGCCATTCATGAGATTTGTCCTTATCGGTTGGCTGGGACCATACTAAGTATGGCAACAATCTGGCCCTGGCCCTGCCTTCACACTCACTCCCTACAGGAGTGGCTGTATGAGGGCCTAGGGTAATAGGGAGACCCTAGCCTGGCTCCTCTGTGCAGGAAACTCACAGTCCCTGGTCATTCAGTTCATTCACTAATACATATTATGGGCCAACCATGTGTCAAGCAGAGTAAAGCAAGGACCAGAATCTGCCTTCTAAGGGCCTGCCATCTTGTCTGGACTACAGATACTTCCCCTCCGTGTGTCACAAGGCTGTGAGACATGGACCCAGAGTATACGTTTAGCTACTTCTTGGCTTATGTGTACTGCGCATGTGTTAGGAAACTCAAATGCTGCTTCCTCTTTGATTCTCCTAGTATATAGTGGCTTGGTAGTGGTCTCTCTTGCCTCCTCAGACTCTCCAGAGCACAGTGACCTGGACCGCTTATGCTGTGGCACTTCCTACTTGAATTATACGTGTTCTGGGTGCACAATCACTTGTCAGATTCCATACTTCCTGGGAGCAAAGGTTGTCTTCCACATCTTCATAGTCTCCTGAGTACCCACGCACAGTACCACATATATAATAGGTGTCACGAGGCTGGGCGTGGTGGCTCACGCCTTTAATCCTAGCACTTGGGAGGCAGAGGCAGGCTGATCTTTGTGAGTTCAAGGCCAGCCTGGTCTATAGAGTGAGTTCCAGGACAGCTGGGGCTANAAGCAGAATCCCGCTGTCCTGAACAGTGCTAGCTAGTGCATGACAGTCTTAGCGTTTTGGTTCATGGTGATCAGACATCCATTTGTAGATTGCAAAGGATATGCTGAATGACCACAAAGATGTTAGCTTACACACAGAGGGCAATGAATGGCTGTTAAGAAGAATAATGATGGGCCAAGATAACTAAGCTCTGAACTTTTAACACTCCCAAATTCTCCACAATAATTAGAATGCTGATCATCCTTGTCAAAGATTTAGTGTAAGCTGCATAATTTTTCAAGAATTTTTGTACAACAAGACACAAAAAGATTACATTTAAAGTAGCATGTGGTCCAAAACAGCAGACTCTTTCATGATCATGCTGAAAATCATGATCTTAACACTTCACTCTGCTTGACTAAAGCTTGGATAATTTTTCCCAGAATATAGGACCCCAACCTCTCTCAGAATATTTTTTTGAGAAAACAAAATTAATTATTATTTTTCTTCACATTTAAAATGCCTATAAATCTTACATTTTGCAACCATTTTTACAACTATTCTTGCAACCAAGGAGATGTGTTTCTTCAGGACAAGGGCCACTGGAGTTGATGTGCAAACATGAATGGAGGTAGTCCTTCCAGTGTCTGTAGAAGGGTAGGATCCTTGCTTTTGCCTTGAGGGAATCTCAGGAAGCAGCAAGATTCCCAAATTAATCGGATGTCAGGGACATGAAAAGTTAACTGTCAGACTTAGGGTTTTCTCTAACATCTATGATCTCTACAGCCATATGTATTTGGCTATGTTCACAGTGCCACACATGAGTTCCCTCCCATTGAGAAACCTTTATGTTTAATTAGGTAGCTGTTAATTAATTACCCCCTAAATAAAAATGTCAGTATTGCCTTAATATAGTTTTCTTTAAACCTGAGAGTATTAGTCTTTTTTTTTATTAATTTTATTTATTTCTGTATGTGTATGAATGTACTGTCTGCATGCAAGTTTGTGTCATGCAATGCCGCGGAGGTCAGAAGAGGGTGTTGAATTCCCCTGGAACTGGAGTTCTCCTGGAATTGGAGTTTCAGACGGCTCTCGGCCGCCATGTGGGTGCTGGGGATCGAACCCGGGTCCTCTGCGAGAGTGTCGGCGATCCTAACCGCTAGGCCATCTCTCCATTCCCGTTTGTTTTTTAAATACCAGATATGTTACTGGGCATAGTGGTGCCTACTTTTAATCCCAGCACTTGGGAGGAAGAGGCAGGCGATTTCTGTGAGTTCAAGGCCAGCCAGGTCGACACAGGTAGTTCCAGGCCAGCTAGGGCATCAATGAGAACCTGTCTCAGAAAGGCCAAAGAGGGAAAACACACACACACACACACACACACACACACACACACACAGTACTCAGATTCCCGCACCCACATGGAGACTAACAACCATCCGTAACTCCAGTTCCAGGGCATAGGACGCCCTCTTCTGACCTCCGAGGGCATTGCACGACACAGGTGCACTTAACGGATTTGCAGGCAAAACACTCATTCATACACATAAATAAAAATAATAAAGAAAATAGATACAAGAAAGGGATTTGTCTCCTGGATGAGGAAGACGGGGACCATTCTGCAGTAGCAATGCCCAGGAGAATTTCAGGGCAAGCCAGGTTGTATAAGGCTGGGAACCAGAACCGGACTCCGAAATTGGGGCCATCCCCAGTCATTCGGAGAGCAACACGCAGATTCCCCGCTACTCTCCGCGCCTGATTGGCGCTACGGGGTAGGTACCTGTAGGTAGCAGCAGAGTCACATGACTATCTGCAGGCCCCGTTCTATCTCCTTTGTATCACCAGGAGCAACACCCAAATAATCCGAACCGAATGGCCGAGGCTCTGGGGCCCAGGTTTCTAAGGAAACTGGGGGATGCTCCTTGCGCCTGCGCAGGCGCGCTAAATACCCTGGGAAATGTAGTTTCCAGGCTTTCATCGCCAGGCCTACGGAACAGACGCAAGATGGCGCCCGAACGTCGCGGTTGTTTCCCACGAACCCGGTTCTCCAGCCCAGCTACTGCGGCTGCCTTAGTAAGAGGCCACGAAGACCTGGGAGGTCATTGTCCGAGCGGCCCCTGCTCTGAGGCGTCTAGGAAACGCGATCTCGCAAGATTTGGTGTTGTCGGTTTTTCAACATTATAACTAGGAGTTCCCCAGGCTCGGGGCAGAAGAGCAGCCGCATCGGTGTCCAGCACTCCCTTCCCCTCAGGATGGACATTTTACCCCAGGGGTCCCGGCCAGGGGCTGCGGTATCTGTTGGGCGTTGGATGGGGACGCTGGACACCCTCTTGGGGGGGAAGTGGAATGTCTGCAGGAGGATCTCCACCCGGGGCTCTGCCTGGGCAATAGCGTGCAATCAGTAAGTTCGAGCATTGTCTTCTCCATTCCTGAGTTAGGGTCTTGGATTGAAAATCTAGAAACCAAATAAAAAAAGAAAGAAAGAAAATCTAGAAAACACGGGTATGGTGGTGCACGCCTTTAATCCCAGCACTCAGGAGGCAGAGACAGGCGTATCTCTGGGAGTTCAAGGCCAGCCTGGTCTACATAGTGAGTTTCATGACATCTGGGGCTACGGGGAGACCCTGTCTCAACAAAAAATAAAAATATAAATTAAATAAATAAGAAAATCTAGAAACCAAGTATCTAATTCAGGCTCTAGAAGATACTCAGTAGTTACTTCTGCAAGACTCAGTCTCTAAAAAATGTGGTTATAGGCCCGGAGTGGTGGTGCAGACCTTTAATCCCAGCACTCTGTGTCATGTCCGTGTCATGTCATGCAGAGGTCAGAAAAGGGTGTGGATCCCCTGGAACTGGAGTTGCACAAATGGTTGTTAGTTGCCAGGTAGGTGCTAGGAATCAAACCTGGGACCTCTGCAAGGGTTAAAGTCTTAACCGCTGAGCCATCTCTCCAGCCCCTGTAGGACATATCTTTAAAATTGCTAAAGCAAAGATATGTCCATTTTTAATTTGTTGAGACATCACCCAATCTCCCTTCAGGAAACTACACCAATTAACAGTGACTGTGATTGCCTATGTCCTTAAAGGATCCTCCAGCCTACACACCCATCTCCCCTCGCAACATTCCTAGAGAGCCAAAGCCCAGGCTTTATAACCACACTTTATTTAATTATTTATTATTTGGTCTTTTTGAGACAGGGTCTCCCTGTAGTCCCAGCTACCCTGGAACACGCTCTGTAGACCAGGCTGGCCTTGAACTCACAAAGATCCGCCTGCCTCTGCCTCCCGAGTGCTGAGATTAAAGGCATGTGCCACCACACCTTGCTAATTTTTTTTTTTTAGTTTTATGTGTAGGAGTATTTGGCCTGCAAGTAGTTATGAGTATCACGTGTGCAGTGCCTGCAGAAGCCAGAGAGGGTGTTGGATCTTCTGGGACCGGAGTTACAGATGATCAATGAGAAGTGCTATGTAGATGCTGGGAACTGAACCTGGGTCCTCTGCAGGAGTAGCAAGTACTCTTAACCATTGAGCCATCTCCTAGCTCCCTACCCGGATTTGGGAATAATATACATACTGCTATATTTGATGACATAAGCATGGAGCATCTTTGGAGGGGTTCAGAAGCTGGAGATAGTCGTTGCTTATGAAGATAGAAGACAGGGACTAAAGGGAGGGTAGGAAGGAAATTAAATTTTCATTTTTTAACCTTTAAGCTAATTTTCTATTACTTTAGCGATTTGTGTAAGCTGTGATATGGTTCTTTTTTAAATTTTTAATTTTATTTCTGTATGTGTATGAATGTACTGTCTGCATGCAAGTTTGTGCACCCATGTTGTGCAATGCCGTGGAGGTCAGAAGAGGGTGTCGGATTCCCCTGGAACTGGAGTTCTCCTGGAATTGGAGTTTCAGATGGTTCTTGGCAGCCATGTGGGTGCTGGGGATGGAGCCCGGGTCCTCTGCAAGAGCAGTGGGCGCTCTTAACCACTAGGCCATCTCTCCAGCCCCCCCCCATATGGTTCTTATTTGTCTTTATTTTGATGCAAATAGTTTCCCTTCCAGCCTTTGGTTTTTCTATGCTGAATACTCTCTCTCTCTCTCTCTCTCTCTCTCTCTCTCTATATATATATATATATATATATATATTTTTTTTTTTTTTTTTTTTTGTGTCCTTTTGAGACAGGGTCTCCCTGTAGCCCCAGCTGTCCTGGAACTCACTCTGTAGACCAGGCTGGCCTTGAACTCACAGAGATCCGCGTGCCTCTGCCTCCCAAGTGCTGGGATTAAAGGTTTGTACCACCACGCCCAGCAATTCTTCTTGACTGAAGCAAGCTCTTGAGTTCACCTGCCTTCTAAGCAGCTCAGTAGGCAGAGCTGGTTTTGCCTCTCCCTGACTCTCCACACTGACCCCACCAGTCAGCCCCAAGCTCAGCATACTAAAAGGACAATCTGGTTGACTCCAGGTTAGCTAAAGGAGGGCAAATAGCCCCAGTGTTTGATGAGCACAGTGGATCAGAAATGCAATTAGCTTCCCTGTACCTCCTTTTGACACTATGTTGTTATACAAGGTATCCCTGTAGCTCCAGCTGGCCTGGAACTCACTAAGTAGACCAGGCTGGCCTCAATCTTTGTGAGATCTGCCTGCCTTTTCTGGGGTAAAAGGCATGTGCCACCATGCCTGGCTGGTTAAATTATTATTCCAGAAAGCATTGAGATGGAGCCATGGGTGAATGACTCATATTGTTTAAAAAAAACAAAAACCAAAGTAGACCAGGGGTACTTAAGTCTTTCCAGGTTGGCTTTGTTCCAAGACTGCAGGTGATGTGACTTGAAAGTGGTGAAGCCTGGGTGCAGACTCAAACCTTCTAGCTGGAACTCTGCACTTTAGAGCTGAGAGTTCCAAGGGCTTAGGAAAGTCGCTTTCTTAAAACTGGACGTGCTGTGACAGTGAGGTCTGGTGGAGTTCCCCTCAAGACTGCTTTGATGGAGGAGTTGGACATACTTCCCCCAAACCCCAGACCAGTGCAGTGTGTCACAGTGTCTCAAGGCTCGAAGCATGATCTTTGTGATCTTGGGATTAGGATGGAAATGACGAAGATGGAAGCACTGTGTAGCCTTGACTGGCTTAGAATTCACTATGTTGCTGGGTGTGGTGGTGCACACCTTTAGTCCCGGCACTCTGGAGACAGAGGATCTCTGTGAGTTCAAGGCCAGCCTGGTCTACAGAACGAGTTCCAGGCCAGCTGGGAATACAGGAAGACCCTGTCTCAAAGGGACCCCCCCCAAAAAAGAATTCATTATGTAGCTTGCCCAGGGTAGCCTCAAACTCACAGAATTCCACCTGGCTCTGAGATTAAAGGGGTGCCCCAGCACCTGCCCACTGACTCCCAGGTGGGAGGGATCCTGAGAACTCATGTTCCCTGGCAGCCTTGGAAAACCAGGCTCTCCTGCAGTGCAAAAGGAACATAGATCCTGGAACTCAAAATATGTCTGAGAAGGAGCATCAAGTGTTCAAAAGGAGCTCAGCTTTTGGGACATACTTGGTCTTGTCCCGGTAGGCGGTGGCAGTCTCTACTTCCTCACAGGTAACTCCCTTTAGCTGTCCCAACAGAACTAAAAGCCAGCTGCTCCCTGGGGCCTGTTAAGGGGGAAGGGGGTGTGTGGCTAACATTTACCCAGGCCTTGCCCTAGAGATGAGCGAGACAGTATTAACTACCCCTCCCCCAACACACCACTCCCCCAAACAGGTCTGACACGGTCACCTGGGAGACATGAGAAGAAGCTGGAGGGCAGGAAAGACCAAGCCTGGTGTGTAAACAGAGAAGGATCTGATCAAAAGACAGATGGCGTGGTCACCAAATAGAAAATAACTTAATATGAAAATGTCTTTTGCCGGGCGTCATGGCGTGTGCTTTTAATCCTAGCACTTGGGAGGCAGAGGCAGGCGGATCTTTGTGAGTTCAAGGCCAATCTGGTCTACAAGAGTGAGTTCCAGGACAGCTGGGGCTACAGGGAGACCCTGTCTCGAAAAGACAAAAAAAAAAAAAAAAAAGAAGAAAATGTCTTTTATTTCTATTTCTCAGTACAAAGCCAGATACTGTAACACTAATAAAAACTTGACTGGCCAGAGATCTTCAGGGACAAGAAGCCTTTCTTTGGCCCGGTGCTCTGTGACTCAGTGAGGGCAGGGGGCAGCAGCAGAGTCCCATCAGGTATGGGACTTGGGGGAGGCTGTGAGTGCCCTCAGAGCCTCTGTGCCCACTGGCTCCCTGGCTGAGCTCCCTCTAGGAGTACAGTGGGAGAGGAAGGGCTGGCAGAAGACGGAGGGGGACACGAACCAGAAAGCCTGCCCTGAAAAGCTCTGGCTTTGATTCTATGGTTGATGAAAGTGTTATAGGAGAGTTGAAAATGAAAGGAGGGTGCTGCCCCCTCAAGGCACCTTGAGTGGCTCTACCCGCATCCCCTGTACAGAGAAAGTCTTGAGCCCTTGGCAGGTGGTCATGGGTCTGAGACCTAAGGCTTCAGGGGGGGAGCAGGACGGATGGGCTCTGGAGACTGCAGGGGAAAAGCTACGGGGACTGTTTGGGCCGGAAGTCCAAGGGGTGCTCACCCGAGGAGCTGTGGCCAGGCTCTAGTGTCTAGGGGGACGTGGTGCCTGTAAGGCTTAGGTCTCTCCCTCTTCTCTGCTGTCGTCCACGTTGGCCTGCCTTACTACTTTCTGGTGCCTAGAAGTAGAGGCCATGCCAGCTTCCTCCTGCCTCTCAGCTTGTCCCTCCCCCTGCTCCTGAAAGGCCTGGGTCCTGGTGGCCACGAGAGCAGCGTCCTGGAGGGCAACCACAGACTGGTGAGACTTGAGGGCAGGCCAAGGCCCCTTGCCGCCCCGCTGGCCACCCGTGGCTCTTGGGCGCTGAGGAAAGGAATGTGGACACTCTTCATCTGAAGACTCATGGGAAGAGAAAACCTGGATGGTGGATAGAAAGAAGAGCCATGGGGAAAGAGGTTGATACACACCTCCCGAAGAAGGCTGACGGAACCCTGAGCTGTTCCCTGGCTCGCCTACTTGAACTTTCTTCCGGCCCCTAGAAGCCTGCCACTGGGCCTTCATCACCCTCTGCTCTCACCTACCTGCTTTTGTACAATCAGACCAGTGAGGCCCTGCTGAAACCCTACCAGGTGCCAGGATGGACTGGGCTACATGGACATGAGTGTACGGGTACCTCACAAGGACATCTGTCTTTGGCAACACCTACATCCATCCATTGATATATTTTTTTTTCTGAGACAGGGTCTCCCTGGAGCCCCAGCTGGCCTGGAAACTTGGTCTGTAGACCAGGCTGGCCTTGAACGCACAAAGATCCGCCTGCCTCTGCCTCCCAAGTGCTAGGATTAAAGATGTGAGCCACCACGCCCAGCTTCCATCCATTGATTTTTTTTTAAATTTTATTTATTTCTGTATGTGTATGAATGTACTGTCTGCATGCAGGTTTGTGCACCCGTGTCGTGCAATGCCTCGGAGGTCAGAAGAGGGTGTCGGATACCCCTGGAACTGGAGTTCTCCTGGAATTGGAGTTTCAGATAGTTCTCAACCGCCATGTGGGTGCTGGGGATCGAACCCAGGTCCTCTGTAAGAGCAGTCGGCGCTCTTAACCACTAGGCCATCTCTCCAGCCCTGATTTTTTTTTTTAAAGATTTACTTTTCTATTTATTTTATTTATTTATTTATTTATTTATTTATTTTATTTATGTCTTTTTAAGACAGGGTCTCCCTGTAGCCCCAGCTGTCCTGGAACTCACTCTGTAAACCAGGCTGGCCTTGAACTCACAAAGATCCGCCTGCCTCTGCCTCCCGAGTGCTAGGATTAAAGGCATGCACCACCATGCCCGGCTTTATTTTTTATGTGTATGAATGTACTGTCTGCATGTAGGTTTGTGCACCCATGTCGTGCAATGCCATGGAGGTCAGAAGAGGGTGTTGGATTCCCCTGGAACTGGAGTTAAAGACAGTTCTCAGCTGCCATGTGGGTGCTGGGGATCGAACCCGGGTCCTCTGCAAGAGCAGTTGGTGCTCTTAACCGCTAGGCCATCTCTCCAGCCCCAGCCCCAAATAATGTCAACTCTTTTTTTTTTTTGGTCTTTTTGAGACAGGGTCTCTCCATAGCCCCAGCTGTCCTGGAACTCACTCTGTAGACCAGGCTGGCCTTGAACTCACAAAGATCCACCTGCCTCTGCCTCCCGAGTGCTAGGATTAAAGGTGTGTGCCACCACGCCCGGCCCACCTCCCTACAGGTCCAGGCCCAGCACGTGTCAAATATTTTGCCTGCACAGATTCCTTCCTCTGGATCAGCCATGTAAACTCATGTCACATGTAAGGCCAAAGGCCAGCTTCCTGTCCTACCTAGCTCTTAGCACATAGCATGCTTGTCCACACTGCCAGTAGGTGGGTGGTATGTAAGTACAAGGGCCCTTCTCCACCCTGGCCTTTGCTGTGTGGCTTCCCTGCTTTGGGAGGTCTCACCTATCCTATCCGGTGCAGGAAGCTTCTCCAGGCCATCAGCTAGCTGTGGGGCTCATGGCCTGGAGGGGATGCTCACTCCAAAGCCTGGAGCCCAGCCCCTTGGAAAATGAGCTCTCCTGTCTGGCTGCTCTTGCCTGCCCTGAGTCCTCTCAGCTGGCCTACGGGCCAAAAGGGAGGCACCCAGGGGTGGTCCCTGTCCTCTGGTCCTCACAGACAGGCTGGAGTTGCCTGCTGCAAAAAGGTGTGAGGTTGCCAGCATGGAGAAAGCAAGAACAGCCACGTCAGGTGCCCTGATGTGACTGAGGGCCTGCGCCGGGGCCTCACGTCCAGCCCATGGCACCCTCTCCATCTCTCTCTGAGGCCGATGCAAGTGGAGCTCCAGAGCCCAGCTCACCTCTGGCAGGTCTCCAGCCTCTGAGGTGCTCTGTGGCTCGAAGGAGGGCTCCAGGAGACTGATTGAGCGCATGACTCCCCGGAGGTTGATGCGGGACCGCAGCCCGGGCTCCTCCTCCGGCCGTGGCTGGCTTTCCTCCCAGCCTGAAAGCTTCATCTCCTCACCACCCCCTGGTTCTGGTGGAAGAGGCTGGAGTGGTGTAGAGACTTCAGGGGCCAGGGGTTCCTCTGGGGAGACCCCACCCACTTTCAGCTCCCAGACATGGCTCTGCCGGCTGTGAAGAGGTGGGCCTGAGTCAGCTTTGAGTGATGCAGCACCGTCCCCCAGCATACACATTAACCTCCCCCACCCTATCCCCTTCCCCCATACCTGGCAGTCAGAATGCCCTGGTAGGTCTGCAGCTGGCGCAGGAAGCCAGGGTTGGGGCGAACAATGGGCCGCAGCTCCTGCACGTGGAGCAGGGCCTGCTCCAGGCCCCAGCCGTATTGCTTCATGGCGTACGCCAGCACCGTGGCAGCCGAACGGCTGACACCCATCTTACAGTGGACTAGCACCCGAGTGCCCTGTGCTCTGTGGATGTGGAACATGGTAAGTGTCCACCCCCTCCCCAACTCCATCCCAGCGTCCTGGAGTGTGGGGAGGGGCAGGTAAGGGCTGAGGACCCAGTAGAGCAGAAGAAAGTAAGGCAGAGGGTAGAGGAGGAGACAGAGCTGAGGGCGAGGTGGGAAGGAGGGCACCAGGCCCTGGTGAAAGCTAGGACTTGGCCACTTGGACCTGGGCTGGGCAGTAGAAGCTGGGCGAGGCCCAACCTGGCATCCTCAATGAAGCGGTGTGTCTCCTTCCAGTGGGGTAGCAGCTGCGCAGACTCCTCATCCCAGAGACGCACATTGTGATAAGTGAAGCGCTCAGGAAAGAAGTTGTCAATCTCCCGGGCCATATTCAAGATGTGGCTCACCCTGTAGCAGAGGGCCCAAGGGCAGGTTGACATGGCAAAAGAGTCAGTCTCACTAGCCATGGGGCCTGACCCAGCAGATCCTGGGGATTTCTACTGGTTCTTCAGTCAGGGTCAGGGGATGGCAGCATTTGCAGTAGGAAAGAACTGAGCCAGTTCTCTGGTGTCTAGCCCTGGCAACATCATCTTACTTTGTTGGGTTTGGGTTTGGTTTCCCTGTGTAATCCTGGGGGTCAGTTCAACACTAATCCTCCCATGACTGTGGGGTTCCAGTTAGCTTTCAAGCTAAGTTGAGATTGGGGTTCCCCGCAGCAGGTGATAAGGGCTATAGTAGGTGTCTCAGAAGGCCATGCTGGAGGGATAACAGGTACATATCAGAGGTGGTAGCTGAGTTCCTACTAGAAGGCATTTCTTTCTTCCCAGAGGTTGGCCAGGTGGGCAGGGACAAGAGGGCAGCAGTGCGAGCCACACCTGTTTCTCTGCAGCTCCTCCAGGTTGGCAGCGTTCCACTCAGAGCCCTGTGGATGGGGCAGCACAGAAGTCCCAGGTTCCCTTGGCTTGCCTCCAGCCATGGGACCCTTCAGAGTATCTGCAGGGATCTGGTCCCCACCTTCCACAACCTGCACTCACCAAGTAGAGGTGGGGGAAGATGCGGGAGGCCCGGTCTTGCTGGGCCACGAGCAGCAACATCTGGTTATCGATGAAGTCACGGTACTGCTGGAGAGGGCATCCCAGACGCAGTTCCAGGGCCTGGCGGATCTGTGGGGAGGGCCCAAGGGAAGAAGTTTCAGGTCACCACCCCTGGGAGGCCTCTGAGGATGGTATGGTATCCTGTCCAGTGTAGACAGAGCCACGGCCAGGGATTGGGGGATGGCTCAGGACTGGAAGAAAGCCGGGTGAGAAGGGCCCCAGGGGAAGTCAATCTCGGGCCCTGGGCTCTGCCACCCTACCCACCCCACCCACCTCCTTGGAAGTGACTCTCTCCAGATCACTGGTGTCTAGCACCTGCCACAGTTCAGCTCGGATGGCCTGCTCCATCTGCTCCTGTTCTGAGGACCTGGAAGCAGACTCCTCGGTAAGAGCCCCCCCCCCCCCACCAGCTGCCCTTCTTCCTGCCTCCCTCTTCTCTCTCCAGCACTGACTGTCCAGGCTCAGCACTAGGAGGTCGCAGAGACTCCAGGTCAGACATGGCCATCCACTCGTTGAGGCAACTCTGGTCAGAGTTCAGTCTCTCTTGGTAGTGGGCAGCCCAGGCAAGGGCATTGCCACCAGGCACGAGGCTGCTGCCTAAAGCCGCCTCACATGCCTGGTGCAATACCTGCAGTGTAGCCCTAGGACAGGAGAGAGAGACTGGGTCACATGGTCCTACCTGTGTCCCTCTCTTAGGCTAGGCTGCTATTTCCAGGGGAGAGGCTGTCCCAAGACTGGGCCACTGTAGCACTTACCACATGGTCTGAATGGAGATGGGCTTGAAGATTCGGCTCTGCCCACCAGACGTCACGCTGAAGCCCCTGCAGGAGACGTAGCATGGGTAGACCAAAGGCCAGGCTCTCAAACAAAGAACCTGTCCATCTGACAGATGTGGGAGGCCGAGGAGGCCCAGGGAAGTTAGGTGGTTTGCCTGTGATCATACAGTGAATCAGAGAGCCCCAAACCCCAGGCCCCAGCCCAGGCTGCTGTTCTTCAATACCTTGACCCACTTTTTTTTTTTAAGACAGAGTTTTACTATATATCTCTGGCTGATCTGGAACTCACTGTGTAGACCAGGCTGGCCTTGAACTCACAGATCCACCTGCCTCTGCCTCCCAAGCTCTGGGACTAAAGGGGTGCACCACCACTACAGCCAACTAAAATTCATTATTTTTTGTGTTTTTGCCTGCATGTGTGTACAATGTCTGCAGAGGCCAGACCTCCCCCCCCGTCCCTTTTCCCCTTCCATTTGTCATCTCTTACCCATCACCATCCAGGTACACCTGGGTGTCACTCCAGAGGGGCAAGACCAGGCCCAGGGTGCAGCTGGAAGAGCTGGCGGAGGATAGGAGAGCCGTTGTCTCTCAGCATCTCATTCTTGCCCCCCCTTCTCTCCCTGCTCCCACCTGCTGTCAGGGAAGTCCACGCCCAGGAGGACAGTCTCTTCCTGACTCAGACAGTCTCCAGTGGACACCACCAGCAGGTAGCGGAGTCGTGGGGGCCTGGCTGCCTCCAGCTGGGCTGCCTAGGGAAGATGGGAAGAAAAGCCTCTGAACCACAGGGCCCTGTACCTGCTCCCCGGCCACACATGGACACATCCTGGGCCCCAACATCCTTGCCAGCTCCTCTGCCTCCAACTTTGACCACCAACCCCCAGATATAAGATCAGTGGCTGTGATCCAGTGATGCTCAAATGCTTGCAATTCATAGCCCAATAAAGTATCTTAAAACCTCTTAACTAGGAGCTGGAGAGATGGCTCAGTGGTTAAAAGCACTGGCTGTTCTTGCAGAGTCTATAACTCCAGTTCCAGGGGCTCTGACACCCTCTTGTGACTTATGTGAGGATTGCACGACACATACATACATACATACATGCAGGGAATACACTTATACAAAAATAAAAACTCTTAAATAGTGGCTGGAAAGATGGCTCAGCAGTTTAGAGCACTGGCCGCTCCTGCAGAAGTGCTGGGTTTGGTTCCGAGCATTCACAGGGCAGCTAACAACTGTCCTTAACTCCAGTTCCAGGGGAATCCAAAGCTCCCTCCTGGACTCTGTGGGCATTGCATGCTCAGGAGCACATACATACATGTGGGTAAAACACTCAAATACATAAAAACAAAATACTTTAAAATACTCTTATCTGGGTGTGGTGGCACATGCCTTTAATCTCAGCACTTGGGAGGCAGGGGCAGGCAGATCTCTGTGCATTCAAGGGCAGCCTGGTAAACATAGCAAGTTCCAGGCCAGCTGGGGATACAAGAAGACCCTGAATCAAAATGACCAATAAAGGGAGGTGATGTGACTCATCAACTTGCTATGTAATGTAGGAATGTAAAGTAATTGTTTCTTTTTTAAAATTTTTTAAATTATTTTTCTCTATGTGTATGAAGGTACTGTCTGCATGCAGGTCTGTACACCCGTGTCGTGCAATGCTGCGGAGGTCAGAAGAGGGTGTCGGATTCCTCTGGAACTGGAGTTCTCCTGGAATTGGAGTTTCAGATAGTTCTCAACCGCCATGTGGGTGCTGGGGATGGAACCTGGGTCCTCTGCAAGAGCAGTTGGCGCTCTCAACCGCTAGACCATCTCTCCAGCCCCAGTAATTGTTTCTTTACCTGCATACAACTCTACTGTCAAAATGTGAATCCCTAAACATGATTTGAAATTAACCTATATTTTATTTTCAGCCATCATAATTTTGGTATATGTGTGGTATGTATATGCATATTTTGGAGTGATACAAATTGGAAAGAACAACAACAAAAATGACTGGGTCAAAGAACTGACTGAAACAGTAAACTTCTGCCCAAAACAGTAAACTTCTGCATCGAAAAATTTTAAAAGACTGAGAAAAAGACATGTATCAAGACATGTATGACAGAATGCATGAGCTCTGGCGGGGTGGGGGGCAAGGAAGGGGAAATGGATCTAAATTTGATTAAGAAATGTATGGGGGCTGGAGAGATGGCCTAGCAGTTAACAGCACCGACTGCTCTTGCAGAGGACCCAGGTTTGATCCCCAGCACCCACATGGTGGCTGAGAATCGTCTGTAACTCCAATTCCAGGAGAACTCAAGTTCCAGGGGAATCCGATACCCTCTTCTGACCTCCTGCAGCATTGCATGACACAGATGCACAAACCTACATGCAGACAGTACATTCATACACATAAATAAAATTAAATTAAAAAATAATGATGTATTCTTAAAAAAAAAAAGAAATGTTGTATGAATGTACAAAACTTCAATAAAATTTCTTTCATTCAAAAAAAAATATATAGTCACAAATAGTCCAGAGCAGCATATGGATGAGGAGCTTTGTTTTGTTATAGCTAAAGGGAAATACTTCCAGCCTAAAGAAGAAAATCTCTATGAGTTCAAGGCCAGCCTTGTCTACATAGCAAGTTCCTGGCCAGCTGGTGATACAGGGAGACCCTGAATCCAAAAGACCAATAAATAAATAAAAAATACTCTAGCCAGGTGTGGTGGCACACGCCTTTAATCCTAGCACTTGGGAGGCAGAGGCAGGCGGATCTTTGTGAGTTCAAGGACAGCCTGGTCTACAGAGTGAGTTCCAGGACAGCTGGGGCTACAGGNCACAGACCTGCATGCAGACAGTACATTCATACACATACAGAAATAAATAAAATTAAATAAAAAAAAAGAAAGAAAGTAAAGTTGAAGCCGGGCGTGGTGGCCCACGCCTTTAGTCCTAGCACTTGGGAGGCAGAGGCAGGCGGATCTTTGTGAGTTCAAGGACAGCCTGGTCTACAGAGTGAGTTCCAGGACAGCTGGGGCTACAGGGAGACCCTGTCTCAAAAAAGACCAAAAAAAAAAAAAATACTCTTAGCCAGGTGTGGTGGTGCACACCTTTAATCCCAGGACTCTGGAGGCATAAGCAGTCATATGAGATCCAGGCCAGCCTAGTCTTTATAGCAAGTTTCAGGCCAGCTGGGGCTACAGGGAGATCCTGTCTCAAAACAAAAAGTACTCTTAAATGGGGACTGTACAGAGAGAGGGACAACACTGACAGAATTGTTTCTGCCTATCACTTGCCATTATTTTAAGAAATGCCTTCTGCCAAGGAAATATTGGGACTTAATTAAAAAATTTTTTTGTGGTACTGGGAATTGAATCTAGGGTTTCACACATGCTAAAGGAGGAATATTTTTTTAAGATTTTATCTGAGTGTTTTGTCTGCATGAATGAATGCATGTGCACCGTGTGTGCCTGGTGCATAAAGAGACCAAAAAGATGGTGTCAGAGCCTTTGGAACTGGAGTTCCAGGTATGTGGGTGCTGGGGACTGAACCTGGGTCCTCTGGAAGAGCAGCCAGTGCTCTGAAGTGCTGAGCCATCTCTCCGGCCCCAGGGCTTCATTTTGTAGTGAGACGAGCACTCCTGTTGTAAACCTAGATTTACCAAAGCCTGAATCTTGATTTTCATAGTCTGTGGCCAAGGCAAGTGTCTGTTTCCACGGCTGCTCCCACAGGCATTTGAGAGCTGGCTTTCTAGCTCCAGTGGACACCAGATCTTCCTTCTGACAGGGGCCACCAGCTCCAACAATGCCTCAGAACCCTCTCTGAATACCAGTCCCTCTCTAGTAACATCCTGTGGATTAGCAGAAACATCCCCTGTAGAACCCCCATTTTCTTGATTAACGAAGAAAAGACCTCACAGTCCTGAGGTGGCAGACAGGACCCCACTCTGCTAGGATGTCTCTAGCTGAAGCAGCAGTACTCTTGGGGTTTGGATAACCCTCTACTGCACAGGTCCCCCTAATCCCACAGCACTGCTCCCAACATACAAGTTCGGGATAGTCCCTCACCAGGCGGATGTCGTCCTGTGGCCTCAGCAGCTCCACCATGAGGCGCAGGTGCTGCCTTTGCACCTGCTTCCGGGGACTCTGGAGTTCTTGCCCGCTGTCTGTCCGGTCCTCAGCGGGATGCTCCTCACCCAGGGGGTCCTCCACTGGCTCAGGGTGGGCCTCAGTTCCATCCTCACTGTCCCCACCACCCTGTAGGCCCAGGACAGCCCCGCGGAGCACTGCAAAGCTTTGCCTGGCAGGGCGGTGGGGGAACTGTTCAGGAACTAGGGTTCTCAAACTTGAGGAAGTTTGCGTCTGGGAAGGGATTGTTCAAATGGATTGCTGCCTTCCTCCCCTGAGTCAGCAGAGGGAGGCACAGTTTGTATTTTGGGGGTTGGTTTCTTGTTTTTTGAGACAGGGTTTTCCCTGCTGCCCCTGCTGACCTGGAACTTGCTACGTAGCTCAGGTCGGTCTCAATCTCAAAGACCTGCCTGCCTCTGCCTCCTGGGTGCTGGGATTAAAGGCTTGGGCCACCATGCCTGGCAGAGTTTGCATTTTTTTTATTCCCCCAAATTTCATTGATAAGAGTTTGCATTTTTAACTAGGCCCGTGGTGGTGCTCCGCACCCAGAAGGCCGGCTTTGCCCTTCCCACCTGGCCCTGCACCGTTGGGGGTGTGTCCCTTTCCCAGTCCTCTGTGGACTCAGATGTTATAAACTTGCTTGGCCACCTAGGAAAGCCAAGGTCTCACCCTGTCCTTCGGCCTGTGACCATTGGCCTGAGCCAAGGTCCAGGCGGTGTGTGAAAGCCAGGGCAGCCGTGACTCTGCCGCAAGTCCGGGATGAGATGAGCGTCAGCTCCAATCGCAGCACCCGGCTTCCACCTGTACTAGTGAGCTTTGTCAGCACTCCAGTGAGCCGGTGACAGGTGTCTGTGACACCTGGGGTCTACCTACACGGGCAGGGTACGCCGGGGGCCAGAGGGAAGCAGTGTGCGGAGAAGGGGCTCACCTGCGCTGAAGCCGGCCTCTGCGCCTGGCCACCGGGTCCTGCAGAGAAGGCAGCCCGGGGGCAGAAAGTGAGGGCGCGGGCTGCCCGGACAGGAAGCACCAAACCTCGCCCCCCTCTCCCGGGTCCCCGCTCCTCTGCCCCATCCGCAGGGATTGGGGGAGGGTGGGGCCAGCAAAGGTACCAGCCAATCCCTTCCCACCCAGCCCCGGCGAGTTCCAGCCAAGTCGGGGGCCACGGGGCGCCGGGCGGGGGCGGGTTTGCTCCACTCGGGGGTCGAGTCCTGGACGTCCCCGCTCCCCCAGCCTCCCCCACCCCCCGCGGGCGCGCGGCCCTGGCGTCCTGCGCCCCAGGCCCGGCTGGCAGCAAGTGCGCGAGGACCAGCCCCAGCCGGACTCACCGTGGGCCCCACCGGCGTGGAGTGGCCGCTGGCCGGGGGCGAGCGGCTCACGGTCACCAGCGCCATGCCAGGCCGGGGTCACCTGGGAGACCACCCAGCACGGCCCCCTCCTACGGCCCCGCAGGACCAGGAAGGACAGCTGGAGCCTCCAGGGCCTGGCACCTCCTCGGAGCGGCCCTTAAAGGGCCAGCCTGCACCCGGACGGGGGCGGCGCCGCGCCGCGCCGCGCAGCCAGCTCGGAGCCGCCACCGCCCCGCCCACCGCTCCGCGCCCGGGCCCCGCCTCTCAGCGCGGGGGCGGAGCCAGCGCGCCGCAGGTGCGCAGCCCGGCCTCGCATTGGCTCCCGGGGTCCGGTCGCCCCTCCCACGCAGGGGCCCGCCTCCCTGCTCTGCCCAGGTATATCACCTGGGCTGTTTTGGACATCGGTCGGGTTACCCAGTAGTCCTGGCTCCTGGGCTCAAGGACACGGGTATTGGAGAAGATTCGGTATGGTGGTCCTAAGTCAAGGACCCCATTCCAAACCTTTTTCCCCCCTTCTCGTTGGCCTTCATAAACCTTCATTCTCTGCCGGGATCTGGGAAAACGGAATTGGGTGCTCAGGGCCACTCCCAAGATGCTGCAGAGGGGAGTGAGTGACTCAGTCACTCTGGTAGAAAGTCCAGGCAGGATGCTGGGTCTGAGCTGCAGGGGTGAAGGGTGAGCTTTCCCCTGCAGTAGGCGAGGGGGGTCCAGTCTGTGGGGGCAGGAGGATTCTGGAACTGGGGTAGGCAGGGTAGGGCTCAGGGGAGTAAGTTCTTGAACACCTGCTCTGAGAATGGTCTCTTTACAGATGCAGAAGAAGAGGGTTTGAAGCAAGAGCTGAAGTCACTGCCGTCGGAATCCCCCGTCCGATGTCCCCTCGGCTCCAGCCCAGAGAGGACAGAAAATCCGCTGCTAATCTTTATTTGCACCTCCAGGGCTCCAGACCCCAAGTGCAGCAGTAGAGAGTTTATAAATAAATAAATTACAAAAGCAGGCGGAGGGGATGATCCTTGAGGGCCCCCAGGGCCTGGAGCCTCAGTGCTCTGTGAGAGACAGCCTGAGGACCCGCTGCAAGTCCTCTTCCTCCTGCTGACCGCAACGCTCCCTCTCCTCCTGTTCTTTAGAAGACAGCTCCAGGGCCAGGCGAAGCTGCTCCTCAAAGCTTGGGGGTGCAGGGGATGGAGGTATTCTCTGAGGAGATCCCGGACCCCTGGACTCTGTGGACAGCTGTAGGCTTTCCTGGAGGGCCCTTCCGGGCAAGCACACAGGGAGAGCAGACCAGTGAAAGGCAGGCAGAGGAGCCAAGGGCAGAGCAGGGGGTTTTGAGGGGTAGGGATCTGGAAGACAGGCAAGCAGGACGGCCCCTTGGTCCTTTATTCTGATGGTGAGCAGCATTTTTTGTCATGGCGAGGGTATGGGGTCCCAGGACCAGAACATCTCTCCACTCCCAACCCATCCCCAGCCAGCCAAGGTCCTGCCGGTCCTCACCGCTCCAGCTGAAGCTGCTCTTCATACACTGCGGCTCGGGGAGGAGGGTGAGTGCCAGGCCGTGTGCTGGTCAGAGCTTCCCATACAGTCACCTGCGGCAGCCAGAGCCCAGAGCTGCCACCTGGGTCCTGTGGCTGCAGAGGCCAGGCCCCAGCCTCCATCCACGACCCACCTGCTCTGTCTCTGCAGAGCCCAGAGCTGCCACCTGGGTCCTGTGGCTGCAGACGCCAGGCCCCAGCCTCCATCCACAACCCACCTGCTCTGCCTCTGTGCCTGCCTCAAGTAGGCTCTGCTGGATGGCAAACTGCAGCAGGTCATCATCCTCATCTCGAAGGGGCTCGCTGCGCTCAGCTCCCAGCACGCTGTACCCCTCAGGCACCTCAAACACAGTGGGGTCCACTTCACATGGGAAAGGGCTCCCTGGTCAGGGCAGCAGAGGGGTCCACACTCAGCCCCCTGGCTGCCCAGAGAGCCCCAGCCACCTCTGCCTCCATAGCCATACCTGAAGTGCAAAGACCAGAGCTGGGAGCTGGGACCCACACGGAGCTCACTGGCTCGTCACAGCCACACAGGTTGCTGAAGGTGATGCGGGCATTGAGCACGTGGAAGAGGGGAATCTCTGTAAGGAGACAGCCAGGCTTGAGCTGCCTACTCTCCGCAGGACGCCCAACCTTGGAGAGGGCATTATGACCAGGACCTGATTGCCCTGGGATGCCCCTTACCAATCTTGACAGGGAATCCTGGTGGGAGGCGCAGAGTGATAAAGTCTCGCAGCTTTGCAAAGTGAGCATTGCTGATGGCCATTAGGTCAATGATTGGAGTCACCTGGTCACCCAGGGAGAGTGGATGCTCCTCACTCAGCCACAGCGTTGCCTTGAACCTGTGCAGCCGAACATAGGAGGTAGGTTGGGGACCCTCTGGTGGCCCACCCTCTCTGACCACTTGCCTGTGGGGCCCTCCTCCCTATTTAGCTGCTATTGACGATCACCCCCACTGGCCCTAGAGCCTGAGCCACCCATATCTCTGGGCCCATCTGATACTGGGATGGCTTTGTGCCACTCTTTTGGTCTGCATGAGGGGGTCAGGGGCCAGGCTGTGACCCTGTTCGTAGCCTGGTCCTCATCCTCCTCCCAGAGCTAGCCAGCACAAGTGTCCTTGTCTATGCCTTCCTGTCAAGCTCTAAGAGCTGGGGTTGTGGGGTTTGAATCCCAGCTCCACCACTTGATGTCTGAGCGGTCCCATGTGAGGCTGTTGGAGGGGGCTAGACCTCTGTGAGGCTGTTGGAGGGGGCTAGACCTCTGTGAGGCTGTTGGAGGGGGCTAGACCTCTGTGAGGCTGTTGGAGGGGGCTAGACCTCTGTGAGGCTGTTGGAGGGGGCTAGACCTCTGTGAGGCTGTTGGAGGGGGCTAGACCTCTGTGAGGCTGTTGGAGGGGGCTAGACCTCTGTGAGGCTGTTGGAGGGGGCTAGACCTCTGTGAGGCTGTTGGAGGGGGCTAGACCTCTGTGAGGCTGTGCTCACCACGATGGCGTTCACTGTGACCATGTACATTTGGTCACGAGGTCCTTGTGAGGCGGTTAAGTGTGACTTTTGTTTTACTGAAGAGGAAAGCAGACACAGGGGAAGATCATTTCCTCAGAATACACGGCCAGTGGACAGGAGAGTGGCCGGTCCTTCCCACACTGTCACCCCTGGTCCCTGGCATGTGCTTCCTGAGCTGATCAGGAAGCATGGTGGATCACATCTGTAATCCTAACACTTGGATTGCTTTAAGCTGGAGGCCTGCCTGGGCTATATAATGAGTTCCAATCCATCCCAGGTTACAAAGTGAAACCCTGTATCATAAGGCCAAAACCAAACAAAAACCATGGTGGTACCATACAAGTGTGACCAATTCCCCAGGCGCAGGTGTGCTAAGGTGTGCAAACCATGTCTAAGACAGACATGGCTCCGACCCCACCCTGAAGGGGTCCCCCAGACCTCACCTCTGTACTTTGCTGGACATCTCGATGGGACGGCCAACATTTCTTGATTCCAGGCTGAAGCTGGGGTCAAAGTACTCCTCAGGAGAAATGGCTGTGGGGTTGGTGGGGCTGGCTGACTGCTGCACAGGAGCCTGAGTGGACCCCAGGGCAGAACTTAGCCTTCAGCATGGTTGAAGGTGCCCTGCCCACCCAGGCTCGGCCCAGCCCCTCATGCTCACCCCGCCATGGGAGGAGTGCTGCTGGGCCATCCCCAGGAAGGACTGGAACGGAGTCTTTCCCCCTGAGAAGAAGCGGTGGCACCTGTCAGAGAACCTTGGGCCACTGCCTACCTGCCCTGCCTTTCGCCACTCTGCATGGGAGCCCGCTGCTGCGGGGTGGGGAGAAGGTTCTGGCAGGCGCAGAGAGGCCTCCCAGCCCACGCGGCCCCACACCATGGGATGACTGGGCAGCAGGCAGGCGCACCTGGGTTTACCTTTGCTCCTTGACTTGTCCTGATCAGAGAGATGCTCTGTGCGTGTGCGTGTCACCAGCTCCACATTGGTGGCACTGTACACCTGGGGAGCAGGGGGACATAAGGAGCTCAGGGTTCAGGACCTACTCCCTACATTCAGCCTCACCAGCCCAGGATTCAAGTCCTTCTACTCCCAGAGGAAGACAAAATCTCGCTCACAGTAGAGCATGGTTTGAACTCTACGAGCCACTAACAAGGACATGTAGTCAAAGAATCAAGGGAAAGAACAGGACTTGTGTGATCTCAGAGCTCCCAGGTGAGAGTGGAGTTCACCAGGGTGGGCCCTAAGGCCATCAGGTCATAGGAAGGCCCTTTAGTTTGTCCAGCTTTTTCAGGGTCCAACAACTACTCTATCTTCCTCCACACTGAGGCTGGGGTGAAGGGGTTCAGCTTCCAGATCTCATCGGCCACCCCTAACCCCCCCACCCCCAAGTGGCCTCTCCTGCCTTGGCCTGGTAGCCGCTAACAGTCTCCATCTTCTCAGACCGCCATCCCCAGATACCACATTTGTTCCTGCAATAGACCAGACAGGAGCTTATGAGGATCCATACTCAAACCCGACACACCACCAAAGCACCCTCACCCCACTCAAGGATCCCTTCCCACCATGACACAAGGAGGAACCTGGACAGCCAGGAGCATTAGCACCATGACATAGGGGGAACCTAGACATCCAGGAGCATCCCATAAGGATCAAGGATGTGGAGATAGAAGGATAGGAGTATTTGGGGTTTTTTTTTATTGTTCTTTTTTTTTTTTTTTTTTTTTGCGTCTTTTTGAGACAGGGTCTCCCTGTAGCCCCAGGTGACCTGGAGCTCACTATGTAGACCAGGCTGGCCTTGAACTCCCCCGCCTCCACCTCCTGAGTGCTAGGATTAAAGGCATGCACCACCATGCCCAGACTAAGATGGTTCTTAGCTGCCATGTGGGTGTTGAGAATTGAACCTGGGTCCTCTGCAAGAGCAGTCACTGCTCTTAACTGCTGAGCCATCATCTCTCCAGCCTCAGGGATAATTCTTTTTTTGTTTTTTGTTTTATTTTTTATTTTTTGATTATTCTTTTTTTTATCTGTAATGTGTATCAATGTACTGTCTGCATGCAGGTTTGTGCACCCGTGTCGTGGAATGCCGCAGAGGTCAGAGGGGGTGTCGGATTCCCCTGGAACTGGAGTTCTCCTGGAATTGGAGTTTCAGATGGTTCTCGGCCGCCATGTGGGTGCTGGGGATCAAACCCGGGTCCTCTGTAAGAGCAGTCGGCGCTCTTAACCGCTAGGCCATCTCTCCAGCCCCTATTTTTTGATTATTCTTAATTGTATTTGGTATAGTGGTGTGGGGGGGCTAATTAAAAAGTATGTGTTGCTGGGCCTGGTGGCTCACGCCTTTAATCCTAGCACTTGGGAGGCGGAGGCAGGTGGATCTCTGTGAGTTCAAGGCCAGCCTGGTCTACATAGCAAGTTCCAGGACACCTGGAGCTACATCAAGACCCTGTCTCAAAAAGACAAAAAAAAAAACAGTATGCGTTAATGAAGAAGCATTTATCATTGAGACAGCATGAGATGTGGAATATGCCTTAAAATATTCCAGGGAAACAGGAAAAAAGGCAAGGAAAGGGAGAATCAGTAAGGTTAGCAAGATGTTGATAAATGTTGAAGCTGAGGGATGATGATTAAGCACATTATCTCTTCATCCCTTTGAAATTTTATTTTTAAATGTTTTGCTGGGTGTGGTAGCACACACCTTTAACCTTAGCACTCAGGAGGCAGAGGCAGGAGAACCTCTGTGAGATGGAAGCTACCCTGGTCTACACATAGTGAGTTCCAGGCCTGCTGGGGCCTGGACTCAAAAAAAAATTATGTATCTACTGTGTATGTGTACATGCACACATACATGTTCCAGTATATGTGTTCTCTCCCTCCACTAGAGGGTCCCAGAGACCAAACTTGGGTAGTCAGGTTGGTGGCGAGTACTTTTTGCCCACTGAGTCATCTCACCAGTCCTATCTATCTTTGTTGTTTTATTTTTTAATTTTTTTAATTAATTTTATTTATTTCTGTATGTGTATGAATGTACTGTCTGCATGCAAGTTTGTGCACTGGTGTTGTGCAATGCCGTGGAGGTCAGAAGAGGGTGTCGAATTCCCCTGGAACTGGAGTTCTCCTGGAACTGGAGTTTCAGACGGTTCTCGGACGCCATGTGGGTGCTGGGGATCGAACCCAGGTCCTCTGTAAGAGCGGTCGGCGCTCTTAACTGCTAGGCCATCTCTCCAGCCCTAATCTTTGTTGTTTTCTAGGGCCTCAAAGATGCTGGGCAAATACAGTCACAGCTCATGTTAGAAATTTTCCATAAATAGGGATCATTTCTCAATGTAATCAAAGCCATATACAGGAAACCCACAGCCAATATCATCCTAAATGGGGAAATGACAGAAACATTCCCTTTAAAGGTAGGAACTCGGCAAGGCTGCCCCCTGTCACCACTCCTCTTCAATATACTGCTTGAAACACTTGCTAGAGCAATAAAGCAAGAAGAGGAAATTAAAGGAGTACTAATTGGAAAAGAGGAAGTCAAACTATCCCTATTTGCTGATGATATGATTGTTTACTTAAGAGATGCAAAAAACTCCACCAGAAAACTCCTAGAAACGATTAACAGCTTCAGCAAAGTGGCAGGATACAAAATTAACCTTAGAAAATCAATGGCCTTTCTTTACACCAAGAACAAGCAACTGGAGAAAGAATTCAAAGAGACCTTCCCACTCACAATAGCCTCAAAAACAATAAGATACCTAGGAACAAACCTAACCAAAGACACCAAAGACCTCTACAACAAAAATTTTAAACCCTTAAAGAAAGAAATTGAAGAAGACCTCAGAAGATGGAAAAACCTCCCATGCTCATGGATTGGGAAAATTAACATTGTAAAAATGTCCATTTTACCAAAACTCTTGTATAGATTTAATGCAATCCCAATCAAAATCCCCAAGAGTTTCTTCACAGGCTTGGAAACAAAAGTTCTTAAATTCATTTGGAGAAACAAAAGACCCCGAATAGCCAAATCAATCCTGAGTGAAAAGAGCTACACAGGAGGGATCTCTATACCAGATTTTAAACTATACTACAGGGCTATAGTCATAAAAACAGCCTGGTACTGGCACAAAAACAGACCTGTTGACCAATGGAACAAAACCGAAGATCCAAATCTGAGCACATACAATTTCAGCCATCTCATATTTGACAAGGGGGCCAAGAAACCACAATGGAGAAAAGACAGCATCTTCAGCAAGTGGTGTTGGCAAAACTGGATCACCACTTGTAGAAGAATGAAATTAAACCCCTACCTCTCACCCTGTACAAAAGTCAACTCCAGATGGATTAAAGACCTCAACGTGAAACCCCAAACTCTGAAGGTGATAGAAGAAAAAGTTGGCAGCAGACTACAAGACATAGGCGTAGGAAAAGACTTCCTAAATCAGACAGCAGCTGCACAAGAATTAAGGTCGACAATTGACAAATGGGACCTCATCAAACTCAAAAGCTTCTGTACATCAAAAGAAACAATCAAGGAAGTGAAGAGAAATCCCACAGAGTGGGAGGAAACCTTCACTGCAGATACATCTGACAAAGCATTGATTTCCAGAATATATAAACTACTCAAAAAACAAAGAAAAAAGAAAACAAACGACCCGCTCAATAGATGGAGCAAAGAACTGAACAGAGACTTCACAAGCGAGGAATTAGAGATGTCTGAGAAACACCTCAAGAACTGCTCAACATCACTAATCATTAAGGAAATGCAAATCAAAACCACTTTAAGATATCATCTTACTCCAATAAGACTGGCTAGGATCAAGAAAACAAATGATACCAAGTGCTGGAGAGGTTGTGGGGAAAGGGGAACACTCATCCACTGCTGGTGGGAATGTAAACTCGTACAGCCACTATGGAAAGCAGTGTGGAGAACCCTTGGAAGACTTGGAATGAACTTGCCACCCGACCCAGCCATACCACTCCTGGGCATGTACCCTCAAGACTCACCCCACCGCAGAGATACATGCACAGCCATGTTTATTTCAGCTCTCTTCACAATAGCAAGGAGCTGGAACCAACCCAATATGCCCCTCAACTGACTAGTGGACAGAGAAAATGTTGTAAATCTACACAATGGAGTTCTATGCAGCAGTAAAGAAAGATGACATCATGAGCTTTGCAGGAAAATGGCCGGAGCTAGAGGACATCATGCTGAGTGAAGTAACACAGTCCCAGAAAAACAAATGACGAATGGTATCCCTCATCTGTGGATGCTAGTGCCAATTACCCAGTTGTAAGTATTTCTTGTGCACGGCCCCTTGAGCTTTTGTCCAAGCAGTTGAGAGTGATGCATATTGAAACAACAACAACAACAACAACAACAGAAAGGACTGCATCAAAGAACTGACTGAAACAGTGAACTTCTGTTCAAAACAGTCAACTTCCACATGGAGAATATCGAGAAAGACTGAGAAAGAGATGAAAAGCATGTTTGGCAGAATACATGAGCTCTCGTGCGGTGGGGGGATAGGGTGGGGGACACGGATCTAGATTTGATAATCTTGTACAAAATATATACTAAAAAAGATTTAAAAGAAAGAAATTTTCCATAAAAAAATAATTCAAAGTTGGAGAGATGGCTCAATGACTAAGAGCATCAGGTGCTCTTGGAGAGGACCAGGGTTCAGTTCCTAGAACCGACATATGGTTAACAACCATCAGTAACACCAACTGCCAGTGATCTGATATAGAATCCATGGCCGTTGCATAACACAGTGCACTTACATACATGCAGGCAAAACATTTATACATAAAAATAAATCAAAAGAAAAGGAGCTGGAGAGATGGCCTAGCAGTTAAGAGCGCCAACTGCTCTTGCAGAGGACCCGGGTTTGATCTCCAGCACCCACATGGCGGCTGAGAACCGTCTTTAACTCCAATTCCAGGGGAATCCGATGCCCTCTTCTGACCTCCGCAGCATTGCACAACATGGGTGCACCAACCTACATGCAGACAGTACACTCATACACATAAAAAAAAATAATAATAAATTGTCGGGCATGGTGGCACACACCTTTAATCCTTGCACTTGGGAGGCAGAGGCAGGCGGATCTTTGTGAGTTCAAGGCCAGCCTGGTTTACAGAGTGAGTTCCACGACAGCTGGGGCTATAGGGAGACCCTATCTCAAAAAGACCCCCCCAAAAAAAAAAATAAATCTTTTAAAAATGTTGAAAGCAGAGGGAAGCAGAGGCCAGCCTGGTCTACATTGTGAGTTCCAGGACAGCTGGGGCTACAGGGAGACCTTGTCTTAAAAAGACAATAAATAAATAAATAAATAAAATAAATCTCAAATAATGTTCAAAATCAGCTGGATATAGTGGATATGGTGGTTCAGGCTTTTTTTTTTTTTTATTTCTGTATGTGTATGAATGTATTGTCTGCATGCAGGATTGTGCACCCGTGTCATGCAATGCCGCGGAGGTCAGAAGAGGGTGTCGGATTCCCCTGGAACTGGAGTTCTCCTGGAATTGGAGTTTCAGACGGTTCTTGTCTGCCATGTGGGTGCTGGGGGTTGAACCCGGGTCCTCTGTAAGAGCGGTCAGTGCTCTTAACCGCTAGGCCATCTCTCCAGCCCGGTTCACGCCTTTAATCCCAGCACTGTGGAGGCAGAGGCAAGCAGACCTCTGTGAATTTGGCGCCAGTTGGGTTTACATAGTGAATTCAAGGCCAGCTGGGGCTACATAGTGAAACTTTGTCTCAAAAACAAAGCAACAAGAAGAAGCCAGAGGGCTGAAGATACAGCTCAGCATGTAAGAGCACTGGCTGCTCTCTCAAGAGGACCCAGGTTCCCAGCACCCACATGGTGGCTAACATGTCTGTAACTCCAGGTTCAGGGGTTCGGACACTCTCTTCTGGCCTCCACAGGCATTGTGTGTCATAGGTGCACATACATACATGCAGACAAAATACTCGTATACATAAAAAACTTAAATTTTAAAACAAACAAAAGGGAAGAATGTATCTGATTGGATAGCAACTGCTAGAGATGTCAGTACCTATGCTTAACAATGAGTAGAATGAGTGCACAGAAAACCAACAAAGAAACAAGACAGGGGCTGCAACCTGAGCTCAGTTGGTAGTGTGCTTGCCTGGCACACAGGAGCCCCAGATTCCATCCCCAGCAGCATATAAACATTACAGGCACACACCTGTAATCCCAACACTCAGCAAGTAGAAGCAGGAGGACCAGGAGTTTGTGGTCATCCTCAGTAATACAGGGAGTTCAAGGCCAGCCTGGGCTAGAGATCTTGTGTCCAGAAAAAAGGTTTGGGATGTAGCTCAGTGGTACAGCACTTGCTAAGCAAACCATACAGGCTCTGGATCTGATCTTCAGCACCACACCATAACAAATCAACCTACAATATTTAAAAAGTATTCATATTGCCAGGCATGATGCCGCAGGCCTTTAATCCCAGCACTCGGGAGGCAGAGGCAAGCGTATCTCTGTGAGTTTAAGGCCAGCCTGGTCTACAAAGAGAGTTCCAGGACAGCTGGGGCTACAGGAAGACCCTGTCTAAAAAAGACAAAAAAAAATTTATGAATAAAAACAAATCTTTTTCTTTGTGAGTTCAAGGCCAGCCTGGTCTACAGAGTGAGTTCCAGGACAGCTGGGGCTACAGGGAGACCCTGTCTCGAAAAGACCAAAAAAAAAAAAAAAAACAAATCTTTTTTAGGCATGTGCCACCATGCCCGGCAAAAACAAATCTTTTTCTTTTTTTTGTCTTTTGAGACAGGGTCTCCCTTTAGTCCCAGCTGGTCTGGAGCTCACTATGTAGACCAGGCTGGCCTTGAATTCACAGAAATCCACCTGCCTCTGCCTCCTGAAAAGTGCTAGGATTAAAGGCCCGGCAACAAATCTTTTGTTTCAAAAAGACCAATAAATAAATAAATAAAAGGAATCAAGCCATAAACAATAGCATAAGCTAATTAGACTTTATAGATATTCTGAAAACACACCACCTAATAATATAGATTTCTCAAATCCACATGGAATATTCTTTTTTTTGGGGGGGGGTCTTTTTGAGACAGGGCAGGGTCTCCCTGTAGCCCCAGCTGGCCTGGAACTTGCTATGTAGACCAGGCTGGCTTTGAATGCACAGAGATCCACCTGTCTCTGAGATCCACCTGTCTCTGCCTCCCAAGTTCTGGGATTATAGTGTGTGCCACCACACCCAATTTGTGGAATATTCTTCAGGATAATTTAAGTCATTAAAAAAGTCAGTGGGGGGCTGGAGAGATGGCCTAGCGGTTAAGAGCGCCGACCGCTTTTGCAGAGGACCCGGGTTCGATCCCCAACACCCACATGGCGGCTGAGAAACGTCTGAAACTCCAATTCCAGAACTCCAGTTCCAGGGGAATCTGACACCCTCTTCTCACCTCTGCGGCTTTGCACGACAC
>VZQC01006199.1:2045721-2092282 GCA_009823505.1 Rhizomys pruinosus | reverse complement strand
AAAAAAAAAAAAAAAAAAAAAAAAACCAAAAAACATTCCACAATTGACTGTGGTGATGGTATATAATTTGCAAATAAAAGCCAAAGTTTGACCAAGCCCCCACACACCCTAATCTGAGCAACCTCTGCTGGTGGAGGGATCAGCCTCCCAGAGATGTTGGGAGCCTTATTAATGGTGGTTTATGCTGGATATGGTGACACACACCTGTAATTCCAGCACTCAGGATGCTGAAGCAGGAAGGTTTTACTTTGAAGACCACCCTGGGCTGTATAGTGACACCCCAACTTAAAAAAATAATGTGTGGCCTGCCATGGTGGTGCATATCTTTAATCCCAGGACTTGGGAGGCAGCAGCAGGTGGATCTCTGTTAGTTCAGGGTCAGCCTGGTCTACATAGTGAGTTCCAGGCCAGCTGGGACTACGACAGGGAGAACCTATCTCAAAAACACCAAAAAACAAAAACAGAAACAAAAACACTAGTTGTTCTTCCAGAGGACTGGCACCCACATGGCAGCTAACAACCTAATGATCATCCTTAACTCCAGTTTCAGAGCACCTGGCACCTTCTTCTGGCCTCCTCATGTTTGTATGCAAAAGGTGCACTTACTAAACATTTATGCACACAAAATAAATAAAAACAAAATAAACAAAACGCTTATGCACATAAAATAAAATAATACCCTCCCAATTTTTTAATATGGTTTTTGCCATTTCTCCTCCATTGCTACCCATGGTGTGCCTGGCCCCAACTGACCTTTCAAAGGCCACATTGCGAGTGTCCAGGTGGGTGGAAACGATAGGAGAGGTGAGGCGGCTGGCCACATGCTCCTCACTGGGCCGCATGGCAGCCAGCAGTGCTTCTGGTTCATGCAGAGCTGGTCCTAGTGTCTCCGTATGTACCACCTGCCGGTCATGGTCCACTTCCATCACCAGGGCTCCCGCCTCTGCCAGCCACAAGGAAGTCACAGGAGGGGAAGAGATCAGTGCTAGCTACACTAGCAAGGTACCCTCAGCCACCTGCTGCAGTGGGTGGAGTCTCAATTCTTGCATTCCCCTTCACCCTCAGCTTGTATGGAAAGTACCACAAGCCACTCGAGTATCCGAGGGTGCCAACGAGCTTTATACCTACAGCACGCACCCTGGAGCTCACCTTGGCCTTTGAAGATGAAGCTCCTCCTGCCACGCTGCCAGGTCATGTGCTCAAAGCCCAAGAGGCTGGTATCCACACGCAAGCTCTCACCCCGCTTCCACACACGGTACACATCACTTGGGCACATCTTGGATACGAGGGGGACTGCAGGGAATCCCAAAGTCACTAGCAATCTTCCCCCAAAGGGCCCACTCCAAATCCCTGGCAGCCGATTGGTCCCCACTCACCCCAGCTGGTGAACTCCCACTTCATTTCCACGTAGAAATCCGGGGCCTAAGAGAGACCAGAGCTGCCCGTTAGGGCCTGGCCTGGTGCTGGCCATCAGAAGGCCTTGGGGATCCTAGTCTACTACTGTTTTCTGGGAGTCTACGAATCCCGTGGCCCATCTATACCCTCACTCACAGGTCGAAGCCTGCCCAGGAAGAGGACCCAAGTGGGGTCCTAAAATGGTCCACCCCAAAAGAAGCTAGTCCCAACATGGCCCACAGTCTACTTGTGAGTCTCTGAGCATCATCTGTAAAAGCACAATGACCTTCCAGGGCTGCCCTGATGAGAGCTGAGCTGTGTCCTGCCCATTGGGCCCCTTTGTATGCTTTCAGGAGGTTGGACAGTGCACAAAAGTAGGCATTCTGGGGACCCAGGTCATCTCTACCAGTTGCCTTTCTCCAGGAAATCTGTATTCTCTAGGAGCCCCAAAACCTAACATTCTGCCTAAGAAACTCCTGACATTAGGATCCCTTAATATTTGGAAAAGCTCTCCTTCTCATCCATGGGCCTGGGATCCTTTCCTTACATGACCCTGGGCAGAAATCAAGACAGATAGATGGTGGAAAAGATGCCACATGGGATGGATACTCTTCCAAGGTCGGGTCTGGCCCAGGGTACAGTGTGGACCATCATGACATCCCCCCCACCCCACCCCCCACATACACACTGAGCACAACGTAGGCCCTACCATACCTGGCGGAGTTTGTTGAGCAGTTCTGGGATGCCAGCCAACCTCTGTGTGGCCCTCTGGAAGTCCCGATACTGAAGCACCAACTGCACCATCTCCGGGTCTCCAGTGCTGACTGCCTCCTGCAGGACTGGGGACAGCCACTGACTGCTAGGAGAAGCCCTTCCGGTGGCCCCAGGCTTGGCTATTCCACTCCCACCCACTAACCTGGTTGTGGGTCTCAAGAGAAGACCCTGTGCCCTGTGCTGTACCTGCCCAGCCCTGGCGGCCCTCTTTGCCCACGTTGGCGTTATGTCGAAGGAGGACTCTCACAGACTCCAGGTTCCCCAAGGACACGGCCAGCTCCAGGGGGGTCCGCCCTCGAGGGTCTTCCTGTTCAATGTCGTGCTGAGGAAGACAAGGCACTTAATACAGGCGGCAGGTAAGGCAAGGCAAGAAGACCACCAGAATGAATAGGATTGGCGTTACTATGGGAAATAAGGCCTGCAGCCGGGCCGATGAAATAGTAGCGGAGGGAGGGCCTGGATGGGCGGGTGGGGAAGGGCTTGCCCATTTCCCCTGCCCTCTGCCACCCGAAGGGTTTGGGGCCTGGTGGATTCAGGCGAGGAATGGCCTGGGGTGAGGAGCAAGGTACTTTTCTCAGCCTAGCTCAGAGGTGATGTGGGTGAATTCGGGCTTGATGTCCTGCGAGGTGGGCAGAGACCAGGGACGGTTCAGAGCAGATGCAGCTAAAGGCTGGAGCGTGGGGATAGGTGACCTGGGGCTGGGGCTTAGGAGTCAGGATGCGGCTGCGGAGCAGAGCAGGGACACGCGGGCTTCAGCCTGGACTCCGCACCCCGCGAGAGGGTCTGGCGGACCGGTTGGGTCTCCTGCCGGGCCTCACCTGGCGGCTAAGCAGCGCGGCCTCCAGTTCTCGGTGCCGGTTCGCCCAGACCAGCCGGTGCAGCGGGAAGGTGGGGCCCAGGCCGGCCATGCTGGGCCTCAGCGCCGCATGCCGGGCGGGAGTGCGGGCACGGCGGGGGCGGCCCGACCCTGCTGGGACTGTGCCTGGCTCGGCCCCCCGGACCGCACCTCCGCTGCCCCCGCAGTAGCCCGGCGGACCCCGTGGCAGAAGCAGAGGCGGCTAGGACGCGGGCGGCGGAGAGGGCGGGGCGGGGGCTGGCGGGCGGGCGGGGCCACGAGGACAGGGGTGGGGTGCCATTTGGCTCCGCCCCTCGCCTCCCGCAGCCACAGCCACCGCGGCCCCTCCCGCGCTAGGGGTGGGCGCTGTCCCGTCTCCAGGGGGCGCTGTCCGGTCTCCAGGGCAACCACGCGCGCTGGGGAGAAAAAGCCCAGCCCGCGTCTCCAAGCCTCACAGGGTCGGTCCCGGGCGTTCCAGAAGGCGGGGCCTGGCTGCAGCGCCGCCCGAGCCTGCAGGGGGCGCCCCAGGCCCTGCGTAGAACCTCTCCCCCCCATCTAGAGGTCCGGAAGAGGAGGGAAGGGCCCGGGGGCGGGGCGGGGCGGCTCTAGGGGGAAGGGGAGAGGACTGGGCCTAGAGAATTACACACGAGTGTGCGCGTGCGTGCGCTTCGGGCCCTGGTCCGCAGGCCGTGGTGGTGTTTCGCGTGCACCCTCTCGCCCACACCCCTTGGCCGGAGGATGTGACATCACGGGCAGGGGGTAGTGGGGGGTGGCGGACGGAGCAGCACTGGAGTCAGGAATGAGTACTGAGTTTGGGGAGCCGGAGCCCCAGCCAGCCAGTACTAGAACTTTCTTGGGGAGGTGGGGGGGGAATGGTACGCACTGCCTTAGCACTGAGTCCCTTTTTCAGAGTGCGCTTTGCTGTTAGTGTCAGGGAAGGAAGGAGAGTTTCGAAACAGGACCAGCCACCTCCACCCACACAGGAACTAGGGTGCAGGCAATCAGCTTAGTTCCGGTGCCTGGTTGTCTTGAGGCCTACCATGGGGTCTCTGATCCCAGTTTTGCTGGATGCTGTGCGCCCCCCCCCCAAAGCATTCTCCAAAGTTGAGCCTTCTTTACTCATTTATTTTTGTATGGGGGTGCTAGTGTGGAGGTCAGAGGACTTTTGAGTTAGCTTTCTCCTTTCACAGTGTGGGTCCCAGGGATTGAACACAGTTGTCAGCAAGCACCTTTATCTGACAGAGCTCTCACCAGCCTGTGATCGGATGGGTCCTGTGCTGTCTGGGATTCATGCTACCCACCCTGTGTGCGGTCAGGTCATCTGTGGCATCTGGAGCTCAAAGGCCTCTGAACATGCCGAGCCATGAAGTTAGGTTGCAGGTTCCTCTACCCCTCAGAGACTGTGTCCTCATGCCCTCCCCACCCTAAACCTCCAAGAGCAATGGATGACTATAGTCTTGAACAGGGCAGACAAGCTGTCACCCAAGGATGGGCCACCCCACATTGGGCCCATCCTTGGGTGACAGCTTGTCTGCTCTGTTTCTCCTATTGCCACTTCCAGAACATTCCATGTTTTCAAATCAGGGTGCCTAAAGTCCAAACACTTTTTCCTCCCAGATTAGCTGTGTTCTGGGTTGTCCTTTAAAAAAAAAAAAAAGATTGTGGTGGCACACACCCTTTTAATAATAAATATTATTATATTATTTATATTATATATATATATATGTATATATATATATATATATATGTGTGTGTGTGTGTTTTTTTATTTAGGGGCTGGATAGCCTAGCAGTTAAGAGCACCGACTGCTCTTGCAGAGGACCCGGGTTCGATCCCCAGCACCCACATGGCAGCTAAGAACTGTCTTAACTCCAATTCCAAGAGAACTCCAGTTCCAGGGGAATCTGAGACCCTCTTCTGACCTCGGCGGCATTGCATGACACCGGTGCACAGGCCTACATGCAGATAGTACACTCATACACATAAAAAAATTATTTATTCTTGTATGTGTATGAATGTACCGTCTGCATGTAGGTTTGTGCACCCACGTCGTGCAATGCCTTGGAGGTTCAGAAGAGGGTGTCAGATTCCCCTGGAACTGGAGTTAAAGACGGTTCTCAGCCGCCATGTGGGTGCTGGGGATCGAACCCGGGTCCTCTGCAAGAGCAGTCGGTGCTCTTAACCACTAGGCCATCTCTCCAGCCCCACACACCCTTAATCCCAGCACTTGGGAGCCAGAGGCAGGAGGATCTCTGTGTGTTCAAGGCCAGCCTGGTCTACATGGTGAGTTCCAGGACAGATGGGGCTACAAAGAGACCCTGACTCAAAAAAGACAACAACAACAAAATGTGTGAGTGTAGTTCCTACATGTCTGTAAGTGCATCCATATCTTGCAATTGCCACAGAGGTCAGAAGAGGACATCAGATCCCCTGGAACTAGAATTATGCAGTTGTTAGCTGCCATGTGGGTGCTGGGAATTGAACTCAGGTGCCCCATCCCCCATTCACAAGCCTGGCTTGGCATGTTCCTGCTTGGCGTGTTCCTACTTGGCCATCCTCTTCGCTCCCCCTTCCACCACCATGACAAGGGCGTCTTCCCTGGATAGAGCAGTGACCCTGTCTTCTTGTCTCTTGCAAAGTGGCCATTTGTTTTAGAGCCAGTTCTCATGACCTCATCCTTGCTGAGAATCTTTGAAAACTAGCCAGACACAGTGGTGAACACTTGTTAATTCCAGCATGTGGAAGGTGGAGGCAGGAGGATCAGGAGTTCAAGGCCACCCCTGGCTACATAGTAAGCTTGAAGCCTCTGCTAACTCCCCAGCGCCAAGCATGTCAGTGAGTACTAGGGGCCCGTGCTAGGTTAAGTCTGGCATTTCAGGGTCCTGATGCCTGGTTCCTTCCATTGTGCTTGGTGACTGAGCCACTTCTAAGTACCTGACCCTTCCCGACCTCAGAAACAAGCCTACCAATGTCCACCCCCAGGCTGGAAGCGCAGCTCAAATGCCATTTCGTCGACTCCTCGCTACCTATTCCAGCACCTCCACCCTGGTGGCTTTCCTCCAGCACCCCGTGCACATGTGTATGCTGGCCTCAGCCGTGCCTAGCAAAGCCTTGCATGGGGCAGGCAGTGGGGTACACGTTTTGTCACCTACCCCCAGGGCCAGAGGAAGTGCACTACAGGGAGAGATGGGCCTGATGCTGGCATAGCCCTTGAGTCCAGGGACCCCCTGATACAGATTGCATAGTAAAGGCCTAACAGAGGCCAAAGCCAAACATAACCAAAGGGTCAGAAAGGGCACAGAGGTGCCCCAAATAGGAGAGGGCCTTGGTATGATGCCTGACATACAGCTTGGTAAGGCCAAGATGTCCCTAGTCATTCCAAAGGTGACAGCTGGTGTGGACCACTGTCTCCTCTGCTTCTCTGTGAGGTGGAGAGGAGACTCTACTCCTTCAGGGCTGGGAAGACGAGCAGTAAGCAGCCACAAGACCCTCCCCTCAGGCCCCAAGTGGAAGAGACTGAAAAGTGGTCACCAGGCACAAAAAGTCTGAGACAGCAAGGGATCAGGCACTATTTTTTATAAAAACGCATAGTCTCATTTTCCACTCTTTAAAATCACATTCAAAAATCGGCAAAGAAACGCCCCAAGAGTAAGTAGACAAGGGGGGGAGGGCGCGCCAACCCAGCCCCAGGGGGGAGAGGGCATGACACCACACACACAGCAGCGCGACTGGCATGAGGGGGCATGCGGTGGGCAAGGTGGCGCCCGGTGGGCGGTGGCACTGACAAGGGGGTAGAGGGCTGGACAGTGTGGGTGGGGGCACACTGACCAGCCAGGCAGAGAGGGCTGGCCCAGCTGGGCCCTGATGGATGTGCCATCCACCTGCCCAGGCTGTCCCACTGTGGTCACGGGCAGGTGAGCCTCACCTAGTCCAGGGTTGGGGACCCAGGTTCAGGCTAGGCCAGTATGGCCCAATCCATAGTTGTTTTTCTGTGCTCCTGTGCCCGGCACTCAGTAGGAGGAAGAGGGGACTTGTTGGGAGGCCAGCAGTAGCCACTTCCAGTGCCAGCCTCCCAGCCCAGCCCCAGTGTCTATGGGGGATGGGCAGTAGTGACTCACACACAGGCTTTTCCTGAACAAGGGGCCAGGAGCCCATCACTGTGGAGACCTCCAGGGCTAGGGAGACAAGGCTCTCTCCTCTCACTAGGGCAAGAGGGCAGGACAATGCGGCGTCTGTCCATCTGTCATAGGAGGGCTGTGGTAGGAAAGTTCAAGTAGTATCCCTGTGCTGTACCTTCCTCCCCTAGGGTGGGGGATGCCAGGCCACTCAGCCGTGCCATGCCCCAGACAGAGCCAGAAGTGGGACAGCCGAGTGTGGCTTCACCCCATGGAGGGCAGGGGGGCTGCTGGGGGCTGCTCCTCTCCCTACAGGAAGACACTGGGAGTGGGTCATGTACGGGTGCTAGACAGTGGCTGGGTTGGTGGCAGCAGGAGCTGAGGCAAGCGGGCCCCTCCCTGGGGGCTAGGCCAGGCTACGGCCACAGGAATCACAATAATTACAAAATAAAACCTTTTCCGCTTTGCGGGAAAACAAATAATAAAAATTCGACAAAATAAATTAGAGGTTTATAAAAGGCGGGCAGGTGGGTGGCAGGTGGGTGGATCAGAGACCATTGGCACTGCCACGCTGGATCAGCGGCACCTTGCTCAGCTCCACTACGGGTGAGCGTGGCTTGTTCTTCATCTTGGGCACTCGCTGAACCAGCTGCTGGGCCTCACGGTAGGCATCACGTAACTCTTTTTTCCACTGCACCAGCTCAGGATCGCTCTGTACACATCCAGGCTCCATCAGCCTCGGCTGGCCCAGCACCCGCCCACCCGCACCCACCCACGCCCACCCGCACCCATGTGCCTCAGGCCCCACTCACATCACACTGCAGGACAAACTGCTTGCCACCACGGATCTTAAGCAGGAGACACTTGCGCTCCTTGATCTGTGTCTCTTCCACAGACTGGATCTCCTCCATGGTCAGGAGGCTCTGCTGCAGGGCAGAATGAATGGAATCTGCTGAGAGGGAAGGCCCTGGTACCTGCCCATGCTCGCTTGCGGCCTACCCAGATCCCTCCTTACCGGGGCCTCGCCTTCACCCCGCCACTCAAGCCGGTTGGGGAACAGGTAAAAGTACCGCCGCTGCCACTGGGTCAGGAAGGGGTTGCCCATCTTGGACATGTAGCCGTGCATGATGCAGTCCTTGCCCAGGGCGTAGTCTGCACAAGAAGATGAGATGCAGGCTCAGCTCCCACAGCCACGTTCTGGCTGGGATCTTTGTGAGCTCTGTGGCAGAGCCTGCTTCTCATTCCTGTGGTGCATAGCGGGGCTGCCGTCCCGGAGCCTCACCCTCCTCGTGGCCCAACTGCTTGTTTTTGGCTTTCTTGCGGGCTTCCAGCCGGTCTGTCTCAGCATTGATGGTGTCAAAGACAGTCTCTGCCACCTCCTGCTGCCACCGCTCAGAGATGGTGAGGGGGAAGTTTCGGTAGAGCTCCTGGTCGCTGTCCAGCAACTTCATCAGGTGGAGGTGGCAGGGACATGTGAATAAACAGAAGGTGCCAGAACACTGTCAGCCACTGGCCTGCCCAGGGCCCTGGGCCAGGGATGGTCTGAGGTGACTACCGTTCCCACAGAGGTTGGGGGACAAGCAAGCATGACCCACAGCTGACAGGGCTGCTGCAGGGTCTCCCAGGGGCAGAGGAAGGACAAGGACCCATCCAGACAGGCCAGACTCAGGGTTCATGGGAGCCATGCAAGGTGCAGTACCTTGATTCCTTTTGTATCTTCCTCATCAAAGGAGCCAATGTCAAAGGCATCAGCTGCATTCACCTCTCCACGTGGCGGGATCAGCGGAGGGGGGTACTGCACACAGCAGGTCAGGCATCAGGGGCTGGATGGCGCCATGTGGGGTCCCCATCCCACCCCGCACAAGCTCTCACCTTTTGCAAGAAGACCATCTGCCAGTCCAGCGAGCGGAAGAAAGGGCTTTCCTTCACCTCCTGAGCCCTGTGAGGAGATACCTGTCACTTGGGCTCAGCACCATCCAAGGCAGGCTCATGCCAGGCCACAGGATCAGGTGACCCAGGCTTAGCTCCTGCTTCAGGTATGTTTTGGCTCTGTGACCTTGAGCAAGTTCCTTAACCTTGGTCCCGTTTCTTCATCTCTGAATGGGAGAAGCAGTTCCCATATCCTGGGGTTGGTGTGAATTTTAATAATGCTCGCCTGGCACTTAGATACTCTCCAATAAACATTAAAAGCTATAAGTTCGGTGTGGTGGTGCAGCACTTGGGAAGTGGAAAAAGAAAGATGAAGCGTTCAGGGCCAACCGCAGTTCTATACTTAAAGAGGCAGCCTGGGTACGTGAGACCGACTGCCCCATGCCCCCAAATAAAACCAAGCTGCTGTCATGTGGGCCTTGTCACTTTAAAGGAGGCTGAGACCCCAGAGGGGACTCTAATGATGAGACACAGCCAGAGGCCCAGGCAAGCTGTTCCAGCAGGCCAAGGCAGAGCCTGCCTGGCCACATGCCAGAGGGGCTGGGACACTCACCCACGGCCCAGACAGCCCAGCCTCCTGTTGACATCCCTCTGCAGTAACCCTTCCAGCAGTGAGCGGAGTTCTGGGGAGAAGGAGTCAGGCAGCTCCACGGCCTTTAGGGATGAAGAGGAAGATGTCAGCAGAAGCCCAGGAAGAGCCCCTGGCTCTGGGGAAGGGGTGGAGGCCAGCAGGAGATGAGTTTCCTTCTGGGGCCCTAGCAAGCCAAGCGTGAGCTCTGACAACACAGCCAAGGCAAGAGGGGACAGGGTAAGAAACCTGTCCCTGAGGGGCAGAGATCAGTGGCCCAGAGTGCTGGTGGCTGGAGAGAACCAACAGTTGATGACCAAGGCAGCAGCAGGCCCTCCCCCACCCCCTGCCCCACCCTGGACCTTGTGCTATGGGCCCTGCTCTATGGGCCTGCACTGTGTGTTGCACTGTGTGCTGTGTGTCTGCGCTGCGTGTCTTGCACTGCGTGCTGTGTGTCTTGTACTGTGTGTCTGCACTGTGTGTCTGCACTGCGGGTCTGCACTGTGTGTCTGCACTGTGCATCTTGTAGTATGTGTCTGCACTGTGGGTCTGTACTGTGGGTCTACACTGTGTCTGCACTGTGCATCTTGCAGTATGTGTTCTCCACTATGGGTCTGCACTGTGTGTCTACACTGTGTATCTGCAGTGTGTGTCTACACTATGGGTCTGCACTGTGTCTTACAGTATGTGTCTGCACTGTGTGTCTGCACTGTGTGTCTATACTGTGTATCTGCACTGTGTGTCTGCAGTGTGTGTCTGCACTATGGGTCTGCACTGTTCGTCTTGCAGTATGTGTCTACATTGTGTGTCTGCACTGTGTGTCTGCAGTGTGTGTCTACACTATGGGTCTGCAATGTGTCTTGCAGTATGTGTCTGCACTGTGGGTCTGCACTGTGGGTCTACACTGTGTGTCTTGCACTGTGTGTCTGCACTGTGTGTCTGCACTGTGTGTCTGCACTGTGGGTCTACACTGTGTGTCTTGCACTGTGTGTCTGCACTGTGGGTCTGCACTGTGGGTCTACACTGTGTGTCTTGCACTGTGTGTCTGCACTGTGGGTCTGCACTGTGGGTCTACACTGTGGGTCTTGCACTGTGTGTCTGCACTGTGTGTCTGCACTGTGGGTCTTGCACTGTGGGTCTGCACTGTGGGTCTGCACTGTGGGTCTGCACTGTGGGTCTGCACTGTGTGTCTTGCACTGTGTGTCTTGCACTGTGGGTCTGCACTGTGTGTCTGCACTGTGTGTCTGCACTGTGGGTCTACACTGTGGGTCTGCACTGTGTGTCTGCACTGTGGGTCTACACTGTGGGTCTACACTGTGTGTCTGCACTGTGGGTCTACACTGTGTGTCTGCACTGTGGGTCTACACTGTGTGTTTTGCACTGTGGGTCTGCACTGTGTGTCTGCACTGTGGGTCTGCACTGTGTGTCTTGCACTGTGTGTCTTGCACTGTGTGTCTTGCACTGTGGGTCTGCACTGTGGGTCTGCACTGTGTGTCTTGCACTGTGGGTCTGCACTGTGGGTCTGCACTGTGTGTCTTGCACTGTGTGTCTTGCACTGTGGGTCTGCACTGTGGGTCTTGCACTGTGTGTCTTGCACTGTGAGTCTGCACTGTGGGTCTGCACTGTGTGTCTTGCACTGTGTGTCTGCACTGTGTGTCTTGCACTGTGTGTCTTGCACTGTGGGTCTACACTGTGTGTCTTGCACTGTGTGTCTTGCACTGTGGTTCTGCACTGTGGGTCTGCACTGTGGGTCTACACTGTGTGTCTTGCACTGTGGGTCTGTACTGTGTGTCTGCACTGTGTCTTGCACTGCTGGTCTGCACTGTGGGTCTACACTGTGTGTCTTGTACTGTGTGTCTTGCACTGTGTGTCTGCACTGTGTGTCTTGCACTGTGGGTCTGCACTGTGTGTCTGCACTGTGGTCTACACTGTGTGTCTTGTACTGTGTGTGTGTCTTGCACTGTGTGTCTGCACTGTGTGTCTGCACTGTGGTTCTGCACTGTGGGTCTGCACTGTGGGTCTACACTGTGTGTCTTACACTATGGGTCTGTACTGTGTGTCTGCACTGTGGGTCTACACTGTGTGTCTTGCACTGTGTGTCTTGCACTGTGGGTCTGCGGGTCTACACTGTGTGTCTTGCACTGTGTGTCTGCACTGTGTGTCTGCACTGTGGGTCTACACTGTGTGTCTGCACTGTGTGTCTACACTGTGTGTCTTGCACTGTGGGTCTGCACTGTGGGTCTACACTGTGCATCTGCACTGTGCGTCTACACTGTGTGTCTTGCACTGTGTGTCTGCACTGTGTGTCTGCACTGTGGGTCTACACTGTGTGTCTTGCACTGTGTGTCTGCACTGTGTGTCTGCACTGTGGGTCTACACTGTGTGTCTGCACTGTGTGTCTGCACTGTGTGTCTTGCACTGTGTGTCTGCACTGTGTGTCTACACTGTGTGTCTGCACTGTGTGTTTGCACTGTGTGTCTGCACTGTGGGTCTGCACTGTGTGTCTTGCACTGTGTGTCTTGCACTGTGTGTGTGTCTTGCACTGTGTGTCTGCACTGTGTGTCTTGCACTGTGTGTCTGCACTGTGTGTCTGCACTGTGTGTCTGCACTGTGTGTCTGCACTGTGGGTCTGCACTGTGTGTCTGCACTGCGGGTCTTGCACTGTGTGTCTGCACTGTGTATCTTGCACTGTGTGTCTGCACTGTGTGTCTTGCACTGTGGGTCTACACTGTTTGTCTGCACTGTGTGTCTTGCACTGTGTGTCTTGCACTGTGTGTGTGCACTGTGTGTGCACTGTGGGTCTGCACTGTGTGTCTACATTGTGTGTCTTGCACTGTGTGGGTGTCTTGCACTGTGTGTCTGCACTGTGTGTCTTGCACTGTGTGTCTGCACTGTGTGTCTTGCACTGTGTGTCTGCACTGTGGGTCTGCACTGTGTATCTTGCACTGCGGGTCTGCACTCACCATTGTCAACGTCATGCGATCAATCTCATGCTTATCTTTGGTCTTATGCTGCCGGAAGGGGCTGTGTCTGGGCAAGAGTGAAAGACCAAGGTCAAAATCAAGAATGGAGCTGGGCGTGGTGGCGCACGCCTTTAATCCTAGCACTTGGGAGGCAGAGGCAGGTGGATCTTTGTGAGTTCAAGGCCAGCCTGGTCTACAGAGTGAGTTCCAGGACAGCTGGGGCTACAGGGAGACCCTGTCTCAAAAAGACCAAAAAAAAAAAAAAAAAAAAAAAAAAAATCAAGAATGGAGGCAGACTGCATGAGCCTGTACAAGACTGTCTTCAGGACCCCCACCACCCCTGGGATAACCACTTACCCACGGAGCAACTTGAAGAGCATACAGCCCAGGGAGAACCAGTCTGCGCTGCTGTCATAGGCCACGCCCTTCTGCAGGACCTCAGGGGCCATGTACCCATGCGTGCCCCTGTGGAGCATAGGCTATGAGTGGGAGTGGTGGAGGGTAAGGGAGGGAGGGGGCAGCTGGGCACTCACACACTGGCATGGGGCTTCTTCTTGGAGAAGTCACAGGCCAGGCCCAGGTCCGAGATTCTCACGTGACCATGCTCATCGAGAAGGATGTTGGCTGGCTGTGAAGGAAGTCCAGTGAGCCGCTGGGCCAGGAGGGGCCCAGCCTGGATCTCCACTGCAGAGAACTGTGGGTGCTCCCGGACGAGGCCCCGGCTGTGATCTCCCCCACTTTCCCTAATCATGACTGAACCCAGGCTCCCAGGAAGGCTGGGGAGTGAGGCAGGGAGAGGTGGGTGGAGAGATGGGTGGTGGGCAGCAGCCCCTCACCTTCAGGTCCCTGTAGACCACGAAGCGGTTGTGCATGTGTTCAAGGCCCAGGATGATCTCAGCTGCGTAGAAGCGCATGTCAGCCTCCGAGAAGACCCCATGCTGTGACAGGTGGTAGTGCAGGTCTCCGCCTGTGGGAGGCAGCCCCGTGGGTAGCACTTAGCTTCCTGACCATATCCAGCTTGAAGCCCACTCCTGGAGCTGGCCCTGAGCTCACCGTTCATGAGATCCAGGATGAAGCTAAGCTTGTCTGGTGTGTGGAATGCATAGGACATGCACACGATGAAGGGGCAGTCCTAGGAGGGAAAGGAGATGAGCAGAGGCTGCCAAGGCAGGGGCAGGGTCACTGTCAGGCCCCCCCAGCACCCAGCTCACCCCGGTGCTGACGAGGGAAAGCATGATCCGCTCGTTCAGAGCCAGGGTCTCTCCCTGCTTCATCTTGATGCGCTTCTTGTCCAGGCATTTCATGGCGTACCTATGGAGGAGCTGCGGTCAGCACACCCTGCAGGCAGAGCCCCAGGCTGCCTCTGCAGCTGGTGAAGACCACATGCAGGACAAGCATGTGACAAGCATGTGACACAAGCCGGTGCTTTAGAAGAGGCAGAAAGTTGGGGTCTCTGAGAAATCTGAAAGAGATAGAATAGCCAAAGCAAGACAGGAAGTGGGGAGACAGTAGCAGGATGGGACAAGGGATGGCCTTAGGGAGACTGGACATTCAGGAACAACTAGCCTGGGACCTTGAGCCTCTTCACAGAGCCTCCTCAGAAAGCCCCAAGCTCTCTGGGCGTCTCTCGGAGCCCAACTCCGCCCTCAGGACCCCCCCACTGCCAGCTGAGTGGGGCTCACATCTTGCCAGTGTCTGCTTTCCGGCACCCGTAGACCTCACCGAAGCCCCCGCGCCCAATGATGCGGTGCACACTGAAGTCGTTCATGGTCAGCTGCAGGTAGCAATGGCTGGGGTCACGGCAGGCTGCCTGGGCTCAGCCCCACAGCAGGGACAGGCCCCATGCTAGGTCCCCTATACCTGTGACTTGGCCACACCCATCTCCAGCCTCCTTCATTGGGATCCTAGCCCTGACCCTACTCTCCAGAGCCACGGCGTGGGGCAGATGGTAGAGCCCTAACCCTACTCTCCAGAGCCACGGCGTGGGGCAGATGGCAGAGCTCCGACCCTACTCTCCAGAGCCACGGCGTGGGGCAGATGGCAGAGCCCTGACCCTACCCTCCAGAGCCACAGCATGGGGCAGATGGCAGAGCTCCGACCCTACCCTCCAGAGCCACGGTGTGGGGTAGATGGCAGAGCCCCGACCCTACCCTCCAGAGCCACGGTGTGGGATAGATGGCAGAGCCCCGACCCTACCCTCCAGAGCCACGGCGTGGGTTAGATGGCAGAGCCCCGACCCTACCCTCCAGAACCACGGCGTGGGGTAGATGGCAGAGCCCCGACCCTACCCTCCAGAGCCATGGCGTGGGGTAGATGGCAGAGCCCCGACCCTACCCTCCAGAGCCACGGCGTGGGGCAGATGGCAGAGCCCTGACCCTACCCTCCAGAGCCACAACGTGGGGTAGATGGCAGAGCCCCGACCCTATTCTCTGACGGTAGCATTCCACCATGGTCCCCCAGCACCAGCTCCCTCAGAACCCGGCCACTCACATGGATGTTGAGTTCTACATTCTTCCACTGGCAGAATCGCGTGAACTTGTCGCTGAGAGAGGAGGAGGATGCAGGCTCAGACAAGCCTAAGAGCATAAAGACCAGGGGAGCCTGTCCGCCCCTGCCCTTCCCGGGGTCCCACTGAGTGGATATGGAAACATCTGAGCCTGTGCTCGGCTTGGGCCTGCACAGCCTCAGCGGCTGAGCTGTAGGGTCCTCCTGGGGTCACAGGCTGAGAGAGGTGGTCTCCAGTCAGACCCAGCCTCCTTGCTGCATCCTCCACCAGGCACATCCCCTGCAGCTCCAGCCAGAGGTCATTCCCAGTGGTCCCCTCCTCAACCCCCAACCTCCCTGCTGTGGCTGGGTAGCTGTGGCAGAAAACACTGCTCCTCACATCCTCCTGTCTTGTCTGTGCTCACAAGGTGCAGGCCAGAGGACAGCGTGGACTCTCGGGCCCACGAGAGGGAGAGACAGCAGGTGATACCAGACAGGCTTTGAAATGCCTGGTGCACGGGATGGAGGTCGGGACCCTCTGTCTATCTGCGCTCCCAGGAGTCCCCACGACAGGCTGTGGACAGAGCCCTCAGCTTCCTGCTCAGCGCACGCTGCGCTGTCCTCACTCACACTCTCCCCCCCTCCTCTCCTGCTCACCTCTCAATGAACTTCTGGAACACATCCCCTCGGAGGTTTTGACAAATTTCCTCAATGTATGGCTGCAGAGGGAACTGGGAATTGGTGACTGAATCCCTCAGCCCCTGGTGACTCCGGTTCCACCCCCAGCCCCAGTCTCCTGGACCCCAGCTGTCCAAGGAGGAGGCCTAATGTGGACAGGAGGAAGCCAAGAGGAAAGGAGTCCAACTCGCACCTGGAAGAGATCCGGAGGGACCTGCTTCTTCACCAGGTGGCCCTGGACGTGCTCAGTAGCGCTCTTTGAGAAGGGCTGGGGGGGAAGAGGGGGCTGTGGGTCTTCTCGAGGCCTTCCTTCCCTCCACCCTCAGGCTGCTGGGGCCAGCACACGAGTTGACCCGAGGACAGCTGAAGAGGCCACTTACATGAGAGCAGGCCAACAGCTCCTTCATGATATAGGAGTCAAAGATCTCCCGACTGCGGACTACACGCTCTTCCTCCGTCTCCAACTTCTCATACTTCTTGATCTAGAAGGCAAGATGCCTGGGTGGTCTGTGGCTGGACCGTGGGGCTAGATGCCTTGCAGACTCTGAGCAAGCTGCCCACCCCTCCTTTCTCTAACTAAGCCAGCTTCTCCTGCCTCACCTCCTCATGGAACTCCACCAAGGGCTTGGCCTCCTCCAGGTGGTTCAGGCAGAAGTCTCGGAAGAGCAGATATCCTAAAAGCAACCAGGCTTGGTCACACCGAACCATGCACACCCTCCTCTCAGGGGCCTTCCCGCCACGGGTGGAGTGGGCTTGGGGCTCCCTGGGTAGAACTGGCCAGGCTAACAGCAGAGGGTCTGTGCCTCAGGAAGGGGCTGGGCAGTGTGGCCCCCGAGGCTGTCACCAACCCAAGGATTCATGGATTCCAGGTTAGGGCTCCTGGACCACCCTGCCCTAGAATCTGCCTCCACAGACAATGGCTGGGCACTGTGAAAAAGCAGGGGAGGGCGTGGGACTTGCTCTCGTGTCAACAATGCCATGCCTGGCTCCATCGAAGCTGGTGACACCCCCACTGTAGGCTGAAAAGGGAAGACCCTGGGTGCAGCAGGAAGGAAGTGGTAACCAGGAGAAGGCTCCTCCTTCCTGTCCCCCACATTGGGCTGCTTCTCAGTATCTCTGACCAGAAAGGCAGATCCAGCTGGGGAAACCGAGGCTCAGGGAGACTTTCCAGACATGTAACATGTAACACGAGCGGGACCCAGGGAGACCTTCCAGACATGTAACATGAATGGAACCCAGGGAGACCTTCCAGACATGTAACACGAGCGGAACCCAGGGAGACCTTCCAGACATGTAACACGAGCGGAACCCAGGGAGACCTTCCAGACATGTAACATGAATGGAACCCAGGGAGACCTTCCAGACATGTAACATGAGTGGAACTCAGGGCTCCTCAGTCCAGAGGCAGATCCCTGGGGAAGCCAGGCCAAGGGTGGGGGCCACAGAGCAGCTGCCAGAGGACAAGGCAGGCCTCCAGCTCAACACAGGTTCCTGGGCTGTGCGGGGTGGCTTCCCAGGCCTCTCTGGAGCTACTTGTGACCTGTTACTAATGGCCTCTGATCCCAGCACCTGAAGTTATCATTTCTTCTAGTGACTTGTGAACAGGGCTTATAAAGGGAGGTGTGGAGGTATAAAGTGCTCTTAACTGACACCACTGACTCAGGTCCATCTTGTCTGCCCCGGCCTGTGGGCAAGGGGCTTACAACCCTTTTCCAGATGTGAATAGCCTGAGGCTCAGAGGCCCAAGATCACATATCACAGACCTGGGCCCCAGGCTGTACTATCCAGGGCCTACCACTGACCTCCGGCTGACCTCCATGCCTTATCCTGCCAGGCCACCCCCAGCTCAACACTGAGATGCCTTCGGCAAGACCCAATCAGACCCTCATCTGACTGGAGATGTTGCCTGTGCTAAGCCTGCCCTGCAGCAGGGCCTGGGGTGGATGGCATGAAACTTTCAAGACAAGGGGCACCAGGCACCCTGAGGAGGAAGGACCAGAGGGGCCAGACCAAGGCAGGGGGAGGGGGCGGAGCCAACCGCAGCTCAGCAGGCGCTACAGGAAGGGCCCCGCCTCTTCCTGTCAGTTCCACCAACTGCCCAGAGCAGCTGTGGCGAGCCAAGGGGAAGCTGCAACTCTCAAAAACAAAAACCCCAAAGGAGGAACTTCCCTGGCGCCTGGGGAGGACTGCTGGGTCCCCACCCCCAGCACAGGGCTCCCTAGGCAGAAGCCAGGGACTAGGATGCAGAGGGTCATCCCAGGGCAGAAGGCATGGGGGTATGAGCCCAGGACAGGGGCACATGGCACAGCTAGCTGAGGGTAGCAGGAAGCAAGTCCTGGGGTCCTCCTTGAGAAACTTAGCCTGTGGCTGCACTCACCTAACTTCTGGGAGAAGATCTTTTCGAAGGTCACCTCGCCACGGTCCTCCAGGTACTTCTGCATGACACTGCGGATGCTGCCGGCAGAGGGGTGCTGTGAGCTGGTACCCCAGAGCCCTGGGGCTACAGGCCCTGCCTGCCCAAAAGCCTAGATCAGGGCACTTTTTTCTTAAGTTATATTTATTATTTGCTTACAATTTATTTATTTGCTGTGTATGTGTTTGTGTGTAGGTGTGTAGGTACATGTATGCCATGTGTGTAGAACTTACAGGAGGCTATTCTTCCATAATTGGGTCCCAGGAATCAAACCAAAATCAGGCTTGGCAGCAAGCACCTTTACCCATTGAGCCATCTCATTGGCGCCCCCCCCCCTTTTTTGGTCTTTTTGAGACAAAGGTCTCCCTTTAGTCCCAGCTGTCCTGGAACTTGCTATGTAGTGCAGGCTGGCCTTGAACTCAGAGATCCGCTTGCCTCTGCGACCCGAATGCTGTGAGTTCAAGGCCAGCCTGGTCTACAACACAGCAAGTTCCAGGCCAGCTTTGCTACAGGGAGACCCTGTGTCAAAAAGACTCCCTCCTGCCCCTCCCCAAAAAAGAGATAGGATCCCTCTATATCCCAGGATATCCTTGAACTTAGCAGCCAGCCTCTCTGGTGCTGGAATCCTAGGTGAGAGTAACCACATCTGGCTAGAGTCAGGCATTCTTTAACTCGGTGTCATCATTCCCTCCAGCAAGCTGGTTGCCCTAGTCAGGCCGACTTACTCATCCTGTCCATAGGTCACCTCATATGGACCCAGAGCTATGGTGGTCAGCAGACATTCCCCTGAGCTGCAGTCTTCTGCCTGCAGAGGTGTCAGACACTGCCACATACTGCCTTTGGGAACTTAGGCAAATCACAAAACTAGCCCTGTCTGTTGGTGGATGATGGATGCATCAACAAAATGTGGCCCTTGTCATATTTGACCATAAGAGGAATGAAGCAGGGATTCGTGGTTGACACTTCTGAAATAATACTTGGTAACTTTGGAGAAAGTACTTATATCAACCAAAGGACAGCAGTCCTTAGACAACACAGCAGTCCTTAGAGGACACAGCAGTCCTTAGACGACATACATGCGATGAGTCTATCCACATGACTCTACAACAGGTACATGGGCAGAAGGTAGGTTTGTGGGTGTCAGGGGCTTGGCAGGCAGCCATAGGGGAAGGCTGTGTGCGTGTGTGTCCCAGGCATTGAACTCATGTTGTCAGGCTTGGTGGCAAGCCCCTTTACCAGTTGAACCCTCTCACAGGCCTAGGGAAGGGTTTGTTCAGAGAGTGAAAGGATGCTCTGAAATAAGGTGGGGAGGGGCTTAACCACACAGTGACACACGAACACGGTATATACAAATGCCACACACACGTGCACACACAGAATCAGGTTTTTTACTTTTTGTGTTGGGAGGATAGGTTCTTGCTACTATAGCCCTGATTAGCCTTAAACTCACCACACAGCTAACGATGGCTACAAGTTCAAGGCCTCCAGCCTCCTGGGATTACAAGCACACATCACCACGTTTGAACTGTAGATTTTCAAGTGATGAATTTAATATTATATGAATTATGTCTCATCTTAAAAAAAAAAAGTGGCCGGGCGCAGTGGCGCATGCCTTTAATCCTAGCACTTGGGAGGCAGAGGCAGGCGGATCTTTGTGAGTTCAAGGCCAGCCTGGTCTACAGAGCGAGTTCCAGGACAGCTGGGGCTACAGGGAGACCCTGTCTCAAAAAGACAAAAAGACAAAAAAGACCTAGATGGTGACTGTGGGTCTGATCTCAGGGACCTGGATGGTGACTGTAGGGTCTGTTAAGACTGTGCGAGGGACCTAGATGGTGACTGTAGGTCTGATTTCAGGAACCTAGATGGTGACTGTAGTTCTATCTAAGGAACCTAGATGGTGACTGTGGGTCTGATCTCAGGGACCTGGATGGTGACTGTAGGTCTGATGCTCAGGGATCTAGATGGTGACTGTAGGTCGGATCTCAGGAACAAGATGGTGACTGTAGGTCTGATCTCAGGAACCTAGATGGTGACTGTAGGTCTGATCTCAGAGAACCTAGATGGTGACTGTAGGTCTGATCTCAGGAAGACTAGATGGTGACTGTAGGGTTTGATCTCAGGAACAAGATGGTGACTGTAGGTCTGACTCAGGGACCTAGATGGTGACTGTAGGGTCTGATCTCAGGAACCTAGAATGGTGACTGTAGGGTCTGATCTCAGGGACCTAGATGGTGACTGTAGGTCTGATCTCAGGAACCTAGATGGTGACTGATAGGTCTGATCTCAGGGACCAGATGGTGACTGTAGGTCTGACTCAGGGACCTAGATGGTGATGTAGGTCTGATCTCAGGAACTAGATGGTGACTGTAGGTCTGATTCAGGGAGTAGATGGTGACTGTAGGGTCTGATCTCAGGGACACTCAGAAGTGGTGACTGTAAGGTCTGATCTCAGGGACCGTAGATGGTGACTGTAGGTCTGATCTCAGGGACGTAGATGGTGACTGTAGGGTCTGATCTCAGGGACCTAGATGGTGGCTGTAGGTCTGATCTCAGGAAGACTAGATGGTGACTGTAGGTCTGATCTCAGGAACCTAGATGGTGACTGTAGTCTGATCTCAGGGACCTAGATGGGTGACTGTAGGTCTGATCTCAGGAACCTAGATGGTGACTGTAGGTCTGATCTCAGGAACCTAGATGGTGACTGTAGGTCTGATCTCAGGAACCTAGATGGTGACTGTAGGGTCTGATCTCAGGAACCTAGATGGTGACTGTAGGTCTGATCTCAGGAACCTAGATGGTGACTGTAGGGTCTGATCTAAGGAACCTAGATGGTGACTGTGGATTGATCTCGAACCATATACTTAGCTGATCCAGGAACTAGATGGTGACTGTGAGGTACCCTGAAAGTCTCAGGATCCTAGATGGTGGGAAGCGTGTCATCGTTGGGTCTATTCAAACAGAGACTTGGTCATCGGAACCTAGATGGTATGAGGGTCTGACCAGGGAGATGACTTAGGCGACGGGCCTGGTCGATAGGTCTAATCAGGTCACTAGAAATAGGCTGACATTGCTAGGTCTGTCATCATCAAAGCGGACCTGAGGACTCGTGATGTAAGGCTGATTCTCAGAGGACATAAGATGGTACTTGGTCTGATCTCTGGCAGGAACAGATGCGGTGACTGTAGGGTTCTTATGCTAGGAACCTAGATGGTGACTGTATGGACTGATCTCAGGACTAGACTGGTGACTGTAGGGTCTGATCTCTGGGAACGGGAACCAGATGGTGACTGTAGGGTCTGATCTCAGGGACCTAGATGGTGACTTGTAGGTCTGATGTCAGGGATCTAGATGGTGACTGTATGTCTGGTCTGGGACCTAGATGGTGACTGTAAGGGTCTGATCTCAGGTGGACGTAGATGGTGACATGTATGGGTCTGTATCTCAGGACCTTGATGGTGCTGAGTTCTTTTATCTAAGTCTGAGACTATCGGATTGAGGGCGCCTTCTCACGTTCGTTGTCACCGGGGTCGGGTCTTGCGACGCTACACACAGTGACAACTCATCAATCTTTTTTTCCTGGAGATAACTACAACGTACAGCTGAGATAGACCTTCAGTCCATCTAAGGTTCCTGAATCGATAAATGACATACTAGGTACTGAGACTACAGGCTCAGCATTAGGTCCTGAGATGAGACCTACAGTCACCATCTAGGGTCCTGAGATCAGACCTACAGTCCAATCGATGTGGAGATAAATGAGGACACTAGGGACTGAATCAACCCGTACGGTATTAGGTCCGAGCAGACAGCATAGGTCGAACAATCGATCTTAGGTCGAGATCATATATAGATCGTAGAGGGTGTGAATAAGACGGTCACGATATAGGTTTGAGATCCGTACTATACACCATAGTCTGAATCAGACATCGTTAATGGGCGTTGTGTTAGGTCTGATCCTCAAGGAAGTATGGTAGGATGGATTTATTTCGTTCTGACGTAGGGTTGTTCTATACATCTCTTCTCCTTAGTCATACATCAAGGGGACACTATGGTTTAAGCGACGACTTTGAGCTATCGTAGTTCTGGTACGTATGTATCTTTGACTTGGATACCGATTTCGGACTTCTAGGTCTCATTACTTCGATATAGGTAATAAACCTAGGAGACTGAGCTGCGTTAGCCGTCTAGGGTTCCTGGAGAAATTAGAAGCTACACAGTCATGGCCATCGAGGACCTTAGACTGTGTAGAACTGTTACGTCTGATCATAAGAGAACCTAGACATGAGGTATAGCTTAATGGTCGGTCCGATTCCTTCAGGAGATTTACCATAATGGTTAGACTTCAGATCGGTGACCCTACAGGTGACCAGTAGATGGTACTACGATGGTCCATTCTAGGGTTTGACCCTCACGGAAGGCCTAGAGAGAGAGTCTATAACCGAGGCTTACTATAGAATTCTCAGGGACCACACCTTAAGATGTTCGTGTCTGACTCTGTAGGGTCTGATTCCAGGACCTAGATGCGGAAGCTACTGTCAGGCAATCTCAGGGACATAGATGGTGACTGTAGGTGATTCAAAATAGATGGGGATAATGTCATCTGATCCTAAGGCGACCTAGATGGTGCTGTAAAAGGTATTCAGGCCTTAGACAAAAGGAATGTACGGTCTGAATCTCTAGGAAATGGTGATGTAGGTTGATCTCAGCGAAACCCTTAGATGGTAGTACTCGTCAAGGTCCTGATTTGCAGGTACCAACCCTTGAGGAAGGTTGAGAACATGTAGGTGTCTCGTCTCAGGAAAGATGTGACTGTAGGGGTTGAATTCGCCGATAAAGATGGTGTGCTATAGACCGTTAGGGAAAGTTCTGCATCTAGGACCGCTTATCATGGGTGAACATTGTACAGAACCAATATATGCGATTATCACGCGAAACAACAACAAAAACAAACAAGGAAAAGCGTTCTTAGGAGAGTGTGATATGACGGTGGTAAGGTCATTCGAACTCCTCAGGACCGTACATAGTATTCGCCCGACTGAATAGGTCTTGACTGATTCCACAGATTGACTGAATAGCTAGATGGAACCTATATGGGTCTGAATCTCAGTGGATCCCAGATTGGAGAGAGTGGAATGTAGGTGTCTTGAATATCACATCTACAACGGAACAAGGACCTAGATCGGTGACTCTTTGGAAGTCTTGACTTAGATATGCAGTGACCTGGATGCGGGTGATGTCAGGTCTAGTCTTGTGAATTGACCCTATGATTAAAATTCAATCAACGGACGTAGATGGTGCGATCTGTCATGAAGTCTATCACGACGACTACTGCAATCCCATCCATAGGATTCCTAGCGGATAATGGTGACTGCAACAGGTCTGGACTCCATCCTCAGGGACGTGATGGTGACATGAGGATTGTATCATAGGGACCTAAGATGACTGTATGTCTGTCTCTAGGGCGACATAAGGAATGGTGACTGTAGGTCTGATCTCAGGGACCTAGATGGTGCCTGTAGGGTAGGGCATTACCTGGAATTCGCATATCTAGACTCTAGATGGTGACGGTGTCTATCGATAAGGAACCTAGAGGGGTGACATGTAGTTGATCTCAGGAACCAGATGGTGACCAGTTGTATGGGGCGGGTTGCCAGGAAGCTAAGAATGGTGGACTGTAGGTCTGCTGATCTCGCAGGAACCTAGATCGGTCGTCAAGTAGCCTGCATCTCAGGGAACTAGGATGTGAGTGTAGGATCTGACTTCGGACACTTCTAGTCACTAGATGATGACTGTAGTCTGATCTAGGAATTACGGTCTAGAGGGTAGACTGTAGGTTAGTACTGACCCTCAGCACCGTCTCTCCCGAGTCGTAAGTCCCGAGCTAATGTGATATCAGGAGTCAGTCGATGCTAGTCACCATGCTAGAGAGTCTGATATCAAGACTAGCAGTCACGCATCTAGATATCCCTGAGATAGGGAGGATCTAGATGGTGAGACTGTAGTCCTCTCAGGACTATGGTCGTCGATCATGCTGGTTCTGCAGGTTTGGGTCGAGCGTCTGATTCAGGAACATCTAGATGGTGATGTTAGTTACTGAATCCTCAGGAACTAAATGGTGACTGCTTAGAGTTGAATTGTCAGGATCGATGGTTGACGTATAGTTGGATCCAGGAACTCAGATGGTGACTGTAGGGGTCTGATTCGGAAGCTAGTGGTGACTCCAATGTAGGTTGACTCAGCTGAACACCGATGATCGCTCAGCATTCTTCCCTGAGTCTAGAGCTTCCTGAATATAGAGACCTGTGAGGATCCCAGATGCAGGTGAGCGGCATGTTTTTCTCTAGTTTGAGGGACACACCAGTGGAATGTTCTTTTTGAGAAGGGAGTTCTCTCCGAGATGTATCTAAGGCTACAGTCCAGCTGACGCTTCAAATTCACTGATGTAACCAAGCCTGGCCTATCCTAAGTGGGGCGATTTAAGGCATGCTTAAACACCATCTAATGATGGTTACTTCTTTTTATTTTGGTTTTTTTTTTAGTTTGAAGTGTTGGGTTACTGTTTTATCGAGGCAGGTCCTTGTAGCCCCTAACTCGCATGTCCTATGAACTACCACTCTGAAACACTAGGCTCGGCTCTTGATTCAAAAGACTCCGCCTGCTGAGATTCTAGGACTCCAACGTGTCTCTAGGAAGTTAAAGCTCGTGCCCCCCATCTGGCCTCTTCTTTTATTTTTTTTGTCTTTTTGAGTTTTTTGAGTTTCACATGGGCTCTTGAGAACGCCCTGTTAACAGTCCACCTCTAGTGAGTCTGTACTTTACTGGTACTCGTATGTGTAGCCAGGCTGGTCCTTGATAAGCAGATCAGACACACATACAGTCACCTTAGTTCCGCAGTAGAGCCTACACTAAGATCCGCTCTGCATCTGCTCCCATTGTGTAGGATTAATAGGGCATTGCGGAGAACAAGAATGTGCGCACCGTCCTATTGTTGTTTTTCATAAAGATGAGAATAAAGTTCATACTAATTCTGAATTCTCATGCACTTGATAAGTATCACAGCTCTCTAACAGGCTGATGTGGCTACTGTAATCAGGAGGCTTGAGCCTATGGTAGCTTGTAGCCCTTGTGTAATTGCAGTGTGTGGCTTGATAGGTTTCTAAGGCTCACATGCTACGATGCGCTTATGGTGGAGCAAAGAATCATGACCTCCTCACAGTCAATACAAGAAGTTAAACATTAACTGATTCTGTTGTAGATCGATCGCTCGTGTGGGCTTGTAATGATCATACATCCTACGCTGGATCCAGAATCTAGGTCTGAGATAACTCGTACATTTAGTTTGAGAGTGTATACGTTAGTCGGGGTGTGTTAAGACCCCCAATGCCCATACTTCATTTCAGAGCATCTTTCACCTATGACCAACTTCCCTAGGCCGTGGAAGGGTTCAACTGGTAAAGGCTATGCACCAACGCTCTGAACATGAGTTCAATGCCTGGGACACACACGCACACAGCCTTCCCCTATGGCTGCCTGCCAAGCCCCTGACACCCACAAACCTACCTTCTGCCCATGTACCTGTTGTAGAGTAATGTGGATAGACTCATCGCATGTATGTCGTCTAAGGACTGCTGTGTCCTCTAAGGACTGCTGTGTTGTCTAAGGACTGCTGTCCTTTGGTTGATATAAGTACTTTCTCCAAAGTTACCAAGTATTATTTCAGAAGTGTCAACCACGAATCCCTGCTTCATTCCTCTTATGGTCAAATATGACAAGGGCCACATTTTGTTGATGCATCCATCATCCACCAACAGACAGGGCTAGTTTTGTGATTTGCCTAAGTTCCCAAAGGCAGTATGTGGCAGTGTCTGACACCTCTGCAGGCAGAAGCTGCAGCATAGGGGAATGTTGTGACACCATAGCTCTGGTCCATATGAGGTGACCTAATGGACAGCTGAGTAAGTCGGCTGACTAGGGACCGCCTTGCTGGAGGGAATGTGAACCGGTAGTTAACTGAATGCCTGACTCTGCCAGCTGTGGTTTATCTCTACTAGATTCAGCACAAGAGGCTGGCTGCAAGTTTCAAGGGATAATCCTGGATATTAGAGGGATCCTATTCTTTTTTGGGGAGGGGCAGGAGGGAGTCTTTCTTGACACAGGGTCTCTCTGTAGACCAAGCTGGCCTGGAAGCTTGCTATGTAGACTCAGGCTGGCCTTGAATCAAGCATTCGGGTCGCAGAGGCAAGCGGATCTCTGAGTTCAGGCAGCCTGCATCTACATGCAAGTTCAGGACGTGGGACTAAAGGGAGCTTTGTTAAAAGCCAAAAAGGGGGGGGCCAATGAGATGCTCAGTGGGTAAAGGTGTTGCTGCCAAGCCTGATTTTGGTTTGATTCCTGGGACCAATATATGAAGAATAGCTCTGTAATTCTACAACATGGCACATACATGTCTACACACACACAAACACATACAGCATAATAAATTGTAAGCATATAATTACTTAAGAAAAAAGTTCCCTGATTAGGCTTTTGGGCAGGCAGGGCCTGTAGCCCCAGGGCTCTGGGGTACCAGCTCACAGCACCCCTCTGCCGGCAGCATCCGCAGTGTCATGCAGAAGTACCTGGAGGACCGTGGCGAGGTGACCTTCGAAAAGATCTTCTCCCAGAAGTTAGGTGAGTGCAGCCACAGGCTAAGTTTCTCAAGGAGGACCCCAGGACTTGCTTCCTGCTACCCTCAGCTAGCTGTGCCATGTGCCCCTGTCCTGGGCTCATACCCCCATGCCTTCTGCCCTGGGATGACCCTCTGCATCCTAGTCCCTGGCTTCTGCCTAGGGAGCTGTGCTGGGGTGTGGACAGCAGTCCTCCGCGAGGGAACATTCTTTTTGTTTTTTGTTTTTGAGAGTTTTGCCAGCTTCCCCTTGGCTCGCCACAGCTGCTCTGGGCAGTTGGTGGAACTGACAGGAAGAGGCGGGGCCCTTCCTGTAGCGCCTGCTGNCAGGGACTAGATGGTGACTGTAGGGTCTGTGATCTCAGGGACCTAGATGGTGACTGTAGGTCTGATCTCAGGACCTACGATGGTACTTGTAGGTCTGATCTCAGGGACCTCGATGGTGACTGTAGGTTTGATCTCAGGGACCTAGATGGTGACGTGTAGGGTCTGATCTCAGGAACAAGATGTGTGACTGTAGGTGTCTGATCTCAGGAACCTAGATGTGACTGTAGGTCTGATCTAGGGCACCTAGATGGTGACTGTAGGTCTGATCTCAGGAACCTAGACTATGGTGACTGTAGGGTCTGATCTCAGGAGACCTGGATGGTGACTGTAGGGTCTGTTCTCAGGGACCTAGATGGTGACTGTAGGTCTGATCTCAGGAACCTAGATGATGACTGTAGGGTCTGATCTCAGGACCTAGATGGTGACTCTAGGGTCTGATCTCATGGGACTTCTCACGATGGTGACTGTAGGTCTGATACTCAGGGACCTGAGATGGTGACTATAGGTCTGATCTCAGGAACCCTAGATGGTGACTGTAGGGTCTGTCGATCTCAGGAACCTAGATGGTGACTGTAGGGTCTGATCTCAGGGACCTGAGATGGTGACTGTAGGTCTGATTTCAGGAACCTAGATGGTGATCTGTAGGTCTGATCTCAGGAACCTAAGACTGGTGATGTAGGTCTGATCTCAGGGACTAGATGGTGACTGTGGGTCTGATCTCAGGACCACAAGGTGATGAGCTCTGAACCTAGAGGCTGTAGGTCTGATCTCAGGACCTAGACTGGTGACTGAGGGTCTGATCTCAGGACTAGATGGTGACTGTAGGTCTGATCTCAAGAACCTAGATGGTGACTGTAGGTACTGATCTCAGGACCTAGATGGTGACTGTAGGTCTGATCTCAGAACCTAGAGGTGACTGTAGGGTCTGATCTCAGGGCCTAGATGGTGACTGTAGGTACTGATCTCAGGAGACCTAGATGGTGACTGTAGGGTCTGATCTCAGGGAACCTAGATGGTGACTGTAGGTCTGATCTTCAGGAACCTAGATGGTGACTGTGGGTCTGATCTCAGGACCTGGATGGTGACTGTAGGGTCTGTATCAGGGACCTAGATGGTGACTGTAGGTCTGATCTCAGGGACCTAGATGGTGACTGTAGGTCTGATCTCAGGACTAGATGGTGATGTAGGTCTGATTGGCCGTGCTAGGGACCGTGATGTGACTGTAGGCGATCTCAGGACAAGATGGTGACTGTAGGTCTGATCTCAGGAACCTAGAATGGTGACTGTAGGTCTGATCTCAAGAACCTAGATGGTGACTGTAAGGTCTGATCTCAGGAACCTAGATGGTGACTGTAAGTGTCTTATCTATCAGGAACCTAGATGGTGACTGTAGGTCTGATCTCAGGAACCTAGATGGTGACTGTAGGGTCTGATCTCAGGGACCTAGATGGTGACTGTAGGTCTGATCTCAGGAACCTAGATGGTGACTGTAGGGTCTGATCTCAGGACCTAGATGGTGACTGTAAGGTCTGATCTCAGGAACCTAGAATGTGACTGTAGGTCTGATCTCAAGAACCTAGATGGTGACTGTAGTCTGATCTCAGGGACCTAGATGGTGACTGTAGGTCTGATCTCAGGAACCTAGATGGTGACTGTAGGGTCTGATCTCAGGAACCTAGATGGTGACTGTAGGGTCTGATCTCAGGACCTAGATGGTGACTGTAGGTCTGATCTCAGGAACCTAGATGGTGACTGTAGGTCTGATCTCAGGGAAACCTAGATGGTGACTGTAGGTCTGATTCTCTGGGAACCTAGATGGTGACTGTAGGTCTGATCTCAGGAACCTAGATGGTGACTGTAGGGTCTGATACTCAGGAACTAGATGGTGACTGTAGGTCTGATCTCAGGAGACCTAGATGGTCAGTTCTTTCCCTGGCTCTACCAAGTGGTCCAGGCAGGGGGCATGTTTTCTCCTAGGTTTGAGGGACACAACCACAGGATTGATGTCTTTTTGAGACAGGCTCCTATGTATCCCAGGCTGGCATTCAAATCACTGTGACCTCAAGCCTGGGAACATAACTCCTGAGTGCTGCGATTAAAAGGCATGTATCCTCAGCTTGTGTCACCCTTTTTTTATTTTTTATTTGTTCTTTTATATTTTGAGGCCACATAGGTCTCTCTGTAGCCCCCAATGTGTACCCTAGATATCACTTGTAGACCAGGACTGGTCTTGAACTCAAAAAGACCCACCTACCTCTGAACTCTCCAATGCTGCTACTAGGATTGTACTTAAAGAAGTGCGCAACCCATGCCTGCTGCACTTCAATTCTTTTTTTTGTTCCTGAGATCAGACCCTACAGTCACCATCTAGGTTCCTGAGATCAGACCTACAGTCACCATCTAGGTCCCTGAGATCAGACCCGACAGTCACCATCTAGGTTCCTGAGATCAGACCCTACAGTCATCATCTAGGTTCCTGAGATCAGACCTACAGTCACCATCTAGGTTCCTGAGATCAGACCTACAGTCACCATCTTGTTCCTGAGATCAGACCTACAGTCACCATCTAGGTTCCTGAGATCAGACCTACAGTCACCATCTAGGTTCCTGAGATCAGACCTACAGTCACCATCTTGTTCCTGAGATCAGACCCTACAGTCACCATCTAGGTCCCTGAGATCAGACCTACAGTCACCATCTAGGTCCCTGAGATCAGACCTACAATCACCATCTAGGTCCCTGAGATCAGACCTACAGTCACCATCTAGGTCCCTGAGATCAGACCCTACAGTCACCATCTAGGTTCCTGAGATCAGACCTACAGTCATCATCTAGTCCCTGAGATCAGACCCTATAGTCACCATCTTGTCCATCTCACCCCAGCACAGGGCAAGGCCTGGGAGAGTCTCATTGGACTACATCCCATACCATGGATGTCACCTTGCTGTCACCTTTCTGGGTCACTTGCAGCCTAGACCTGCCAACCTGTCCCAAAGGCCCTCACTAGCCTGGCTTCCTAGAGGAACACGTAGCTGCCCAACTGAGGGTACATGGGGACCCAGGGACTATGCTGGGCCACCATGTTGGATGTCATACTGGTAGGCCCTGGAGGATATGCAGCAACCCAAAAGGCCTCTGTTAGAGAGACTGCATGACTCACACCCACACTCTGGCTTTCAGGGCTTGTCCCCCCCCACACACACACCAAGGCACACTATGCATGGCATATGAGACCCACACCTGCCCTTCTGTCCTGGGCACAAGCCCCTGGTCTATGACATCAGTGGGTGTGGAAGCGTGGGTAGTCCTGTGGTCAGTGCAAGCTCAGCTCAGGATGGTGGGGAGCTGCTGGGTAGAGAAGGCGAGACTTTGCTGGGTTCTTGAAGTACAAACAGGATGTGACCAGGTGGTGAAGCCTAGAGCAGGTGGGGGTGGGGTGAGGAGACAGGTGGAGAGCAGCTGCGATGGGAGGCCTACAAAAAGGGCTGGGAAGGAGGGCTGGGCTGGGTACCAGTCAGACTGCGGGAGCAGAGTCCTCACCATGAAAGTCAACCTGGACGAAGACCCAGGTAGAAGGAAGTGAGGAGCTGGGGGCAACACGGGCTGTCAGGCTGCATGTGGCAGGAGGAGGTTATCTGCCAGCCCTGCCCTGCCCAGTGGGCTTCCAGGCTTGGGAAGGACAGCAGTTCCAGTCCAAAGGGAGGCTGGGGAAAGTGGTGCAGGGCACTGGAGTCCAGGCCCACCCCTGCCAGGATCCGGCTCATTCGGCCTTCCTCAGGAAAGGCCTCTTGAGATAGTGGAGCTAGCAGAACTGCCTAGAGCACAATCCTGAAACCATGACCCCTGTGCCTGGAGGCTGGGAGATGCTGAGGCTCCACCAAAAGCTGAAGCTGTCTCCGACAGGAAGTAGGACCCTGATGACCAGCCAGGCCTTGGTGATGCCCAGGGGCTCCCAGCAAGGCGGTTCTCTGGTAGCTAGAAGAGGTACCAAGGCTGCATGGGCTCTTCACCCACACTGGCCCACCCTCTCTGCCTATAGTCCATCTACCAGCCACTGTCAATACACTTCCCAAGACTCATAAGGCTTCAGAAGATAGGACAGGCCCTGCACCCACAGCAGGAGCCTGGAGGAAAGCGTAAAACCCCAACCCAGCACTCAGGAGGTGGAGAGGGGGATTTCTGTGAACTTGGGGCCAGCCTGGACTACAGTGTGAGACCCTTCTTCAAATCAAAACTAAACAGCAGCAAACTGGCATAGCCCATGTCCAGGCTGCAGCCTGGCCAGACAGGGCAAACCTTTGGCACAGGAAGCTGACCTCGAAGGGTGGTGGCAGTCTCAAAAGACCTGGAAGAAGGCCCCGGGGACGTGGGGCCCAGGAGCTTAGAAAACCAGGTGCCTGGATTTCACCTGGCAGGTAGCCCAGGAGGGCAGGGCCTCACCTCCTAGTCCTGGGCACTGCTCCCCACCCAACCTTCTATTTTGGCATATTCTGGTCTATAGAAGGGATGGGAAAAAAACACACACTAAAATGAGGCGAGAATATCAGCATGTCAATCTTCCATGCACCGGAGGGTCAGATGGGCATGGTCAAGTGGAAATGCGGACAGGAAGATGCAGAAGACAAAGACCCCAGCTGTTGGAAAGAACTCCCCACCCCCCAATAGCTGGGCAGAGGCCTGGGAACCGAGAGCTGGGGCCTCACCGGGATGCCCTTCCAACCTCAGACTGGCTTTCTGGAAACTGGCTAAACAGGCCAGCTTGACTAAGAGCATGCCCACCTGGGGTTGGGGAGTGGCCACCACCACGCCCGCCATGTGACCCCGAGAAGCAATGGGCACACAAGGGTCCTCAGCAGGGAAGTGCTTGGTAAGAGGCTGCCTGGGAGAGCCAGAAATCTGAAAGGCAGGGCTTTCTGCTTTCCCAGGGGCTCTGCTGTCACCTGGGCCTCAGGCCTGGCAGGAGGCAAGACACCAGGCCTGAGGCCGCCCCTCCTATCAGAAGCCACGCCTGGGCATGCCCACAGCAGTCTTCCCAGTCCACAGCACTTCATTTTCTTCCTTAAAAATAAAAATGTCTTTTTAAAATAAAATACACTGCCCCCCCCCAAACACAACGTCAGTCCTGAGCAGAGTCCTTGAATGGAAGGCCCCCCAAAGCAGCAATTTTAGGGTTTCCGGTCTATCCTCATGGGCTGGTGGCCAAGTAAGTTGACAGGTTACAAAAAACGTAGCACTGGAGGGAGCTCCTACGGACCACGTGTCCTGGCCGGGTCACCTTGGTTGCCAGTACCCACTCCCTGAGGCTGGCAGTGCCCAAAAAGGTGACATGCCCAGAGTGGCATCCCTACCCCGACAACTCCACATCCACCCAGGGACACTTCTCAAGGTCCCTTCTGGGCTGGGTATGGTGGCATATGACTGTAATTCCAATACTTGGGAGGCTGAGGCAGGAGGATTGCCATGACTTTGAAGCCAGCACATAATGAGTTACAGAGGGTATGGGGACCAAGTTCCCCATTGTTCAAAGGCTCCCTGGTCTAGAAGCTAGAAGGTTACCTTGGCCATGCTCCAAAAAGTTCTCACCTCCTCTCTCCAGGAGGTCAAGCCACAACACTGTTTATTTTGTCTTTGCATGTGTAGTGTATGGTGTGTACATACCTGTGTATGTACATGTTCTCATGAATTTGGGCACATGTATATGTGTGTGCACATGCACATGTTCTGGGAATCCAAACTTGGTCCTCACACTTATGCAGTGAGCACTTTATCCACTGAGACCTCTCCCCAGAGACAGGCCCCTGCTACCTAGCTAGCCTTCAACTAGACCTTCTTGCTTCAGCCTCCTGAGGGCTGGGATTCTGGAATGCGCCACCATGCCAAGTCATAGACTGCACAGTCGGTTTCCTTTTTAGCAAAATAAGAGTGTCAAGACAGTCACTTCTGTGCTGCAGACCAGAAAACCTGAGATGCCAGGCTTTCTGTGCCACCATCAGCCTTTGTCTGCCCTCCTGGGCCACAAGACGCAGCTGCTGGACTTTATGTTTTTATTTTTTGGTCTTTTCGAGACAGGGTCTCCCTGTAGCCCCAGCTGGCCTGGAACTCACTCTGTAGACCATGCTGGCCTTGAACTCACAAAGATCCGCCTGCCTCTGCCTCCCGAGTACTAGGACTAAAGGCGTGAGCCACCACGCCCGGCCTAACTGGTCTTATTCAGGTTTCCATCCACACATGCCCTGTAGTCAGAGGCTGTGGCCAGGCAGTCTCCTGGGGGCAAAGCACTGGCTAGAACCAGGCCCACGGCAGGAGCTGAAACAAGCTGAGTGGCCGCCACTCCTCTGGCCATGAAGCTTGCCACTCCCATAGCCTAACCCTAACCCAGCCAAAGGGCCGAGAGCATCTGGGCACTGCATGCTGGTGTCACTAGGGTGTGGAACAGACCCTACCTCACCCCCATTCCTAGTACCTAGCAGCTAGGGGGGCTCACACAATGGAGAAGCAGGCCTGGTCTGACATTAGAGGAAAGAGGACAGGTACTTCCTAGCTCTTAACACAGAGACTAAGGTAATAGGACAGCATGCAGGGAGGGAGTAGGAGTTGAGGAGGAGAACTTCCGGTACCTTTTGGTACCATGTGGTTCAGCAGCAGAGCAAGTTCCCCCAGTCCGTGGCACTGCTGGTCCTTGCTCTCACGGTAGGGTAGCTCCCATGCAGGGTCAGGGAGCCCAGCTGTGTGGACTGGGAGGGCCTGCAGGAGTCAGAGGCAAGCATGCTTGTTTTGATAATAAGAACAGCAAGGGCGAACGGGTCTATGAGGCCCACCATGAGTTTGCAGTAAGAATATCCAAACAGGCTCTAAGAAATGCTTCTCGGGGCTGGAGAGATGGCCTAGTGGTTAAGAACACCGACTGCTCTAGCAGAAGACCCGGGTTCGATCCCCAGCACCCGCATGGTGGCTGAGAATCGTCTGTAACTCCAATTCCAGGAGAACTCCAGTTCCAGGGGAATCAGACACCCTCTTCTGACCTCCGCAGCATTGCGCGACACGGGTGCACAAACCTACATGCAGACAGTACATTCATACACATAAAAAATAAATAAAAATTTTAAAAATCATTAAAAAAACATAAAAAAAAAAAGAAATGCCTCTCAGCAGAGCTCCCTCCACCTGCCCCTCAACCTCCATGGGAGCACTGGATGAGGAGGGTCTCAGAGGACCCAGCCTCCTCTCTGCTACCTCCATTCCACCTCACCGGTGGCTTCAGGAGCCTGGCAGGCTGGAGGTAGTGGCATTGGCTGGCATCTGCTGGGCCAGGAGTCATGGTTCTGGCGTTCTGCATGTGACAGGAACGCCAATGCTGTGCTATCCCAAGATAGTCTAAACTGGTGCCGAGGCTACCTTCAGGCTGCCAGGTCTGAGGCAGCCACACTGGGAACTGCCACCTTCTGGGAGGGAACAGTTAACAAGCCTGTGGCTACAGCTGAGGCGCTCCCCTGTGGCATTTCCAGGAAACCTGGCATGGAGGTGGCAGGAGCAGGAGGAGGTCCCCTGGGGCTTCTTAATATTTCTTGATGACTCTCCCTTGGGCCAACAGTGTTCTCGGAGCTCAAGGAAGGGGCCACTACCGAATGGGAAAGACCAATTGTCTACACCAAAGACCACGTCCACACCAAACCTTTGGCCAATGAAATGGCAAAAGTGACTGACCCTGAGCCCACTGGCAATGTCTAATGAAGCCCAGACTCCAGGTCCCCTCGCAGGGTGCACAAGGACCAAGCGCCTTAGTGGCATTATCAGGTAGCACAAATATGACCCGAGCATAGCATGCCACACCTTACTGCCACCAGGATACCATGTCCTGCCATCCTGTTAGGGTGCACTAAGAACACACTTCAGGGCGCCTTGCCCTGCAGTTCCTGGGAGTAGGGAGGTCTTCCCCATTCCAATTCCAGGGCTGCTTCCACCATCAGGGAAGTGACCCACGTTTTGCCACTGAACACCCACGTCTGCGGCACCAATGCCACTCTTTTTGATAAGGCAGTGATAGATGAGAGTTATAGAAAAATGCTGCTGCCAAACGCCTCACTCTGGGGATCTCATTTGAAGCAGACTTGGAATAACCTGAGCATAGCCGTCCACAAGAGGAAGCAACCTCAGGGCCATGGAGAGCAGGGAAGGCCCCAAACAGCAGGTATATGATGGAGGCTGTGCATTCCTCAAAAAACTACCACATGCTCCTGGCTCCTGCTGTTTATTCCACAATATTCTGGGAACAGCCATGTGCGGGCACCCGGAACCCACTGGGGCCCCTGCAGCCCAGCCTCCCTGCACAGCAACCTGGGCACCAGGAGAAGCTTATGCAGAGTGGAGTGTTCCTGCACCTGACGTCATCCGGGATTTACTACTAGCATGGATTGTGCATTAATAGGACACATCATTCCCAGGCTGACAGAACCCAGATTCCTGTGCACGGATCCCGACCCATGATGCTCACGCTCCCTTAAAATCCATTTACTGAGCACAGCGGGAAACGAGCGAGCGACTTAATGGCAAATCCATGAGCACCCAGCTGTGGAGAGGACAGACGGGAAAAGGCATCCCAGAGAGCCATTCCCAGGGAGCAGAGGCAGCTTCAAAGGCCCACAGGGAGGGACTGCCTGCCGACTGCCGCGCCGAAAAGATAATCTTGTTTTCAGGGGCAGGAGGGGGAGACTGCTGCTACTGGAGTGGAATGTTCTGGTAAGGGATAAGGGCTGGCAACAGCAGGGTTTCTGCTGGTGATGGAGAAGTAGAGGGAAGCTGGAGAAGGCCTTCTCAGCACCCTTCCCCCACCCATCCAGGCAGGAAGTCCTGGCTGCTAGGAGTTAACAGGAACGAAGAAGCAGTAGAGGAAGAGTAGCAGGGTCTAGGGAGACCGGGAAGCCTTGAGGGGCGGGCAGCGGAGGAAGCTGGGGATGGGGGAGGGACCAGGAAATAGCCCAGAGAACCAGGAGGCTGCAAGAGGCACCAGGCTCCCACATGCTGCCTGTCACTGGGGAGGGCACAGACACCTCCAGGGACCGCCCAGGGAGTGCTCCTCAGCCAGGAGCCCAGAGATTAATTACAGGAGGCCTCAGTGGTCATATTAAACAGATGATGAGAATTATAAGGCTGCAGCAGCTGCCGGGAAAGATGCAACAGCTTCTGCAGGGCCAGGCCAAGACCACAGTGCCTGAGGTGTTGGAGGTCACTGGGGGAGGACCAGCTCTCCCTTCCATGGAGGCAGAAAGTGAAGCAGGCCCTGCCAGGATAGGAGAGGTGCTTGGGTCCCATGTGAGCCAGAGCTGCAGGGCGAGGAGCTAGCGCCCCGTGTTCTCCCCTTGCGAGGAGGTCAGGAGTGGGTCTGCTTCCTCGGATTCTCTAGGTGACAGAAGGGAAGGTCTCTGGGCCAAGTTACAGTGGCGCCATGCCCCACCATTTCCATTCGCCAGTCCTGGGAAATCAGGGCTCTGTTGCCAGCCAAGCTCACAGCCAAGCCGCAACCCTGGGCACCAGCTATGGAGAGGCTGCCAGATGGCCCACCCCAAAGTGGGAACAACTCCCATTGGCACAGTGGCACAAGACAAACCCTATGGCCTCTCTCCTTGACCCTGACCTCAAGGTGGCAAGAAGGGACCCCTGGGATGGAGCTGTCCTCTCTACTCACTAGCTTTGCCCAGGGCAGCTTGGTTCTGTTTCAGGCAATGGCAAAGGGGCTGGGCCTTGTGTACTGTGAGAGCTGATGGCACAGAGGCTGCCCTGCTGCTTCTGAGCCACCACCCCAAACCCACAGCTTCCCAGGCAAGGGGTGCCAGCCAGCCCATCCCACAAACTGGTTCTATGGGAGCGGGTGGAGGAGACGAAGCACGGAAGGGAAGAGTACGTGGTGAGGACTCCAATCCCAGATCGCCTGCGTAATGAGGGCAAGCCTCCTTTCCTCTCTGAGCCTCAAGGCCAGACTGGTAAATGGGGAATACCACCTGCTGGGCCAGCTTCCCAGAGTTGTAAAGGCAAGGTGCTTGGCAAGTTGAGAAGTCCTGGGCAAAGGTGAGTCATGGTCATAACCACCTTCAAGGGCACAGGCACGAGACATCTGCTTGATGGGCGCGTGAAGTGCATTACAATGGGTGACCTGCTTTCCAAGGCAGGAGGCTTGCCTGACCAAGGCTGTGGCCACTGTAGGAGACCAGTATTCAGTGTTACAGGCTCTTGGCCATTTACAGGGTGAGCAACTGGCTCAATGGTGGTGATAACCCTGTACCAACGCCTGTCAGTCCCTAAAACTCAGTCTGCCTTGATTCTGCTCACAGGCAGATATCATCTCTGTCCTGGTATGATTGAGCAACCAATACACGTGAGGCATGGCCTTGCCAACTTCACATGTTAGATTTTGCATCAACTGAGATGACAGATGTCAAAATAAATAATGAATTATTATAATTTCCATTCTTATTCCTATCACACCATCGCCACCACGCAGGAAAAGGATAAAGGGAAACAGCTCATTCTCAGGATCTCAGGATTCTCCTGCGCCTGCAGAACAGACCCAAGGTGGGGCCCATTAGGAGCAATGCATCCTGGGGACAGGTTACCTAAACACTCACAGTTCTAGACAAGGCCCCACCTCAGACTTTGCAGACCTCCTCCACCTGCAGGAGAATCTCAAGGCTGTGGCTACCCATGAGAGCTGTTCAGTACCCTAGAGGCTGATTCCTTTTGTCATTTCTGAACTAGTTTTGGTCCTGTCTGTTGTTGCTCCTGTGGACAGCCCCAGCTAACACTCTGCCTAGTTCCTGTTTTGAGAAATCTGATTGCGAGTGTCTCAGAAAAAAAGAGGGCCCCCAACGGTCTTTTCAAAATGCAGACCAATTTTTCCTCTTCTAGGCTTAGTACTCAGTCAATCCGAAACCCAGCAAGCAGCCACTTGGAGGAGGGGCCCAGTGAGAGGCACAACGGGCATCCGTGTAGGTCACCAGAGACCTATTTCATTTCACACTGTCCACATTTCACAGATGTGAACACTGAGGTTCAGAAACAAGAAAGGACTTTTCCAAAGTCCCATGGTCAGACTATGGTAGTGCCAGCAGGTCCAGCAGGCCACTCTCAAGACAGGCCCGAGGAGCCGCTGGGACTGGTCTCACCACCCACCCCCAGGCATCACAGTGGGTGAGCACATCTGCTCTTCCAAATGCAGGACATCCAGGCCACCTCTTGGGCCAAGGCAGTGAGCAAAGCATAAGGCCCTGATGTGGAGGTCAGGCACCGCCACTATGGATTACCTGTGTGACAATGCCCTAGCCATTCACTTCTGAACCTTTCTCCCCTGTTGTACCATGGACACAAAACTACACCTGTCTCACCCGCTCCCCGGGCTTCTGAGCAGTTCAAACGGAAGGATACCGTGTTTGCCACAGAATGCGGGACAAGCCCCAGGTACAGCTCACATCCTGTCCGCGTCTGCACCCACATCCTGAACAGTTTAAACTTTGATACCAGGTGCCATGGCATCGGTTGTCTGGCGGAGAGGTGGCAGCATGGTCCAGCTGCTGCAGGTGTGCTGGGATGTCCCCTGGTCACAGGCACCCACAGGGCACCATATACCGGGAGGGTGGAAAACAGCTTCCCCTCGCTGAGCGCGGACCCCAGGGATAGATAGATAGGACACCCACCACACCACGGTCGCCAGAAAGCACTCGGAAACCCAAACACGGAGCACTGACCCCACCAGAGGCCAAGAGGCAGAAAAGTCTGGGAGACCCGTCCCCCCGCAACCACCAAACCTCACGCGAATGTAACCCACTCCGAGAGGAGAGGATGGGGTCGTGGGAACCCACGGGTGGCGCTGGGAGCAGTAGAGGGGGCAGCAGAATGGGAGCAGGTAAACAGAGGCAGGCCCAGGGAAGGGGACCCCGGGGGGACGCGGAGGGTGCAGCGCGGCGCCCGTCCCATCCCCGGGTGGGAGGCCGGCAGCGGGGCCGGGGGCTGACAGCACCAGGCCGGCAGGGAGTTACAGGAAGCGGCCGCGCGGCCGGGGCGCTCACGGCGCCGGGGTCCCGGGCCCCGGGGCGGCGGGTCTGGGCCGCCCAGCGGGGCGCGCTCACCTGGGCTCGGGCAGCAGGATCTTCTTGCTGGCGCGCGCGGCCGGCGTGGCCTTGCTCTTCTCCATGGCCATCAGGTAGCTCACATCGGCCAGCACCGCCTCCAGGTCGGCCATCTTGGCGGCGGCGGTGCTGCTCCTCCCGCCGCCGCCGGAGGCTCCGCTCCTCCGCGCCCGCTCGCTCGGCCCGGGCCGCGCGGCTCGTCGGCCTCGGCGCCGCCCGCCCGTCCTCCCCGCTCAGCGCCCCGCGGCTCCGCTCGCCCGCCGCTCACAGGCGGCGCCGCTCCATGGCGCCCACTCGGGCCCGGCCCGGCTCGCACTCCGCTCCCGCCGGGAATGCAGTCGGAGCGCCGCCGCCGCCGCCGCCGCCGCCCGCCCGCCCGCACCCCGGAGCCGCCGCCGCCGCCGCCGCCTCCGGCCCCGCCTGCCGCGCACAGCGCCAGCGAGCCCGCGAGGGGCCGAGCCGGGCAGGCGGGCGGGCAGGCGGCCGGCAGGCCGGCAGGCGGCGCCCCCTGGAGGCCAGGACGCGCACGGCAGGCCCCAGGAGTGACTGACCCCGGCGATGCGCCCGAGACCCCCTGACCTGGGAACACCGCAGGAGCCCAGGACCCAACCCCTGACCCCAAGACGGAAACACAAGCTCGGTCACACCTCTGGATGCTCAACTCCACGGTCCACTGGGCGTTGACCCCAGACTGCGGATCATGACAAGAACACTGGGCACTAGGACCCCAGGATCAGATTTCAGAACATTGTCTCACACCATCATTACAAGCCAGACTCCCCGGTCCCCACCTGACACCAACCTTGGATGACAGCCTGACTTCAGACTCCCGACAGGACCCCAGTCCTTGGACCCTGGATCACCCTGTGATTGTGAACTTTTATTATTATTATTATTATTATTATTATTATTATTATTATTTTGGTATTTTTGATACAGGGTCTCCCTTTAGTTCCAGCTGGCCTGGAGCTCACTCTGTAGACCAGGCTGTACTTTAACTCACAGAGATCCGCCTGCTTCTGCCTGCCGAGTGCTGGGATTAAAGGCATGCGCCACCATGCCTGGATAATTATTGTTTTTATTATTAAGTTTATGCTGGGTACGTGGCACTTGTCTTTCATTTTGGCACAGGGGAGGCAGAGGGAGGTGGATCTCTTGTAGAGGCCAGTATGATCTACATAGTGAGTTCCAGGCCAACCAGGAATGAATGTGTGTGTGTGTGTGTGTGTGTGTGTGTGTGTGTGTGTGTGTGTGTACACATACGTGTGGAGGTCAGAGGACAACTTTTGAAGTCAGTTCTCTCCTACCATATGCATTATGGGATGGAATTGAGGACCTCAGTCTTGGCTACAAATGCATTTACCCACTGAGCCCTCTCACTGGTCCCTGACTATGAACTCTGACCTCAGATGGCAGCCCTGAGACCCAGACTCTGTGACCAGACCTTAACACTGACTCTCTAACCCACACCCCCAGGTCCTTACTCCAAACTTCAAGTAGGACCTGAGAAAAGACTTCGGACCATGACTTTGAGCCTGACTTGGTTACCAGTTCAACCATGATTCCAACAGGGGACCCAGATCACTATATCATAACTTTTAATTTTAATTTATTTTATTTATTTGTTTATGTGTATGAATGTATTGTCTGCATGTAGGTCTGTGCACCTGTGTCGTGCAATGCCGCAGAAGTCAGAAGAGGGTGTTGGATTCCCCTGGAACTGGAGTTCTCCTGGAATTATAACTTTTAATCCTGGACTCAGGGTAAGTTCCCAGTCCTAGACTCAGACCACAATCTCCAGTCCACACTTGAAGACCAGATGCCCAGAACTTTGGACATCCAAATTAGAGGCACACAACCCCTCACAAGAAATTAACCTCAGTCAGACTCCAGATGTACCCCAGCGCCTGCTCCTGTTCCAGGACTCCTTATGATCAAAGAGCCTTATAGACCCAGGTCCTCGGCCAGGACACTTGTGCCAGTGTCCCTCCCTGTGTTTCATGTCCCCAGAAACATATTCATGAGAATTTCACCCTGTGGATATTGTATTAGTCAGGGTTCTCTAAAGAAACAGAAGCAACAGGATGAATATATATATAACTATATACAATTTATTGATTTGCTCACGTGACGGAGCTCAACAGTAGCGCCGAACTGGAGAGGCCAGGAATCCAGGGAACTGCTCAGTCCGCAAGGCTGGATGTCTCAGGAGTCCCAGTCTAGTGCTGAAGGCCCGAATGGATTCCAGGAGATCTGCCAGTCTCAGTACACGCTGGGATCCGAAAGGTTGATCACAGCAGCAAGTTGGCTTTTTTGAGACAGGGTGTCCCCTCTGTTTAGCCTATTTCAGCTGTCCTGGAACTCCACTCTGTTATGTTACTCAGGCTGTGTGCTGTGATATACTCATTCGAGATCCGCCTGCCTCTGGCCTCCTGAGTGCTAGGATTAAAGGGTGGCCACCACGCCCAGCTCCATGTCTTGGATCTTGAACCTGACCAAGTCAATCTTGTAGATATTTTCCTTGGGGGAGCACAGGTAGTCTTCATGGTGACCCGGGCAGGGATCGCTCGCTGATGCCATGGCTGCCTGAGCTGGCTGCTGCAGACCGGGAAGGGGGAGAGTCCTCAGCTCCGCCCCCAACTGGGCCCCTATTTATTATTTTTATTTTATGTGTATCAGTGTATTGCCTGCATGTGTGTAAGTGCACTTGTCCTCTGGTGCTCAAGGTGGTCAGAAGAGGGCATGGGATCCCTTGGAACCAGAGTTAGAGATGGTTAGCCTCCATGTGGGGTTGGGTCCTCTCTGAGAGCAGCCATTATTCTTAACCACTGAGCCATCTCTCCAGCCCCCCCCCTTTTCTTTTCTCTTCTTTAAGACAGTCTCATATGGACTAGACTGGCCTATAACTCACTATGTAGCTAAGAATGGCCTTGAACTCCTGATCCTCCTACCTCTACCTCCCAAGCTTTGGGATTACAGGCTCTGGAGCATGTCCAGAGAGGCAGGTTGAGATGGGGTATTGTCTTTAGACACACAGCTTTCTTCTGGTCAGCTGTTCTGAAACTCCTGTGCCCTTCTGGGAAAGACTGGGAGAGGTTTGATATCTGTCATGGTTAATCCTGGGTGTCAACTCTTTGATGGACTAAGGAACAAATAAAGAGAAAAGGGTCTTCTGATTGGACCACCTCAACCAGGCGGCCCACCCCAAAATGGGGTGTTACCTTTTGCCGGCAGGCATATTTAAGGCCAGGCAGCGGGAGCTGGTCCTTTTTCCTTCCTTCCTGCGGCTTGCATCTCTCTTATCTGGTCAGTTTGCTTGCTGCTGTATCAACCTTTCGATCCCAGCGTGTTCTGAGTGGCATATCTCCTGGAATCCATTCGGGCCTTCAGCACTAGACTGGGACTGCCTGAGACATCCAGCCTTGTGGACTGAAGCATGTTCCCTGGATTCCCTGCGCCTCTCAGTTCGGCGCTACTGTTGAACTCCGTCACGTGAGCAAATCAATAAATTGTATTATGTTATATATATTCATTCTGTTGCTTCTTTTCTTTAAAGAACCCTGACTAATACAGGATTTGGTACAAGAAGTGGTTCTAGAGAAACAGAATTGAAAGGATGAATTTCTTTAGTGGGCTTGGTAGCACTCTGGAGCCAGCTCTCCAACCCAATGAAGCCTAGGATTACTGAAGGCTCTCACTGGTGGCATGAAGAGGAATGATTATCCTTGGTGCAGAATATTTGATCTAATTATGAAGTAGATCCATTTGACTCAACTAACACCCTCTTGTGAGAAGCAAGAAAATTAGGACTCTATATTATAAAAACGTTCGAGAAATTGCAGAATAAAAAAATCAGAAAATAATGTGTTGCCTTGTTGCTCCTAGCATGTTGGATAAACTGTTAGACGAAAATATGGAGCTCGGTGATAAAAATGACCAGCTCCGGATTCAAACAACAGTTTAAAGTTTCCAAGTGTGCTCTGGAAGAGAATCTTCTCTCCAGCAGCCCAAGAGTCAAAGCAGCAGAAAAATCAAGTGGAGCCCTTATTATACGGTTGGCGATTTACAACGCAGATTTATTCCCAGCCACGAAAAGTGTCAGAGCGTTAAGTGAGAGCACTTGGGGAAAGGGTGGAACCTGAAACTTGGGATGGAGATGTGTGGGAGAACTGATGATGATGAGGATTTTGACCCTCGGATTTTGAGGGATTTTCTTTATCTGAGGAATTAACCTCCCACCCTCAGCAGAGAATCCACACCCTGCAGATCCCTCATCCTCCCCACCCTTGCCTGAGGAAATTAATCCCCCCCTCCCAGTGGGAGCTGAGTCCCTCAGGGCCCAACAATTGTTGCCTCTAGACCTTAACCAGATTGAAGTCTAAGCAAGCCCCTCAAGGTGAGATAGAAGTGTGGTCCACGAGGAGGTGCGATCATACTACTAAAGAAATTAATGAGTTTGCTGATTCGTTCCGGCAGCAAGAAGCCTAAGGAATATGTGTGGGATTGGATTTTAAGGGTTGGTGGGATAATGGTGGAGGAATATAAAATTGGATCATACTGAGTTTATCGATATGGCCCACTGAGTAGAGATCTAGGTTTAACATGGAAGCTCGAGCAGTTAAAAAAGGTGTTAAAGTTTATTTGAATGGTGGCTGAATATTTATTAAAAAATGGCTACTAACAGGAGTTAGAGATGCCGTATACCTTGGCTTAGTATTTGAGGACGGGATTGTGAGGGTCACAGGCAGATGGGCATGCTCGAGTGGATTCGAAGTGTAAAACCACATTCTCCAAATAAGAGGACCCAGAGGACATGCCACTCGCTGAATTTATAAGATGGAAAGTACTGAGAGAGACACCAACATTGAAGAGCTTTGTTTTTGCGCTATTCATGCAGATCTTACATTAGAGAAGTTGTGGCTCGTTTGCATAAAATAAATTACACGTAGTTAATAGGTCTAACAGGACCTCCGGGTAGGCGTCAGGTGGCAGCACTGAATCGCAGAAGGCCAGAAGAGCGTAGTTACAGTAATTATCATAAATGGGTGGCAAAGGCAAAACAAAACCTATAATGGCATGACCCGAATGATCTTTGGAACTGGCTAATTAATCATGGTTTTCCCAGGAACAAATCATAAGAAGCCTCTAAGTTTTTATTTGATCTGTATAAGCAGAGAAAAGCTCTAGAACGAATGACAGGAAGTCAACATTTGATTTTTAGGAGTAACGAATCCCCCCAGTTGACCTCGTTCCAGACTTGAGAAGTTCACAGACCAGAACCCCTTGAATGAAGGGGTTGCCGGTTCCATGAGGAAGGACCTTGTCACAATACCAAAGAGTTTTGCTGTTTGCCTTCCTCCTGTCCTTCCCCAGAGGGACTGAGTGCCTTTTATGGGTAACTGTACACTGGGGGAAAAGGAAATAATCAGAACGTTTGATGCCTATTGGATATTGGTTCTGAGTTGACACTGATCCCAGGAGACCTAAAAAGCATGTGGCCCTCCGGTTAAAGTAGGGGCCTATGGAGGTCATGTATAAATGGAGTTTTGGCTGAAGTCCGACTCCACGGTGGGCCCAGTGGGTCCCAAGAACGCATCCCGTAGTATTTCCCCAGTCCCAGAATGAAAATTGGGATAGATATAATTAGAATTGGCAGAAAATCCCCCATTGGTTCCCTGATCTGTGAGTGAGGGCTATTATGGTTGGAAGGCCAAATGGAAACCATTGTGTTGCCTCTACCAGGGAAATATGAACCCAAAACAGTATCTATCCCTTGAGAGGATTGCGGAGTTACTGCCACCATCAAGATTTGAAAGATCAGGGGTGTGATTCTACCACATCTCCATTTAACTCTCCAATTTGGCCTGTGCAAAAGAGCGAGTGGATCATGGAGGATGACAGTTGACTATCGAAAACTCAACCAAGTAGTGACACCAATTGACAGCGCTGTACCAGATGTGTTGTCCTTACTCGAGCCGATTAATATGTCTCCTGGTACCTGGTATGCAGCTATGATCTGGCCAATGCTTTCTTCTCAATACCGGTTCATAAGGACCACCAGAAACGATTTTCTTTCAGCTTGCAAGCCAACAGTATACCTTTACTGTCTTACCTCAAGGGGTATGTTAACTCTCCAGCTTGTGCCATAACTTAGAAGGATCTTGATCGCCTGACTCTTCCACAAAAATATCACACTGGTCCACTTATTGATGATGTTATGTTGATTGACCCAGTGAACAGGAGGTAGAGTAGTCTAGACTTGTTGGTAAAACATATGCACATGAGAGGTGGGAAATAAATCCAACTAAAAATTCAAGGGCCATCTACCTCGGTTAAGTTTCTAGGAGTTCAGTGTTGTGGAGCAGCATGAGAGACATTCCTTCTAAGGTAAGAATAAGTTGTTGCACCTGGCCCCTCCCTCCACCAGAAAGAAGCACAATGTTTTGGGCTTTTTGGATTCTGGAAGCAGCACATCCTATCTGGGTGTGTTACTACGACCCATATATCAGGTGACTTTAAGGCAGCAAACTTTGAGTGGGGCTTGGAACAGGAAAAGGCTCTTCAACAGTCCAGGCTCGGTGCAGGCTGCTCTGCCCTAGGGCCATATGATCCAGCAGACCCAATGGTGCTTGAGGTATCAGTGGCAGATAGAGTGCTGTCTGGAGTCTGTGGCAGGCTTCCATAGGGGAATCACAGCGGGGGCCCTTGGATTTTGGAGCAAGGCTCTACCTTCATCTGCAAACAACTTTCTCCTTTTGAGAGACAGCTCTTAGCCGCTATTGGGCCTTAGTGGAAACTGAACGTTTGCAATGGGCCACCAAGTCACCATGCGACCTGAACTGCCCATCATGACTGGGTGTTATCTGACCCACTAGACCATAAAGTAGGAGTGCACGCAACAGTCCATTGTCAAATGGAAGTGGTACATACGGGACAGGGCCCGGCAGGCCCTGAGGGCACAAGCCAGCTACATGAAGAAGTCGCCCAAATGCCTTGGTTCCCACTCCTGTTACATGCCTCCTGGGCTTAAGCATGCACCTATGGCTTCATGGGGTTTGCCCTATGATCAGTTTTATGAGGAAGAGAAGACTAGGGCTGGTTTACTGATGGTTCTGCACGCTATGCAGGCACCACAAGAGGTGGACAGCTGCAGCATACAGCCAATTTCTGAAACAACCCTTAAAGGACACTGGTGAAGGAAAGTCTTCACAGTGGGCAGAATTCGGGCAGTGCACATGGTTTGCACTTTTCCTGGAAGGAGAATGGCCAGAGGTTCAAATTATATATGATTCATGGGCT
>VZQC01006199.1:1954347-2041469 GCA_009823505.1 Rhizomys pruinosus | reverse complement strand
TTTTTTTTATTAATTTTATTTATTTATGTATGTGTATGAATGTACTGTCTGCATGCAAGTTTGTGCACCCGTGTCGTGCAACGCCGCGGAGGTCAGAAGAGGGTATCGGATTCCCCTGGAACTGGAGTTCTCCTGGAACTGGAGTTTCAGACGGTTCTCGGCCGCTATGTGGGTGCTGGGGATCGAACCCGGGTCCTCTGTAAGAGCGGTCGGCGCTCTTAACCGCTAGGCCATCTCTCCAGCCCCCATGGTGCTCTTTATGGATGCCTGAGATCCCAGAAAGCAGTTTCAGGAAGCCAGGGGCCCAGAGGACTGACTTTGTGAGGCCCTGGGCCTGGGAAGGCTGGTCTTTGGGATGGTGCTGCCCCCTGGTGGTGGGTAGAAGGTCAATTGTAAACTTGACCTTTAGGCCAGCTTCAGTTATTTCCTTCTTTGAACAAACCTTTGTCTGGTGACCAGATTGTGCTGGCAGAGGCCAGGATGCTGGGACTGCAAAGAGGAGAAGAGCCCCATTTCTGCCCAGCTAGACACATCGTTATTTGGAGTCTCTGCTGGGTGATTCATAAGTGTCTCAAATGCAGCGCAGCCCACACTGTAATCCTGTTCCAACCACCAGGCCCCTGTCCAACTCTCACATGGAGCCTCCATTTGAGTCTTCTCTTTTCTGACCTTTCCCCATCTCCATGTATATACTGGCCAGCATCTTTGGGTCAGCTGAGTTGATCTTAGATGTACGCCCTATGTGCCCACGCCCTCCTCTCAGACTCCCTGCCTCTCTGAATGAAGCTTTTACCGACTGAATTAAACCCTATCTCCAGGGACTACCCTTGAGATTAGGATAGCGCCCACTTCCTACCTGGACCTCTGCTATCTGGTCTTCCTTGTCAACTGAACGAGACTGGTATATTCCCACCTCCCCAGTTTGACTTTACAATTCCCTAACTCTGACTGGCCCCTCCCCTTCCCACATGGCCCTCCCTTGCTTACCTGCTCCTTCCTGGGTTGAAAGCCTCCTGGTCAAAGGACTCTGCCTTAGTCTCCATGTTTGTCCTATGGTCAGTACAAAGGCTGCAAAGAGAAATAGGACCGAGCATTGGCCTAGACTGGTGGGAGGAAGAAAAGCCTTGAGCATCTATTTCAAACTAACTTTGCAAAAGCAGTGACCTACAAGGTGGGGGTATTTGGGAAAGGGAAAGGATTCGAATGACTGTTTATTTGCTTGTTTGTTTTGTTTTGTTTGTTTGTTTTTCTGAGACAGGGTCTCCCTGTAGCCCCAGCTGGCCTGGAACTCACTCTGTAGACCAGGCTGGCCTTGAACTCACAGAGATCCGCCTGTCTCTGCCTCCCCAGTGCTAGGATTAAAGGTATGTGCTACCATGCCCAGCTTAAAGATGATTCTTAGCTACCACATGGGTGCTGGGAATGGAACCCAGGTCCTTTGCAAGAGCAGTCGGCACTCTTAACGGCTAAGCCATCTCTCCAGCCTCTTGCTTGTTTGTTTTTGTTTGAGACAAGATTTCACTCTATGGAGAAGGCTGGTTCAAAACTTGCTATGTAGCTCAGGCTGGGTGGCCATAAACTTGAGACAATCTTCTTGGCTTTGGGTCTGAAGGGCTGGGATCACAGGCATGTACCAACTGCAAACTTTTTTCATTTCAGTGCTGGGGATTGACTCTAGGACCTTGCACATGTTAGGTAAGTGCCCTACCACTAAGTGCTAGCTCATTTATTATTATTATCGTTATCAATATCTTTATTATTTTTATTTGATGTGTATTCATGTATTGGCTGCATGTATGTAAGTGCACCTGTGCCCTGCAATGTCTGTGGAGGTCAGAAGAGGGTGTTGAATTCTCCTGGAACTGAAATTATGGATGGTTTCTAGCCACCATGTGGGTGCTGGGAATCAAACCTGGGTCCTCTGTAAGAACAACCAGTGCTCTTAACTGCTGAGCCGTATCTCCAGCCCTAAAACTTTTTTTTTTTTTTGGTCTTTTCGAGACAGGGTCTCCCTGTAGCCCCAGCTGTCCTGGAACTCACTGTGTAAACCAAGCTGGCCTTGAACTCACAAAGATCCGCCTGCCTCTGCCTCCCAAGTGCTAAGATTAAAGGCGTGCGCCACCACGCCTGGCCAGCCCCACCACGCCTGGCCAGCCCCACCATGCCTGGCCAGCCCTAAAACTTTGTCTTTTTGTGTTTTTATTTGGGGGTGGGGGAGACAGGGTCTCATTAAGTAGCTCTAGCTCTCCTGGAACTCACAGAGATCCACTTGTCTCTGCCTCCCAAGTGCTGGGATCAAAGACTTGAGCCACTATGCTGGACTCTTTTTTTTGTTGTTTTTTTTTCGAGACAGGGTTTCCCTGTAGCCCCAGCTGTCCTGGAACTCACTCTGTAGACCAGGCTGGCCTTGAACTCACAAAGATCTGCCTGCCTCTGCCTCCCGAGTGCTAGGATTAAAGGCATGTGCCACCATGCCTGGCTTCATTTGTTTTTTTTATTTTGAAACTCACTAAGATGCCCAGGCTGGCCTTGAACTCAATCTGTAGCCCAAGCAGGCCTTGAACTTGCTACTCTACTGCCTCAGCCTCCCAGAAAACTGAGTTACTCGGGCATGTATCAACATACTCTACTTATTGTGTTTATTTACTATTATTATTGTGTATGATGTATATGCATGTGGGTATGTGTGCCATGACACATATGTAGAGGTCAGAGGACAACTGTGGAGTTGGTTTTCTCTCACCTACCTTTACATGAATTCTATACACTGAACTCAGGTCACCTGGCTTGCTTGGTGAGCTGGATAGCTTTAGTGCCAACTTGACACACCTGGGTTGAGGGAGCCTCAATTGGGGAATTGGCTCCATTGGACTGGACTATGGAGTATTTCCTTGATTGCTGAGTGATGTGGGAGAGCCTAGCCCATTGTGGGTGGTGCAACCCCTGGGTAGGTGGTTCTGTACTGTATAAGAAAGCAGGTTGCTGAGGGCTGGAGAGATGACCTAGCGGTTAAGAGTGCTGACTGCTCTTGAAGAGGACCCAGGTTCGATCCCCAGCACCTACGGTTCTCCTTAACTCCAGTTCCAGGGGAATTCTGACACCCTCTTTCGGTCCTCCACGTGCATTGCACGACACGGGTGCACAAACCTACATATAGACAGTACACTCATACACACAAAAAATAAATAAAATAAAAAAATAAACAATTTCTAAAAATAAATAAATTCAATTAAAAAAATAAAAATAAGCCAGGCGTGGTGGCACACGCCTTTAATCCTAGCACTTGGGAGGCAGAGGCAGTAGGATCTTTGTGAGTTCAAGGCTAGCCTGGTCTACAGAGTGAGTTCCAGGACAGCTGGGGCTACAGGGAGACCCTGTCTTGAAAAGCCAAAAAAAAAAAAAAAAAAAAAGCAAGCAGGTTGAGCATGGGCCTGGGAGTAGGCCAGTAAGCAGCACTCCTCCATGGCCTGTTTCAGCTCCTGCCCCCAGGTTCCTGTCCTGAGTTTCCTACCTTGGGCTCCCTAAGTGATGAACTGTGACCCAGGAGATGTAAGATGAATAAACCCTTTCCTCCCCAAGTTGGACTTGGTTAGAGTGTTTTTTCACAGCAAATGAAATCAAACTAGAACACACTGCAAGCTCTTTTACTCACTGAGTCATCTCACAGTCCCTGTTTTGTTTTGTTTTGTTTTGTTTTGACTGACTGGCCTGGACTCAATATGTAGACCAAGCTAGCCTGGAACTCAGAGATCTGTCAATGTTTTCTTTTCTTTTCTTTTTTTTTTTGTCTTTTCGAGACAGGGTCTCCCTGTAGCCCCAGCTGTCCTGGAACTCACTCTGTAGACCAGGCTGGCCTTGAACTCACAAAGATCTGCCTGCCTCTGCCTCCCAAGTGCTAAAATTAAAGGCGTGCGCCACCACGCCCGGCCAGTGTTTCCTTTGTTAGGACAAGGTCTCTATAGTCCAAGGCTGGCCTCCAACTAAGGATCTTCCTGTTTCAGCTTCCCAAATGCTGGGATTACATGTGTGTGCTACCAGGATGCACGGCTTTAGTTAATTCGCAGACAGTACAAGGACCTGACAGGGAATCTCATGACCCGCCTCCCAGGAGCAGCGCCTCTCCTTGGGACCCTCCTATCCCAATTTAACTGTGGCTTCAGCCTTCATTTTGCCTGGACCAGGGCTGTTGCCCCGCCCCTCTTGCCCTGGGCCCCGCCCATCTCTGGGCTCGGCCGCGCCCCCTCGGTCTGGGCCCTGCCCCCTCGGGCTAGGCGTCCGCTGAGCGTCAGCGCGCCCTGTCTTGGCCCCGCCCCGCCCCGGCCGCGCCCTCCCAGCTGCGTTCCTAAGGCGCATGCGTTCCCGCGCTTGCTGGTCAGTCTCCATTACTCGTCTGTGGTGCCGCTCTCTGTTGGGCCTGACTGCTTCCAACTGGCTCGTGAAGGTTCGACCCACGGTCTCCTGGCCCTCGCACCGTGGTCGCAAGTGGTGTCGGGCTGCGGCGGCGAGATGGAGGAGACCGGGGGCCGGCTCGGAGCACTGCCTTCCCCTCACCCAACCCAGGGCCTCCGCCTAGAGCCTCTCCGCGCCGGTGATCGAGGGTTAACGGTGATGACATGGGTCGGGGGTGGCCTGCTGAGTGATCACTGTCAGCCCGAGTGCCGGGGCTCCCTCTGAGGTCTCTTCTCTTTCATTTCTCTTTTCCCTTTTTCTGGTCTCTCGGGGTGCCTTTACTGTCTGCTCTCACCCTCCCGAGGTGTCTGTCCTGGAAAAGGGGAGAGGCCAGGGGACTGGATCATAGCCTAGACCGAGGGTCAGGCCCCGTCCTGTTCGGTCTCGTTTCCCCTTCCCGCCTGGACTCCTATATCTGTGGCCTGGAAATTTTGGGGGAAGTGGATGAGCTCTGCGTCCACTGACTACGTAGCAGAGTTGGCCCGGGAGGGGGGGGGGTTGGGCGTTGGGATGCACCTCCAACCCCAAATGCATCATTTGAAGTGCCCCATGCAAATAAAATAGCTTCCAGGCTGCAGAGATAGCTCAGTGGTTAAGAGAGCTTGCTGTACAATCAATGAAGACCAGAGTTCAAGTTCCAGCACCCAGGTAACAAGCCAAGAGTTCTGTCTCTGATGTATCTGACACACTCTTCTGGCCTCCATGCACACACACGGACAGATACACTCACACATAAATAGGGACTCAGGTTTGATTCCCAGCACCTATGTAGCAGCTAACAACCTCCATAACTCCAGTTCCAAGGGAATCTGACTCTGAAGGCATTGCATAATATGAGTGCACTTACACACATGCAAGCAATACACTCATACAGATAAATTTTTTTTTTTTTTTTTGGTCTTTTTCGAGACAGAGACAGGCTCTCCCTGTGGTCCCAGCTGTCCTGGAACTCACTTCGTAGACCAGGCTGGCCTTGAACTCATAAAGATCCGCCTGCCTCTGCCTCCTGAGTGCTAGGATTACAGGGGTCCACCACCACGCCTGGCGATAAAAGTAATTTAAAAAATATTAACGGGGCTGGAGAGATGGCGTAGCGGTTAAGAGCGCCGACCGCTCTTACAGAGGACCCGGGTTCGATCCCCAGCACCCACATGGCGGCTGAGAACCGTCTGTAGCTCCAATTCCAGGAGAACTCCAGTTCCAGGGGAATCCGAGACCCTCTTCTGACCTCCGCGGCGTTGCACGACACGGGTGCACAGACTTGCATGCAGACAGTACATTCATACACATACAGAAATAAATAAAAAAAATTACAAAAAAAAAATATTAAAAAGGCCGGGTGTGGTGGCGCACGCCTTTAATCCTAGCACTTGGGAGGCAGAGGCAGGCGGATCTCTGTGATTCAAGGCCAGCCTGGTCTACGAGGGGTTCCAGGACAGCTGGGCTACAGGGGACCCTATCTAAAAAAGACCAAAAAAAAAAAAAAAATGTAAAAAAGAAAAAAAAATGTGTACTGCTCTTATAGAGGTCCCGAGTTAGACCATAGCACAACCACCTGTAGTTCTGATTCTAGGAGATCCAATGCCTTTTAGCCTCCAGACTCACATGCACACACCCCCCATCTACACATAATTTAAAAATAAATATCTTAAAAAATAGTAGACCTTGTAGCCAGGCGTGGTGGTGCACGCCTTTAATTCTAGTACTTGGGAGGCAGAAGCAGGCGATCTTTGTGAGTTAGGGTTAGTGAGTTCAAGGCCAGCGAGTTCCAGGACAGCTGGGACTACAGGGAGACCCTGTCTCGAAAAACCAAAAAAAAAAAAAAAAAAAAAATAGACCCAAAAAATTAAAATAAAAATTAATAGTAGACCTCAGAGCTGGGCATGGTGATACACACTTGGATCCATCACACTAGAGAACTAAGACAGATTAGTTCAAGTCATTAGTTTAAAGTCCGCTTGGACTTCATAGTGAGTTCCAGGCTAGCCTGAAATATATGAAACTTTGTCTCAAAACTTCAAGAAGGCATGGTGGTGTATGGCTTTAATCCCAGCACTCAGGAGGCAAAGGTAATAATTCTTGATTGGATGGACCAAGTTCCAGGACAGCCAGATAGGGTTAGATAGTGGGACAGTCTCAATAAGTAAAGAAATGTTTATTATATAAAAACCAATTAGAACAGAAATTGGTACCAGAGAGTTATTAAGGATAACTGTTTAATCAGATTAATGTCACTTAAATACCACTGAGTACTTTTACCTGAAAGCTGGTAACCCGTTACCAAAAATCTTGATTAGAAGAATAAGGTGCTCTGAAGTGTCCGGATATTAACATGCTTTAAAAATCTCGTGAAGTGAAAAAACCCTGTTCCAGGCTGGGTATGGTGGTGCACTGGCCTTTAATCCCAGCACTCTGGAGGCAGAGGCAGGGGGATCTTTGTGTTCAGGCCAGGCTGGTCTACAGGCCAGCTGGGGCTACAGGAGACCCTGTCTCAAAAGACCCCCCCAAAAAAGGCTGGAGATGTAGCTCAGTGGCGAGTGCTCCTAGCATTATGCAAGCCCTGGGTTCAAATTAAAAAAAATTTAATGTAGGCCCCTTGTTCAAAAAGTATTGAGCTAGAGATGGCTCAGTTGTTAAGACACTTGCTGCTCTTGAGAGGATACAGTTTTGGTTCCCAGCACCCACATAGCAGCAAACCATCCCTAACTCCAGTTCAGGGGAACCTGACACCCTCTTCTGGCCTCTGTGGGTATTGCATACATGGGTACACCTAAATGCATGCCAATAAAACATACTACCTCACAAAATGGGTCCTCCCCATCTAGCCATCTTTCATTACAATCAAGGATCAAGAAGTTTCCTCATCCCTCATGCCTAGCAGATGGGGAGGGGAGTGGCCAAGGCTAGCCCACGTGGAGGTGTTAGACATGTCATGGTGGTACAGTGTGGGCAAGTAGGTCGTGTAGAGTCCCAGCTTTGCCATTAACTTTTTTTTTTCGTCTTTTCAAACAGGGTCTCCCTGTGACCCCGGCTGTCCTGGAACTCGCTCTGTAGACCAGGCTGGCTCTTAACTTACAAAAATCCGCCTGCCTCTGCCTCCACAGTGCTAGGATTAAAGGCGTGCACCACCAGCCCGGCTCACCATTAACTTTTTAAAATTTATTTTTCGTGTATGAATGTACTGTCTGCATGTAGGCCTGTGCACCTGTGTTGTGCAATGCTGTGGAGACCAGAAGAGGGCGTTTGGATTCCCCTGGAATGGAGTCAAAAGACTGGTTCTCAACTGCCATGTGAGTGCTGGGGATCGAACCCTGGTCCTCTGCAAGAGCAATTGGCGCTTTTAACTAGTAGGCCATCTCTCCAGCCCCACATTAACTTTTTTTTTTTTTTTGTCTTTTCGAGGGCAGGTCTCCCTGTAGCCCCAGCTGGCCTGGAAACTCGCTCTGTAGACCAGGATGGCCTTGAACTCACAAAGATCTGCCTGCTCTGCCTCCCAAGTACTAGGATTAAAGGTATGCGCCACCATGGCCCGGCTTCACCATTAACTCTTGAAACCAAACTTCACCCTTGAGCCTTGGCTTCATCCCTGTCTTTTGGGGCAAGGAGTGATCTGGAGATGGAAACTTATTATGTAAAGGAAAGGCCTCGTTTTTGAGACAGGGTCCCTGCAGCTCAGGCTGGCTTTGATTTCACAGATCTGCTTGTCTCTACCTTGAGTGCTCAAATTAATGGAGTGTAAACCACTCCCACCTGTAGATTTTGCTTGGGGGTAGAGATGGCTAGCAGTAAGAGCACTGCAGAGGACCAGGGTTCACTTCTCAGCACCCACATGGGTCCTCCATTAACTCCAGTTCCAGAGATCCGACACCCTCTTTCTGACCTTCCTGGGCATTGTACGACATGGGCGCACTTACATTCATGCAGGCATACAATCATAGACACAAATAATTTAAAGAGATTTATGTTTATATGTGTGCATGCTCCCAGAAACCAGAAGTCTTTGGAGCCCCTTGAGCTGCAATTATAAGCAGTTGTAAGCTGTCTAATGTGGGTGCTAGGAGAACTGGGGTCCTCTGGAGTAGCAACAGCTCTAAACCACTAAAATAAGCCATCTCTCCAGCCCCGGTCTAGGTCTTTAATTGTTAAGTCTGTGTCAGGGGGCACAGTGTGCATGTGGAGGACAGCTTGCAGGAGTTGGTTTCTTGTCCTTCGCCACATGGGCTTTGGGGATCAAGCTCGGGGTTGTCAGGGCTTGGCAAGGGCCTTACTCACTGAGCCATCTCACAGGCCCATCACTGGATTTTACTAACCAAGTCAAAATGTTAACTGTCCAGTTTCTAATCTTTATTTTTTGGTCTTTTTGAGACAGGGTCTCCCTTTAGTCCCAGCTGGCCGGAGCTCGCTCTGTAGACAGGCTGGCCTTGAACTCAGCGAGCCACCTTGCCTCTGCCTCTGCCTCCCGAGTGCTGGGATTAAAGGCGTGCGCCACCACGGCCAGTGCTCAGTTTCTCATCTTTAAATGGAAGAGTAGGGTTATCCCTATTGCCTGTAAGGTGCTTACCAGTGTCCACCACTTAGGAAGGATCAGCAGATGTCAGATTATCAATACTTGTTTTTTTTATTTTTCAGGACTCAACTTTAAGATAAGTTTCTACCAGGCCCTGAAACTCCACCACAGAACTCAGACCTGAAGGGCAAGGTCTTGACCCATGGGAGATGGCTTCCCAGGGAAGTGACAGAAGTGAGGATGTACTCCAGACACAGGGAGACCAACACAGGACAAGGCCCACCCATAAATGAGTGTGGGTGAAGAAAGGCAAAAGTAACAGAGGCTGGGGGTTAGACAGCCTCGTGAGCTATGCAGATTATGTGGACTCTGGACTTAGCCGTTTGTGTGTCTCTTACCATGTGCATCCTGGGGACTGAACTTAGGTTTGGTGACAGGTGCTAACCCACTGAACAATCTCACCAGCTCAACACACTGGAAGTTTTAAGCAGGAAGCAGCAACCAAGTCATCTTTTGAAATGATCTGGCTATTAAATTGAGTTGAAGAGGCTGTTGCTGAGGGCCTGGACATCAGTGGCTTCCTTCTACCACAGTGGCAAGGACAGTGTCAAGCAGAAGGTTTGAGATAACGGGGGCAAAACCAATAATGTTCTCTTTGTCCCGAAACACCCAAACATGGCCACATGTGTAGCCATCCCTCAGGAAGCTAATGTCAGATCAGCTTATCCAGTGCCGTTTTTAGAACACGCAGCAGAACCAGAGGATCCTTAATTTCAGCTGGGGACAGTCCAATGAGCAGGAATTCCAAAACTGACTGCAGTTCCCACCTAAAATGGCAGTGATGTGTGGTGTCTAGAGCTGGGAAGCCTGCCCTCAACCTACCAAGCAACAAATTGAGTTATTTGGACAAAGTAGGGGGCAGGGAAAAATGCCAACCACAGCCCTCCTGGAGGCTTTAGGCAGGTGCTGCCCTCCAGGAAGAGCCCATTTTGCAGTTTTAGTGTGTGGAGCCTGGTCTTGGCTGCGATCAGAAACAGGAAGGTTTTGGGAAAGCTTGGCTAACATGACTGGTGCTGCTCCCAAAACTGCCTGTTTACTTTTTTTTTTTTTGGTCTTTTCGAGACAGGGTCTCCCTGTAGCCCGGCTGTCCTGGAACTCACTCTAGGACCAGGCTGGCCTTGAACTCAAATGATCCATCCACCTGCTGCTCTCCCAAGCTGGATTAAAGGGTGCGCTACCATGCCCGGCGCCTGTTTACTTTTTAAGAAGTCAGACAGGCTGAAGAGATGGCTAGCAGTTAAGAGCGCCGCCGACTGCTCTTGCAGAGGACCCGGGTTCAATCCCCAGACACCACATAGCGGCTGAGAACCGTCTGCAACTCCCCATTCCAGGAGAATTCCAGCTCCAGGGGAATCCGACACCCCGGCATTGCACGACACAGGTGCACAGACCTACATGCAGACAGTACATCATACACATAAAAAAAAAAAAGCTAACAACCAAAACGTTAAGGCTCTATCCCTAAGTCTTTTTTTTTTTTTTGAGACAGGTCTCCCTGTAGCTCTGGGTGTCTGGAACTCACTCTGTAGACCAGGCTGGCCTCGAACTCAGAGTCCGCTTGTCTCTGCCTCCCAAGTGCTAGGATTAAGTCTTCTTAAGAAGTTGGCCAAGCAGAAAAAAAAAAGTCAGACAACCAGCCGGGGCGTGGTGGCACACGCCTTTAATCCCAGCAGGGCGGATCTCTGTGAGTTCAAGCCAGCCAGGTCTACATAGTGAGTCCCAAGACAGCCAGGTCTCACTAGTGAGTCCCCAAGACAGCCAGGTCTACATAGTGAGACCGACTCAATACATTAAAAATAAAAAACTCAAGACAACTTTTTTTTTTTTGGTCTTTTTGTGAGACAGGGTCTCCCTGTGCCCCAGCTGTCCTGGATCTACTCTGTAGACCAGGCTGGCCTTGAACTCACAAAGAACCGCCTGCCTCTGCCTCCCCAGTGCATGCCAAGGATTAAAGGCGTGCGCCACCATGCTCAGCCAGACAACTTTAATATTTAAAGCACTGCAAAGTCTATTAAATTTGCTTTGGGACAGCAAGACGATTGGCTCAGTGGGTAAGGACTTGCTGTCAAAAGCCTGGCCCATGTGGGTCCCTGGAACCCACATGGAGAAACTCCTGGAGGCTGTCCTGACCTACACATGTACCCCACGCACATGTGTACTCATACAAAGAGCAGGGAAAGAATTGCAGTTTATGAAGCAAGTGCTGCTTTTTGACACGGAAACAAAAGCTGGTCAGGACATGGAGCCATGTCCTCACGGGGCCACAGCTCTGCCCAGGCACGAGGCCAGTGCTCCTGGCCTTCACCACCACATGACTCTGTGTGACTATCTGACTCAACCTCTGAGACGTACAACATCAAAGGAGAAAAAGGATTAGTTTTGTTTTAAAGTCTTTTTTTATTTAAAAAACAAAAAACCCAAATCAAAATAGTTACCATTGGAGGCTATTTCTTTTTTGTCTTTAAAAATTTATATTCTCCAACATACTCCATTCCCACGTCAGAGGGCATCCTTGCGCTTTTTAAACCAATAGTGGAGAACTTTTAAAAAACAAAGTCCAACTAGCTTCTTTCCCTGACCCAAAATAATCCCCATGTGTCGCTGTGGTAGCCTATGACTTAATGCTTACATTTTATTAAAAAATCTTAGCACAACATTGGAGATTGACTCTAACAACAAAAAATATATATTTACAATATTTTCCAAAAAACACAACCAAAACCTTTAAACATAGTGACTTTAGGAGTTTTATTTATTGAGCAGTTATTTTTTTAATCACCAATGATTTTATATTATATATATTGTATTATTATATATTATTAATATATATAAAATCTTCCTTTCCTCTGTGTTTTTTTGCCCCAGTGTGTGGAAAGATGGAGGCAGAGGTCTGGTCCTGCAGTCTGAGGAGGGCAGGCTCTCCTGGCAAGACCGCAAGAGCAGATGCAGGAATAGGACAGAACTCCCAGGTCCTTTGTCCCTGGGAGACACTTCTCTCCTAAACAAGGACCAACCCTCACCCCTAAAAACCATTCTCCCTCATAGTCCTAAAGAAGAAACCCAGCAAGGGTTAACTCAGTCCATCTGCCGCCATCCTGGGCTCCCTTTTCCACTGACCGATTTACGTGCTCATTAAAAATGCTTGTTTTTTTTCCTAAACCCAAATGCAAACAAAGACCCAAACCCAAAATAAACCATCAGCTTAGAAATTTCTGTGGATGAACTGTTCCAAAGTCAGAGGCACTCTCCCGGCACAATCCCTGCTCTGAAGGGGTCTCTCACCTCCCCTTTTGTAAAAAGACTAACTTAGTAATATTTCCACAGGAGCAACCCAGGGAAAAAAAAAAAGGCAGAGATTTTTCAATTATAGTCATTTAAATATTAACATGATTTTGCTCAATACCCAGGTTCTTCACAGAGAAGTCCCCTAACCGAGGCACTCTGGAATAAGTCACTGGCATGTCCTCAACATTTCAGCCCCAGAATCCCGGGGGCTAGAAACCAATGAAATGGGCAGAGGGTCAGGGAGCAGACTGCTGTGTTTAAGGTGCAGCCAAGAGAACGGGCAGATTGGAAGAAACAATGCCACTCTCTGCAAGACCCAGTTTTCCTGTAAAAGGCTGGTTAATGCCAGGGGCAAAGCTGGGCTCAGGTGGCAGAGGGGACTGTTCTGCCTCTATTGCTTTGGCAGTGGCAAGGGTGCAGCTAGCATCTCTCCTTGCTGGTTCATATTTCAGACCCATGGTACCTGGGATCTGTCCCCTCCTGATGGGATTTAGGAAAGCCTGAGGCTGGGTTACATACAGGAAAGGGGCTGCAAGTGAAGGGTTATGGCTGGAGGAAGAGAAGGCGGGGCAAGGTTGTGCTATCAATCTCCTACAGATGGGGAGCAGAGTGCAAATTTGCATCCATCACTCAATAAAACTTGCCACAGGCTGCTGAGCATCTTCTCATTAAATATTGACCCAAAAGAATTCCGACCTTTCTTTCCTTTTATTTTTAAAGTGCAAAAAGCTCTCTGCTGCCCTAGAGAGAGGATCTTTGGACAGGCCGTTCTATGCAAAGTAAAAGGGGGCAGCTGATGGGGTTTGAAGAAGGGTGATAAGAGTGGGCGACACCATGCTCCACTCCCTCCCTGCACACACAAGTGCAGCACACTCAGCCACACACAGAGGCACATGCACACCCCCTTCCACAGCTTGGGGCAGAGGGCAGGTGACTGGCTTCCAAGCAGGACCCCCCCCCCAAGGCACCAGGTCAGTGAGCTGTAGGGACGATGCAGGCCTGGGCTTGGGGGACTAGGCTTAACCAAGGCTTGGAAGAGCCTGGCCTGAAGGGAGGTGGGGATCCAGCCATTCCTCTTTTCCCCTCACCTAGTTGCGGTGTGGGGGAGACAGGCTGGTCCCTCTGAAGACACACTTTCTGGGAAAGCCCTATCTAGGCAGGAAAAAGGATGTATGGAAAAGGGCAGTCTGTGAGAAGCATGGGGGGTGGAAGGGTGATGATGCCTGTCTTAGAATCTGCCTGGGTAGCAACAAAATAGGATGTCCCTTGGGCCACAGTTCTGGCTCCTTTGAAGAGCTTTAATAACCCCAGTAAGTGCAACAAGGACCTCATAGAGACTAGTGGGAAAGTTGGGGAAGGGGGGGTGTAGATTGGGGACTGTATCATGTGAACGAGCAGGAGCACTGGACAGCATCAAGCTCAGGGATAAGAAAGGGCTAGCACAGACTTGGAGCTAGGCTTCAGACATCTCACAGAGCACCAGTGGGACCTGCCAGGCCTGGCCTTCCTAGGGCTGCTGGCCCCTCCTGCAAAAGCCGGGAGAGTGTAACGGAGAGACACGCAACGGACACCATGAGAACCTGGCCGTGGAGGCAGGGCCACTTTCTTCCCCGGAGTCTGCTCAAAATGAGGCACTGCTGGGGACCATGGGTAGGAAGGGCGGGCTCTGGGGCCAGTGCAGGTGAAGGATGCACAAATCCCCCAAACCGAGAGCCCAGCTCCCTAACAGGTGAGCAAGCGAGCAGGCACCTGGACAGCACAGCCTGTGCTTTCTCTTAGATCAGCCTCTCCTCTCTTTTCCTCGGGAGAGGAGCAGGCAGGTGAGCTTGGTGTTCACCATCCTCTCTGCCCCACCTGTGGGAGAAGGGCTCAGAGACAGGAGAGCAGAGAGGGAGTGTGATGAGGCCTCAGCCTGCACGGGGTCAGGGAGAGCCTCTCCTTGGGAAGTCAGGGGAAGATTGGTCTCCTGTTCAGTCTGGGCTGAGCCTGTCTTAGCTGATCTTCTGTATCAGCTTCTCATCAGACAGGCAATAGAGGCTGTTGATAGACAAGTCTGAGATGAAGTGCTCGCAGGCTTTTCGAGTGATCTGCTTGCATCCTCGAAGGTCAATCAAGGTGACATTAGCAATACGCCTTAGGAAGAACAGGGTCTGGTCTGTCAATTTATTGCAACCTATGGGCAGAGTGGCCAAAAGAATAAAAGTCACAAACAGCAGTGAATGCTCCTCTGCCATTCGGCTCTCCCAGCTCTTTCTCCAAAAGACTAAACCACAACCCTTTTCAACCCCTAAGTCCTTGCTCAGTGAGCAGAAGTGTAGCACTGTGGTGCCATCCTCCCACCACCATGGGAAAGCAGGCACAAGGGCTGCACACACTGCTAACGGTAGCCATGCACACGGGCACCTGAGTCAACCAGCATGCAGCTCAGCCTTCTACTGGTTAGAAAGGAAGATTCTTTATTCTTGTGCAATTGTGTATTTTAAATAATTAGCTTTTGTGGGCGTGGTGGCGCAGGCCTTTAACCATCCTAGCACTTGGGAGGCAGGGGCAGGCGGATCTTTGTGAGTTCAAAGCCAGCCCTGGTCTACCTAGAGTGAGTTCCAGGAGAGTCTGGGGGGCTACAAGGGAGACCCTGTCTCGAAAAGATTTAAAAAAAAAAATTAGCTTTTATTTATCTTGAGACAAGGTCCCACTATATATACAGCCCAGGCTGGCCTGAGCTCAGAGATCCTTCTGCCTCTGCCTCAAGTTCCGGATTAAGAGTCTCAAAAGACAAAAAGAAAAAGAATATATACCTGCCTTTTTTTTTTTTTTTTTTAATTTTATTGATATCATTATTATTATTTATCTTTTTCAAACAGGGTTCCCTCCAGGTGTCCTGGAAGTCACTCACTATGTAGAACCAAGTTGGCCTACATATCACAGTTTCAGGAAGGTTGGGGTTGTGGGCTACAGAGACCTGTTTAAAAAAGAAAAGGGGGATGGGTGTGGTGGCGCATGCCTTTAATCCTAGCACTTGGGAGGCGGAGGCACGTGGATTTTTTTGAGTTCAACGGCCCGCCTGGTCTACACGGTGAGTTCAGGACCGCTGGGACTAAGGGAGGACCCATGTCTCAAAAAGACGAAAAAAAATAAGGGGTGGGGGACCTAAGTAAACTATATATATATGATGTGCACGATATGCCCACAGGAGCAATCAATATGAAGATGGCTGTTGGATATCAGGAACTGGAACTATACAGTGGTTGTGAGCTGAACACTTAACATGGGGTATTGGGGAACTGATTTGGAAAACAGCTCACCAATTGATTTTTAATGGCTGGCATTTCTACCTCTTACAAATGTGAAGTACACCAGGATACATGGTCAGTCAAACTGACACTACATCTCAACTCTGGCTACTGATTAAGTTCCACAGAGGACTGTTACCTCTGGAAAGCAGAGGATATAAACTTTATATATTTCCTGCGTATCACATACCTCCATCTATTGAGTTTGTGAGTGTAGTAGCGAGTGGAAGACCCGAAGCAGTGAGTAGATTGGAGGACTTCTGGTCCTGTAAGGTGGCTGCAGTGGACTGCGGTCGAGTCGACGACAGGAGGGCATGTGCGGATAATTATGTTCGAAGGTGTCTTATCTGTGATGCTCAAGGCCTGCACAACCGGGATTTAGTACCCGTTCATGTTCCGGAGCTTGCTGCGTATGTCCTGAACCTGAACAGTAACCCCCACCCACCATCCACCTAACAAAAAAAAAAAATTAAATTTAAAAATAATTAATTAAAAAATAAAATTATAAATAGAATAAAAGGGAAAAAAAAAAAAGCTCGGGGTCAAATACGTTTCTTTATACTGCCCAATCCATTAGTCCAAAGTCCCCAGGCAGCAGCTTAGTTTTCTGCTGGATAAAAACCCCTTGCAGGGTTAAGCTGAAATATCTGTATACAACCCTGCTCACAGAGAATAAACAGTGTGCAGGGATGTTTCTAGGAAACAAGTTTTCTTTTTCCCAGTGCCACATCACGCCTCACCGCCATGGCCACATGCAGAATGCTCACAGCCTTTCCACATAGCCCCATGACATCCAGCCTTTCACTTAGTATTCTCCTAAATTTCTACAGCTTTATCCGGAGACCTTAGCTTCAAGGTAGCCCAAACAGAGAGCTACCCTAAAATAAATGGAGCATACCTGGTTTATCAGCTGGTGGAGTCAGCAAGTCCCGAATTTGAGGGTCTTTAATGCCTACTGCCCACCGAAGATCTAAGGTCCTGAGAAGAGGGCAGCTGGAAGTGCTGAGGGCAGAGACAAGCTAGGACCACGGCAGCCTGCTAGGAGGAAGGTCTTTTAGTCCTATAATACAAATGGAAACAGCATTTATAGCATACCTCTAACCTACGCAAGCATTAAAAGCCTCAACCATCATTGGCCGAGCATAAATGATTACTAATGCTATCTAACTAGAGGATTATGTCCTCTCTCACTCCAATTTTACAATACTTCGTATTTAGGAGGCCGGAGAGAGGTTCTCAGCGTTAGTTAAGAGCACTTGACTTGCATTCCTTGCAGAGGGCCTGGGTTCGATTCCCAGCATACAGGCAGAATCTCTATGAGTTTCAACCAGCCTGGTTCTACAGATATGATGTTCCATGGTCAGCTGGGACTATAAGGGAGAACCTTTCTCAAAACAAAATAAATTAACAATAAACCATAACCAGTATTTTATTTTGGTGTATGAGTGTTTTCCTTGCATATATGTAAGGCTTATTATACCATTGTTCCTGTACACCCCAGACTGGTTCAGTATAGGAAACCAGGTCATTCTGTGTGATATTGTTGAGTTAGTCTACAGTTGTCTACAGCTTATTGTATGGTTTGGGTGCGTAGGAACTAGAACTGGGTCCTCTGCATAGAGCAGTCAGTGTTCTTTAACCTCTATCTGGAGCCTTCTTTACCAGCCCACCCTCATCTTTTAATAATCAAATCTGATCTAGACGTTATCGTTTTTGGTACTTGTATACCCCCAGTCCAAATGAGTGGGTCTGGGGAGATATCTGAGCCACACAAAACAATGGGACTATGAACTCAGAGGACTCAGAAACCACATTAGGTATTGTCTCTGTGGCATGCCCAGTCTACATTCCAGCATCTTCAGAAGGCAAAGAGCAGGGGTATCCCTTGCCTCAGGTGCATGTTGGAAGAGTGTTTGTATTTTCAGGAAATTTCCTGAATCTAACCCACAGGGTTTGCATATAGGTAATGCATAATTACATCTGACCTAGCTATAATGCATTAACATGGAAAAGAATCTAAAAATACAAAACAAAAAAACACAACTGATCTAGCTCTCTACTAGAGACCACAGATGTTAAAGGCCTATTAAGGGCTGACCCAAGGAACACCTGGCTTAATTCCTCTCCGAGTCTATGTGTATTGATGACCTTGCACGACCTGGAACTTTTATGATCAAATGATTTTTTCATATTTAGTACAGTATTTTTTTATATCAGTCCAGTGATGGCTTGGAGAGAGCAATCCCTTGCTGATCAGAAAGGCAACCATTAAGACTGCTAACTGTACTATAGCAGTTCTAAGCAACACTGTCAATAGTGCAGTGTTCCTGGCTGGTCCTTTTGGGCTCTGAAAGGACAGTAGCAGGTCTGTTTCTTTACCTACCTGGCAGCCTATTGACCAGCCATGTCAGTTGCTTTTTGGAGATGTTGGTCCAACTGAGGTCAAGGCTTACTGGCTGCCTCTTGATAATGCCACTGAGAGCTTGGGGTACAATGGCCTTACACCTACTCAAGTCAATTTTTGTCCAAAGTCTTTTGTCACAGCACCTGTAAGAGGGAAGAGCATTAGTTTCCATTATTTAATCCTCCTGTCAGAGGAGCTCCCAAGACACACTGCTAGAATGCTTCAGAATAAGCAGAACACTTGGCTTGTCATTTCCCTGTTTTCCTACAGAAAACAAATGGATTTCTACATCCGCCTCGCAGTCCAGGTAACTAGGACCTATCTTGAAAAGCATGTTTTTTTTTTTTTTTTTAAAATTATTTACAAAAACAAACCCTTGTAAGCAGGGCAGGGTTTCTCTTAGCATTAGTTGCACTCAGACTTCTGAGGGTGCTAAGAACCAATTACAGCTGTTTAAGGTCCATGTAGGAACAACATCTGTAACTCCCTTTCCTTTAAAATGTGCTTTAGGTCTTGCCAGAAATATCTATCTAGGAATACCTTTTTAAAACTTGTGGGGATGGGGTTTGAGACACGAGGTTAAGAAACGGGAATGCTCTCTGATCCCAGGCTGGACCTTGAACTCACAGATTCCTGTTTGCTTCTCTGACTTTGCCTGACCTCTGTGGTTCTTTAGGATAGACACATGCTACCATGTAACGTAAATTACACTTCCAGGACAAAAGTGAAAGGGAGAGGTCTACCTATCTATTGTATTCTATAGACAGCACTGAAGCACGCAGGTTTCTATTTTAAAATGTTACAGTTCCTGCTTGCGTCTAGCTAAGTCTGGCTGGGCAGGGCAGGGTACCGGGGAATCGTATACAATACTTCTTTTCTTTTTTTCCCCCCCCCTTTCTCCCCCCACCCCCATTCTTTTTTTTTTTTACTTTAGAAGTTTTATTTTTTTCTATATTTTTAAAAACTTCTTTAACTTTTATTTATTTTTTATGTGTATGAATTGTTACTGTCTGAATGTAGGTTTGTGCCACTATGCTTGTCTTTTGCAAATGCCGCGCGAGGTCAGCGAACAGATTATTGCGTGTCAGATTCCACTGGGAACTGCAGTTTAATAGATGGTTTCAGCACCATGTGGGTTCTGGGTGCTGGGAACCCGGGTCCTATGCAAGATGCAGTTTAGTTGGCCTGCTCTTAATCTCTAGGCTATCTATCCAGCCCTACAAATCTAGGAGTCTTAGTGTGCTGAAAATACACCACTGGATAGAACCCCACAGGCCCACTTACTCCCCATCCCCAAGATTGACAAAATTTGACCAATGGCACATGAAATGTCTATGGCAGGAGACAAATACTGATAGAAGTAAATGAGCATATTTTTTTTTTTTTTTTTTTTTTTTCTTCTACAAGTGGAGATCCTTTTTTTTTTTTTTTTTTTCCCCTCTTCCAACTAAGAGGCTCTGATTTTTAGCAGGCCTAGAATCTGCTTTTTCTTTATTTTTTGCGTTATTTATTTCGTATGTGTTCAATGTACTGTCTGCAGGCAGGTTTGTTGGCACCCGTTTTTTCTGTCATTTGCCATGTCCTGCGGAGGTCAGAAGGGGTGTCGGAATCCCCTGGAATTGGATTTCTTTACGTTTCAGACTTGGCTTCTTCTTTGCACAAATGTGGTGTTTGCTGTTCGGGATCGAACCCAGGTCCTCTGGAAGAAGCGGACGGCTTGCTCTTAACCGTTAGGCCATCTTCTCCAGCCCCTGCTTTCTCTTTTTAGACCGGCAGTATCACCAGATGTCTTTTTTGTAATCTTTTTCTTCTACAGTGCCTAGGATTAATTGCTGTGTGTACTACCATGCCTTAACAAGTTTCCATACCACAGAGGCACTGTTGGCCAGGATGCCAAACTTTAGAAAACAACTGTAATAGAGTCTGATTAGGGTAAAAATTCTATATCCTATAGCTTATGGAAAATCCTACAATGCTCAATAGTAACTTATTCATTAGCTCTGGGAATTTTCCCCAAGTGTCTGTTCAACCTAAGGAGAAATGTCCCTATTAGGCAGGACAATTAAATTTCATTAGGGTTCATAACAGGACCCCCCCTTGACTCGCTGGAGGCACGCAAATGATTTGTTAAGGGGAGAATTTAAATTAACTGGAAGCTGTCGTCGGGCGTTGGTCGGCAAATGCCGCCTTTAATCCTAGCACTTGGGACCGGCGAGGCAGGCCGGATTCTTTGTGTTTGTTGAGTTAAGACAGCTTGGTCTACAGGAGTGAGTTCCAGGGTTCCAGCTGGTGCTACAGGGAGACCCCCCGTCTCAACAAAGACCCAAAAAAACAAAAACAAACCAACACACACAACAACCAAAAAAAAAAATCTCGAAGCTTGACACACAGGTGGCACATGCCTGTAATCCTAGTTACTTGGGAGGGGAGGCAGGAGGATTCGGACTTCAAGGTCATTTTCCCAAAAGCTATTAAAAATTGGAACACATTAGGAGCACCCTTTTATGGAAAAGCAGCCTATGAGTCTTGGTGAATCGACAGTTACTCTTGAATGTGCCAGTCACACTCAAACACCAGAATAGTACTTCGCTCCTGGTAAACGCTGGGGATGTAGAGAAGCACAGGCTTTTCCACGTCTGGAAGTCACCCTGAAGTTTTATTGCACAAAACTGTGATAAATGCAATCCAACTAAATCTGTTTCCTCCCTATAAAGGCGAAAGATGGGGTTAATTGCACAGAGTAGGCAAAAGATTTCACCAATTTCCCCTAACATTCTGACATTGAAAGAGGCATCTGGTATTCTTTAACTGGACCCAGAGATTTTAGCACAAGCATTCCCACTTCGATTTGTGACAACCGGTGAATTGCCCTCCACTATACAGAAGACCCTGCCAATATTACTCCCATCAATGCCCTGTCCGACCCCTGTATCCCCTGCCCCCATTTTATCCCACGTCTTGCACACTGATTACATTCCCAAAGTTCTTCTGCGGCTGAGGTAGCGGAAGACAGACATCCAGACCTCCCGCTGCATCCAGCTTTCGTCTCCATCCTGAGCCCAACTGCCCCGGCCATTCAGCCTGGCTGCACCCCCCTCCTCTGCACTGTCATCTTCCTTAATCCTCCTCCCTCTTCCTCCCTCCTCTCCTTCACCTGGCCCCTCTCATCCCCGCCCGCTGGGGTTTCTGCGGCTGGGCAGAGTTGCTTCGCATTAGCACCATGGGCGGTCTTCGACCCGCGGCGAAGGTTGGCAGAGGAGGCCGTGATGGCCTGCAGCTTGGGCACAATGGATGTCCCGTGGAGCTCTTTGGTAGGCCTCTGTAGCGTGACAGTGAGGTACGATCCCCGGATCTTGGCTTTCTCAACTTCAGACAGCTCCTTTTTGCCGCTGGGATTGTTCTCCTTTTCCCGTACCATGGTGCGCTCTGTGGCCTGCAGCCGCAGCAACTGCCGCCGTTTGAAGCGCTCATCACGGCTGGCACTGTGGTGGTCGCTGGGGCCAGCCCCAGGGGATGACCGAGTCACCATACCCCGGGGAGAAACCGGGTCATGGATGAGCTGCAGCATAGAAGTGGGTGAGTTGTATTTTTGGTGGGGCCGTACGTGAGGCTCCTCGCAGCTCCGCCAGGACGTAGGCCTTTGGATGCACACGCTTGTTCCATCGCTCTCTCCAATTTTCACGCTTAGCAAAATGTCCCCGAAAATTGCAAAATCAGCTACCTACCTCTTTTTTCTACACAACCTTTACCCTTTAAAGCAACAGGGTGAATCTGTCAGAAGCCAGGTTGCTGCTACCTATGGGGGTCATTTCCTTTGAGCCTTTGATTCAGACTGCCAAGATCAGCAACTGAGCTCATGCCCAAGCCACAGAATGCGGATTGCAGAACAAAAATCCTTAAATGGGTCACTTGGGAAACCTACCTGTGACAAAAAGGTTTATGTCCAAGTCTAGAGGAATGAGGACTAAAACACAGGCTTCTTGAACCTACACACTACCTTCTTCATTTGCACCTCCATTTTTGGCTAATTTTCTGGGTAAAAATAACTATGTCAGCAGGCTACAACTCAACCCTTCGTGTAATTTGACCACTTTTATTTGTGTCTCTAATAACTCTTTCATAACTAACCAAGTGATGTTTGTCACATGGTGACGGAATAAAAAAGGCTAACATAAACCATGTGCACAAAGTATAGGCAGGGGTGAGTGCATCTAGGAATTCCTCTGCTCTCAGATACATTGCCTCTACCCAACCCCTTGAGATGTAAGCCAAAAAACCTCTGTGAGGAACTGTGTCACTACAGAAATTTCCTTGAGATTATGGTGAAGAACATCCTAAGACTCTTATCCCATCCTGTGGCACTTGTGCTATTCCAGCTACCTACCTGTCCTTTTCTAGAGTCCACTTTGGTGACAAAACTCAGCAAAACTAGGACCCGTTATTAGTAAGTCAGATTGTCCTTAAGAAGACATTTTTGTCTCTAGCATCAATCTTGGTTTCTATTTCTTTTGTTCCTTATATTCTTGGTCACCATGGAGAGAAAATGACCATCTTTATTCCAGGGGATAGCTTTTTGTAGCACACTAGGGAGTAACTGGAACCCAGCTTCTTCCAACCCCTCTACAACAACTGCAATGCCAACTCTCAACAGCACCAGTGAAGACAAATGGGAAAGCTATTAGTCCAAGAAGTTGGAGTAAGAAGTTTAGCAGTATACAAACCCTCCTGTCAGCCAACCACCAATATGGCGGACGGGACCGGATAAAACTACGTGTCGTAGGCAAAGAGAAAAAGGAAAAGAGGAGCACCGCTCCTCGCAGCTGTGTTCCCCTTGCCAGGGCAGGGTGGAGTAGACGGTCATAGCTATGCTTGGATCCCGCCGCTGTGTTTAGGCCCGAAGCAGGGGGGCCTGGGCAGGTGGTCACGGAACCAGAGGCGACGGCAATTCCTTTTTGGGGGGAGGGAGACCATAGTGGAGCAAACGCAGCATCCCTGGGCATTATTAGGGCTAGTTAGAGTGTATTGCCGCACTCCCTACCGGGGACCAATCATCTGCCGGGGACTCCTATTCCGGACAACCGGTGGGGATGTAGGTGCGTGTTGGCGAACACCATTAGATGAGGACCAAAAAGTACACCTGAGTTTAACAGACTATTGCTCTAGTGGACCACGGAGCAAGGAGACCTTAGCAGCAAACCCTCAGGCCTAAGAATTTTTTTTACTGAAACATTTCCGCCACGAACCAAGACTGCGCTATAATATTGACTTATTTGTTTCTAAGCTCAATAGCTCAGAGCTGCTTTCTCCCTTTCTAGGGAATAATTTCTTAAGGACACCGGAAGGGGCAGTTGTGTTATTTAAGAGGAACAGTATTTGAGGAAGACATAAGTTTTATACTATAAAACTAATATGGGTGGCTGGAGAGAGGGGAGAGATCGCCTGATTGAGGTTAAGATTGTGCCAACTGCGCTTTGCAGAGGCCAGGGGGCGAGCCCAGCATCTCAATTTAGGGCGGCTGAGATAACTCCGAGGTATAAGCCCAGTCCAGTTGAGAATCTCAGTTTGTCCAGTGTTGAATTCGAATGCCGCTGTGCTGACCTCCGGGGCGACTACGGTTTGTTGGAATCGATCAGACATGCAGACAGGAAATGACGACCACCAGAGATAAATAAATACATGATAATTTTTAGCATGTAAAAAATTTAATAGACACACAACGTAAAACTAAGGAAAAATTAAAAAAAGTAAGACAATATTCAAAACAAATTGCCCTTTCTTTGGGTCAGAGAAAGCCTGTGAATACTGTAGTGAAGGCAGTACACAGCCATCTACCAGACTGGAAATGTGCTTTGACCGGGGTTTTTGCTTTGATGGATTTTTTTTTTTGGTGTCTTTTTTTTTTAATTTTTTTTATTTATTAATAGCATTTGTTTTTGGCATTACCTCATTAATGCTACCCCTTCTCCATACATCTACAGAACTGACCTAAGGAATTAAATTTTTTTTTTTTTCCTTCTTTTTTTTCTTAAAATTCAGGCTCTCCCTTAGTAGGTAACCCTACGATGGTGGAATAAAGATAGAACCTTCTTGCTTTCTTTTTTTTTTTGCATATTTCGAGACAGGGGCACCCTGTAGCCCCACAGCTCGTCCTTGAACTCACTTAGTATGACCAGTGTTTAGTGGCCTTGAACCTTGAACTAACAACGATCCGCCTGCCGCCGAACATCCAGTGCTAGGCCTTACAGGCTTTTTGTGCGCCACCCCACGCCTTTTGTGCTTTTGATGTTTATCAAGTTCTAAACTCACCTGATCATCCACAGCGAGTAATGTGTAAATAAACGGAGTACTGAGATCCACGTACCAGTGCACTCCAACCCTGTCCAGCCACGGGACATTATTTGCGCCCTCAGCATTTCTCTGTTTTTCTCCTTTTTTGTTCTTTTACTTGAACAAAAGTATATGGGTCACCTGTGGATTGGTTTGCGTACGGCTCCCCATTTTCTTTCCTCAGTAGTCTAGTCTAAGTGTTTATCACGTTCCCCAATTAGACCATTTTTTCCGGTGGCTATTTGCCCAACAAATGAATGATTAGATTCCGAGCAACCAATGGTCTCGTTTCTGTGAATCAAGCTGCTCCTCAACTGTTAAATACTTTAGATTACATTTAACAATCTGCCTATCCAACATTAACATCTGGGGTACCATACTATACTATTGGATGAAGTGTTAACGGATTAAATTTATACATTATAAATGTTTTTGAACGCTGGATTTTTTTTCCCCTGTTTTCCCGGTGGCCCATATCACATGTAATTTTCCCACACACTGAAGCAGAGGCAGGATGATCTACATGGTGAGTTCTGTGCCATCCACTCAAGGGGGGAGGAGAGGTACTGTTTAGGAAAGTGCTTAGTATTATCTATAACTTAGTACTGAGCAAACGCCTACAACACATTAAGCCAGTATACACTTTTGCTTGTAAATTTTCTTGTTTTTTCTTTATTGAGACCATCTCATCCATCTAGTCTCAGGCCCCCTGCTCGTGATCACTAATTACTTTTACTGCTCTCAACCTTCCCAAATAACGGGAAATAAACTCGGATGTGGACATCTTAGATTTAGTTTTATCATAATTGCCTAATTTTTTTTTACTATTTTAATCTTTTTGTACTTGAATCGGCAGGTTCTCATCAGTGACAATGTCTTACAATCACTGTTGGCTAAACTGCAATCCTAACATAGCTGACACTGAAAAAGTCATGAAAGTACCAGCACTCATGCACATCCATCTTTGAATTGAGAGTCTATCAGTCTATTATCTATATATGAGACTGTAGTGAGATTTTATGTATTTCGGAGGTCGCACTTTTTTGTTCACTAAGCGTTATCTCAAATTGAGACTCTCAAGTCATTTCCGTAACTTATTCTTCAGCCTCAGAAAGTGCCTGGGTATCTACAGGCATATGTTACCATGTCAGTCGCCCTTGTACTTTAGACTTTATGACAGAGCTAGCTTCATAGGCTTGTTGTAAAGATTAAAAAGAAAGTGAACTTGGGAGGCAGAGGGCAGAGGCAAGGTGACCCTATGTGAGTTCACGGCCAGCATGGTCTACAAGGAGACTCCTATGCAGCTGGGAATAAAAACGACAAAAAAAATTTTACTTTTACCTGCATGTAAAATATTTGTAATTCTCTGTTCTGGCTGCATGTTAGGATCATCTGGGGAGCTATGGGAACATAAGACTTAGGTTAGGCTATGTGACTTTGTCTCTGAGGTTGAGCTCTTTTTTTCTTACTCCTTTTTTTTTCGGTTTTTGGTTTTATTTCCTGAGAGACAGGGTCTCACATAGCACAAGCTAGCCTCAATCTTGAACTGACCCTCCTCCCTTGGGCTCCCCAAGTGCAGGGATTAAAAACATGCACCACCACACCCAGCCTATTTTTATTTTTTTTTATCGTTTTTACTTACTCGTACAGGGCACTCCTGGAGCAGCAGGCCGGATTTTCACTATGTGACCTAAGCTAGAGCAAATAATCTGCCTGCTCTCTTGCTGAAAGATTGAGTATTTAATGCCATACCCATGCTTCTCCTTCCTAATTTTAAAAAAGCCACATGTATTTCTTGCCTTGTGGACATCGGAAGGAGCATCCCCTGTAGTCCCCAGTGCTGGGAGGCTAGAGCCGCACAGGCTGGTGTATCTCTGTGATTTCAAGGTCCGCCTGGTCTACACAATAGTGTTATGTTCCAGTTGACAGCCATGGGCTACAGCCCCGGAGATTCCTGTCTCAAAAAGCAAAAAGTCACCTTGGTTTGCGTCTTGATTACAGATCACATGTTAGCTGATATTCTTTCAATACCTCACCAAATTGTTTGGTGAACTAATATTAAGAGATATAATATGAGGGATGTAGCAGAGATTCCTGAAAGCTTGAGACATTCTTGAACAGGCCCTGAAATTTCATGATAATGGTCCAAAGACTAAATACTGCACTAAGGCAGAAATCGGTCTATTTTGTATGCTGTTCTTTCCTTAAAGTCTAGCACAGAGCATGGCACACAGTAGGTATTTGAACAAAAGGCTGATGTTAGATGTGGCCACAGAGTTGCTGAGGGCCCGAAGTTGGGATGATAACAGCCGCTGGTGACAGGTGTCCTACCTGCCTCAAGGGCCTTTATGTGTTTCCTCACCTGGAGGCAGCCAGGATGAACTATCTCATTGCAGATACAGCATTCCATGAGCTTCTTCTCAAAGTCCTGCGTCTCTTCATTCTGATCAACTTCTCCACAGAGGGAACATGTAACTGAATGAGGCAGTCTGGGCTACAAGATGAGATCAAAGGCCAAGATCAGAAACCATACTTAGAACACTTTTTACTTAAGCTTCACCTTTAAATGAAAGATGGTTGAGATGATTTGTTTCCTCGAAATCTCTATAAATCTATGTGGGATTGTAAGGTGACCAAAAGTAGTAAGAAGAACGGTTTTTTGTAGAAAAAAAGTATTCCAGGACTCAAATTCCGGGGACCATTAGCGACCCAGAGAACCACCCTTTCATTCTGTTCGGCTGTCTGTCCTAACCTCCAGACTTTTCTAGTTTCAATGATGAGGGGAAAGAAGCGGAGTAATTATTGCTATTTTATTTCAATGGTAGGCAGGTCCGGGGTCTCTTTTGTTGAATCCATCGGTAGTCAGGGCCAATAAGAGAATGATATTTCTCACCACTAATTATCCCCTCCCTGATACCCCATGGAGAAGAGGCCTCACAGGGAAAAGCAGAAATCCATCCTCGCCTTTATTTCTGCAAGTCCTCCTGGTCACCCGTGCTCTTCCCCCACCAAGCTTTCTTTTCTCCTCTAGCATGTTCACTCACTGCCAATCCGTCACTGTCCGGCAGGACACAGGGGTTTCATGCGTCGGGGTCCCCCAACCACTCTTCAGTCCCTCCTGCATGTCGCTGCTCACCCACCGCACTCTCCTTGCACACAGGCTTTACATTTCCTACAGCGCACTCTTCTCCGCCTGGCTCCAGACACAATGGGGGAGGCAGTTACGGCAGCGTGCCGGTTTTCTCTCAAGTTGTGTTTAACTCTTTAGCTGTGTCTTCATGTGTGCGGCTTTTGTGATGGGGATTTTGGTGGGAACTACGTACTTGAGCGGACCGCCTCTGTGTCGGGACATTTAATTGTGGAGAAAGACAGGAAAGCAGTGGANAAAAAAAAAAAAAAAAAAAAAAAAAAAAAAAAAAAAAATAGACCTCAAAAAAAATTAAAATAAAATTAATAGTAGACCTCAGAGCTGGGCATGGTGATACACACTTGGAATCATACCACTAGAGAAGCTAAGACAGATTAGTTCAAGGTCATTAGTTTAAAGTCAGCTTGGACTTCATAGTGAGTTCCAGGCTAGCCTGAAATATATGAAACTTTGTCTCAAAAACTTCAAGAAGGCATGGTGGTGTATGGCTTTAATCCCAGCACTCAGGAGGCAAAGGTAAACTAATCTCTGTGAGTTGGAGACCAAGTTCCAGGACAGCCAGATAGGGTTAGATAGTGGGACAGTCTCAATAAGTAAAGAAATGTTAATTATATAAAAACAATTAGAACAGAAATTGGTACCAGAGAGTTATTAAGGATAAACTGTTTAATCAGATTAATGTCACTTAAATTACCACTGAGTACTTTTACCTGAAAGCTGGTAACCAGTTACCAAAAATCTTGATTAGAAGAATAAGGTGCTCTGAAGTGTCCTGGATATTAACATGCTTTAATAAAATTCTGTGAAGTGAAAAAAAAAATGTTTCAGAGCTGGGTATGGTGGTGCATGCCTTTAATCCCAGCACTCTGGAGGCAGAGGCAGGGGGATCTTTGTGTTCAAGGCCAGGCTGGTCTACAGGCCAGCTGGGGCTACAGGGAGACCCTGTCTCAAAAAGACCCCCCCAAAAAAGGCTGGAGATGTAGCTCAGTGGCAGAGTGTTCACCTAGCATGTGCAAAGCCCTGGGTTCAAATTAAAAAAAATTTAATGTAGGCCCCTTGTTCAAAAAGTATTGAGCTAGAGAGATGGCTCAGTTGTTAAGACCACTGGCTGCTCTTGCAGAGGATACAGTTTTGGTTCCCAGCACCCACATAGCAGCAAACCATCCCTAACTCCAGTTCCAGGGGACCTGACACCCTCTTCTGGCCTCTGTGGGTATTGCATACATGGGTACACCTAAATGCATGCCAATAAAACATACTACCTCACAAAATGGGTCCTCCCCATCTAGCCATCTTTCATTACAATCAAGGATCAAGAAGTTTCCTCATCCCTCATGCCTAGCAGATGGGGAGGGGAGTGGCCAAGGCTAGCCCACGTGGAGGTGTTAGACATGTCATGGTGGTACAGTGTGGGCAAGTAGGTCGTAGAGTCCCAGCTTTGCCATTAACTTTTTTTTTTTGTCTTTTCAAGACAGGGTCTCCCTGTGACCCCGGCTGTCCTGGAACTCGCTCTGTAGACCAGGCTGGCCTTAACTTACAAAAATCCGCCTGCCTCTGCCTCCCAAGTGCTAGGATTAAAGGCGTGCACCACCAAGCCCGGCTCACCATTAACTTTTTAAAATTTATTTTTCGTGTATGAATGTACTGTCTGCATGTAGGCCTGTGCACCTGTGTTGTGCAATGCTGTGGAGACCAGAAGAGGGCGTTGGATTCCCCTGGAACTGGAGTCAAAGATGGTTCTCAACTGCCATGTGAGTGCTGGGGATCGAACCCTGGTCCTCTGCAAGAGCAATTGGCGCTTTTAACTAGTAGGCCATCTCTCCAGCCCCACCATTAACTTTTTTTTTTTTTTGTCTTTTCGAGACAGGGTCTCCCTGTAGCCCCAGCTGGCCTGGAACTCGCTCTGTAGACCAGGATGGCCTTGAACTCACAAAGATCTGCCTGCCTCTGCCTCCCAAGTACTAGGATTAAAGGTATGCGCCACCATGCCCGGCTTCACCATTAACTCTTGAAACCAAACTTCACCCTTGAGCCTTGGCTTCATCCCTGTCTTTTGGGGCAAGGAGTGATCATGGAGATGGAAACTTATTATGTAAAGGAAAGGCCTCGTTTTTTGAGACAGGGTCTCCCTGTAGCTCAGGCTGGCTTTGATTTCACAGATCTGCTTGTCTCTACCTTGAGTGCTCAAATTAATGGAGTGTACAACCACTCCCACCTGTAGATTTATGCTTAGGGGGTAGAGATGGCTCAGCAGTTAAGAGCACTGCAGAGGACCAGGGTTCACTTCTCAGCACCCACATGGTCCATTAACTCTAGTTCCAGAGGATCCGACACCCTCTTCTGACCTTCCTGGGCATTGTACGACATGGGCGCACTTACATTCATGCAGGCAATACACTCATACACACAAAATAATTTAAAGAGATTTATGTTTATATGTGTGCATGCTCCCAGAAACCAGAAGTCTTTGGAGCCCCTTGAGCTGCAATTATAAGCAGTTGTAAGCTGTCTAATGTGGGTGCTAGGAGAACTGGGGTCCTCTGGAGTAGCAACAGCTCTAAACCACTAATAAGCCATCTCTCCAGCCCCAGGTCTAGGTCTTTAATTTGTTAAGTCTGTGTCAGGGGGCACAGTGTGCATGTGGAGGACAGCTTGCAGGAGTTGGTTCTTGTCCTTCTGCCACATGGGTCTTTGGGGATCAAGCTCGGGTTGTCAGGCTTGGCAAGGGCCTTTACTCACTGAGCCATCTCACAGGCCCATCACTGGATTTTACTAACCAAGTCAAAATGTTAACTGTCCAGTTTCTAATCTTTATTTTTTGGTCTTTTTGAGACAGGGTCTCCCTTTAGTCCCAGCTGGCCTGGAGCTCGCTCTGTAGACAGGCTGGCCTTGAACTCAGAGATCCACCTGCCTCTGCCTCTGCCTCCCGAGTGCTGGGATTAAAGGCGTGCGCCACCACGCCCAGTGCTCAGTTTCTCATCTTTAAATGGAAGAGTAGGGTTATCCCTATTGCCTGTAAGGTGCTTACCAGTGTCCACCACTTAGGAAGGATCAGCAGATGTCAGATTATCAATACTTGTTTTTTTTATTTTCAGGACTCAACTTTAAGATAAGTTTCTACCAGGCCCTGAAACTCCACCACAGAACTCAGACCTGAAGGGCAAGGTCTTGACCCATGGGAGATGGCTTCCCAGGGAAGTGACAGAAGTGAGGATGTACTCCAGACACAGGGAGACCAACACAGGACAAGGCCCACCCATAAATGAGTGTGGGTGAAGAAAGGCAAAAGTAACAGAGGCTGGGGGTTAGACAGCCTCGTGAGCTATGCAGATTATGTGGACTCTGGACTTAGCCGTTTGTGTGTCTCTTACCATGTGCATCCTGGGGACTGAACTTAGGTTTGGTGACAGGTGCTAACCCACTGAACAATCTCACCAGCTCAACACACTGGAAGTTTTAAGCAGGAAGCAGCAACCAAGTCAGTCTTTTGAAATGATCTGGCTATTAAATTGAGTTGAAGAGGCTGTTGCTGAGGGCCTGGACATCAGTGGCTTCCTTCTACCACAGTGGCAAGGACAGTGTCAAGCAGAAGGTTTGAGATAACGGGGGCAAAACCAATAATGTTCTCTTTGTCCCGAAACACCCAAACATGGCCACATGTGTAGCCATCCCTCAGGAAGCTAATGTCAGATCAGCTTATCCAGTGCCGTTTTTAGAACACGCAGCAGAACCAGAGGATCCTTAATTTCAGCTGGGGACAGTCCAATGAGCAGGAATTCCAAAACTGACTGCAGTTCCCACCTAAAATGGCAGTGATGTGTGGTGTCTAGAGCTGGGAAGCCTGCCCTCAACCTACCAAGCAACAAATTGAGTTATTTGGACAAAGTAGGGGGCAGGGAAAAATGCCAACCACAGCCCTCCTGGAGGCTTTAGGCAGGTGCTGCCCTCCAGGAAGAGCCCATTTTGCAGTTTTAGTGTGTGGAGCCTGGTCTTGGCTGCGATCAGAAACAGGAAGGTTTCTGGGAAAGCTTGGCTAACATGACTGTAGTGCTGCTCCCAAAACTGCCTGTTTACTTTTTTTTTTTTTGGTCTTTTCGAGACAGGGTCTCCCTGTAGTCCCGGCTGTCCTGGAACTCACTCTGTAGACCAGGCTGGCCTTGAACTCAAAATGATCCATCCACCTGCCTCTGCCTCCCAAGTGCTAGGATTAAAGGCGTGCGCTACCATGCCCGGCGCCTGTTTACTTTTTAAGAAGTCAGACAGGCTGAAGAGATGGCCTAGCAGTTAAGAGCGCCGACTGCTCTTGCAGAGGACCCGGGTTCAATCCCCAGCACCCACATAGCGGCTGAGAACCGTCTGCAACTCCCATTCCAGGAGAATTCCAGCTCCAGGGGAATCCGACACCCTCGGCATTGCACGACACAGGTGCACAGACCTACATGCAGACAGTACATTCATACACATAAAAAAAAAAAAAGCTAACAACCAAAACGTTAAAGGCTCTATCCCTAAAGTCTTTTTTTTTTTTTTTGAGACAGGGTCTCCCTGTAGCTCTGGCTGTCCTGGAACTCACTCTGTAGACCAGGCTGGCCTCGAACTCAGAGATCCGCTTGTCTCTGCCTCCCAAGTGCTAGGATTAAAGTCTTCTTAAGAAGTTGGCCAAGCAGAAAAAAAAAAAGTCAGACAACCAGCCGGGCGTGGTGGCACACGCCTTTAATCCCAGCAGGCGGATCTCTGTGAGTTCAAGGCCAGCCAGGTCTACATAGTGAGTCCCAAGACAGCCAGGTCTACATAGTGAGTCCCAAGACAGCCAGGTCTACATAGTGAGACCGACTCAAATACATAAATAAAAAAACTCAAGACAACTTTTTTTTTTTTGGTCTTTTTTGAGACAGGGTCTCCCTGTAGCCCCAGCTGTCCTGGAACTCACTCTGTAGACCAGGCTGGCCTTGAACTCACAAAGAACCGCCTGCCTCTGCCTCCCCAGTGCCAAGGATTAAAGGCGTGCGCCACCATGCTCAGCCAGACAACTTTAATATTTAAAGCACTGCAAAGTCTATTAAATTTGCTTTGGGACAGCAAGACGATTGGCTCAGTGGGTAAGGACTTGCTGTCAAGCCTGGCCATGTGAGTGTCCCCTGGAACCCACATGGAGAAACTCCTGGAGGCTGTCCTGACCTACACATGTACACCACAGCACATGTGTACTCATACAAAGAGCAGGGAAAGAATTGCAGTTTATGAAGCAAGTGCTGCTTTTTGACACGGAAACAAAAGCTGGTCAGGACATGGAGCCATGTCCTCACGGGGCCACAGCTCTGCCCAGGCACGAGGCCAGTGCTCCTGGCCTTCACCACCACATGACTCTGTGTGACTATCTGACTCAACCTCTGAGACGTACAACATCAAAGGAGAAAAGGATTAGTTTTTGTTTTTAAAGTCTTTTTTTTTTATTTAAAAACAAAAAAACCCAAATCAAAATAGTTACCATTGGAGGCTATTTCTTTTTTGTCTTTTAAAAATTTTATTACACAAATATCTCCCATTCCCACGTCAGAGGGCATCCTTGCGCTTTTTAAACCAATAGTGGAGAACTTTTAAAAAACAAAGTCCAACTAGCTTCTTTCCCTGACCCAAAATAATCCCCATGTGTCGCTGTGGTAGCCTATGACTTAATGCTTACATTTAATTTAAAAATCTTAGCACAACATTGGAGATTGACTCTAACAACAAAAAATATATATTTACAATATTTTCCAAAAAACACAACCAAACCCTTTAAACATAGTGACTTTAGGAGTTTTATTTATTGAGCAGTTATTTTTTAATCACCAAGTGATTTTATATTATATATATATGTATATGTATATATATATATATATATATAAATCTTCCTTTCCTCTGTGTTTTTTTGCCCCAGTGTGTGGAAAGATGGAGGCAGAGGTCTGGTCCTGCAGTCTGAGGAGGGCAGGCTCTCCTGGCAAGACCGCAAGAGCAGATGCAGGAATAGGACAGAACTCCCAGGTCCTTTGTCCCTGGGAGACACTTCTCTCCTAAACAAGGACCAACCCTCACCCCTAAAAACCATTCTCCCTCATAGTCCTAAAGAAGAAACCCAGCAAGGGTTAACTCAGTCCATCTGCCGCCATCCTGGGCTCCCTTTTCCACTGACCGATTTACGTGCTCATTAAAAATGCTTGTTTTTTTTCCTAAACCCAAATGCAAACAAAGACCCAAACCCAAAATAAACCATCAGCTTAGAAATTTCTGTGGATGAACTGTTCCAAAGTCAGAGGCACTCTCCCGGCACAATCCCTGCTCTGAAGGGGTCTCTCCACCTCCCCTTTTGTAAAAAGACTAACTTAGTAATATTTTCCACAGGAGCAACCAAGGGAAAAAAAAAAAAGGCAGGAAGTTTTCAATTATAGGTCATTAATAATATTAACAATGATTTTGCTCAATACCCAGGTTCTTCACAGAGAAGTCCCCTAACCGAGGCACTCTGGAATAAGTCACTGGCATGTCCTCAACATTTCAGCCCCAGAATCCCGGGGGCTAGAAACCAATGAAATGGGCAGAGGGTCAGGGAGCAGACTGCTGTGTTTAAGGTGCAGCCAAGAGAACGGGCAGATTGGAAGAAACAATGCCACTCTCTGCAAGACCCAGTTTTCCTGTAAAAGGCTGGTTAATGCCAGGGGCAAAGCTGGGCTCAGGTGGCAGAGGGGACTGTTCTGCCTCTATTGCTTTGGCAGTGGCAAGGGTGCAGCTAGCATCTCTCCTTGCTGGTTCATATTTCAGACCCATGGTACCTGGGATCTGTCCCCTCCTGATGGGATTTAGGAAAGCCTGAGGCTGGGTTACATACAGGAAAGGGGCTGCAAGTGAAGGGTTATGGCTGGAGGAAGAGAAGGCGGGGCAAGGTTGTGCTATCAATCTCCTACAGATGGGGAGCAGAGTGCAAATTTGCATCCATCACTCAATAAAACTTGCCACAGGCTGCTGAGCATCTTCTCATTAAATATTGACCCAAAAGAATTCCGACCTTTCTTTCCTTTTATTTTTAAAGTGCAAAAAGCTCTCTGCTGCCCTAGAGAGAGGATCTTTGGACAGGCCGTTCTATGCAAAGTAAAAGGGGGCAGCTGATGGGGTTTGAAGAAGGGTGATAAGAGTGGGCGACACCATGCTCCACTCCCTCCCTGCACACACAAGTGCAGCACACTCAGCCACACACAGAGGCACATGCACACCCCCTTCCACAGCTTGGGGCAGAGGGCAGGTGACTGGCTTCCAAGCAGGACCCCCCCCCCCAAGGCACCAGGTCAGTGAGCTGCTAGGCGATGCACAGGCCTGGGCTTGGGGGACTAGGCTAAACCAAGGCTTGGAAGAGCCTGGCCTGAAGGGAGGTGGGGATCCAGCCATTCCTCTTTTCCCCTCACCTAGTTGCGGTGTGGGGGAGACAGGCTGGTCCCTCTGAAGACACACTTTCTGGGAAAGCCCTATCTAGGCAGGAAAAAGGATGTATGGAAAAGGGCAGTCTGTGAGAAGCATGGGGGGTGGAAGGGTGATGATGCCTGTCTTAGAATCTGCCTGGGTAGCAACAAAATAGGATGTCCCTTGGGCCACAGTTCTGGCTCCTTTGAAGAGCTTTAATAACCCCAGTAAGTGCAACAAGGACCTCATAGAGACTAGTGGGAAAGTTGGGGAAGGGGGGGTGTAGATTGGGGACTGTATCATGTGAACGAGCAGGAGCACTGGACAGCATCAAGCTCAGGGATAAGAAAGGGCTAGCACAGACTTGGAGCTAGGCTTCAGACATCTCACAGAGCACCAGTGGGACCTGCCAGGCCTGGCCTTCCTAGGGCTGCTGGCCCCTCCTGCAAAAGCCGGGAGAGTGTAACGGAGAGACACGCAACGGACACCATGAGAACCTGGCCGTGGAGGCAGGGCCACTTTCTTCCCCGGAGTCTGCTCAAAATGAGGCACTGCTGGGGACCATGGGTAGGAAGGGCGGGCTCTGGGGCCAGTGCAGGTGAAGGATGCACAAATCCCCCAAACCGAGAGCCCAGCTCCCTAACAGGTGAGCAAGCGAGCAGGCACCTGGACAGCACAGCCTGTGCTTTCTCTTAGATCAGCCTCTCCTCTCTTTTCCTCGGGAGAGGAGCAGGCAGGTGAGCTTGGTGTTCACCATCCTCTCTGCCCCACCTGTGGGAGAAGGGCTCAGAGACAGGAGAGCAGAGAGGGAGTGTGATGAGGCCTCAGCCTGCACGGGGTCAGGGAGAGCCTCTCCTTGGGAAGTCAGGGGAAGATTGGTCTCCTGTTCAGTCTGGGCTGAGCCTGTCTTAGCTGATCTTCTGTATCAGCTTCTCATCAGACAGGCAATAGAGGCTGTTGATAGACAAGTCTGAGATGAAGTGCTCGCAGGCTTTTCGAGTGATCTGCTTGCATCCTCGAAGGTCAATCAAGGTGACATTAGCAATACGCCTTAGGAAGAACAGGGTCTGGTCTGTCAATTTATTGCAACCTATGGGCAGAGTGGCCAAAAGAATAAAAGTCACAAACAGCAGTGAATGCTCCTCTGCCATTCGGCTCTCCCAGCTCTTTCTCCAAAAGACTAAACCACAACCCTTTTCAACCCCTAAGTCCTTGCTCAGTGAGCAGAAGTGTAGCACTGTGGTGCCATCCTCCCACCACCATGGGAAAGCAGGCACAAGGGCTGCACACACTGCTAACGGTAGCCATGCACACGGGCACCTGAGTCAACCAGCATGCAGCTCAGCCTTCTACTGGTTAGAAAGGAAGATTCTTTATTCTTGTGCAATTGTGTATTTTAAATAATTAGCTTTTGCTGGGCGTGGTGGCGCAGGCCTTTAATCCATCCTAGCACTTGGGAGGCAGAGGCAGGCGGATCTTTGTGAGTTCAAGGCCAGCCTGGTCTACAGAGTGAGTTCCAGGACAGCTGGGGCTACAGGGAGACCCTGTCTCGAAAAGATTAAAAAAAAAAAATTAGCTTTTATTTTACTTTGAGACAAGGTCCCACTATATATACAGCCCAGGCTGGCCTTGAGCTCAGAGATCCTTCTGCCTCTGCCTCCAAGTTCCGGAATTAAGAGTCTCAAAAAGACAAAAGAAAAAAAGAATATATCACCATGCCTTTTTTTTTTTTTTTTTAATTTTATTGCTATCATTATTATTATTTGATCTTTTTCAAACAGGGTCTCCCTTCCAGGTGTCCTGGAAGTCAACTCACTATGTAGACCAAGTTGGCCTACATATCAAGTTTCAGGAAGGTTGGGGGTTGGGCTACAGAGACCCTGTTTAAAAAAGAAAGGGGATGGGGTGTGGTGGGCAGCCTTTAATCCTACGCACTTGGGAGGCGGAGGCACGATCTTTGTGAGCTGAGACCAGCCTACATAGTGAGTTCTAACAAAAGAGGGAGACCCTGTCTCCAAAAAGACAAAACAAAAAAGGGGGGGGGTTAATAAATATATATATATATGTGCACGCATGCCACAGGCAGAATCCAGAAGATGGTGTTGGATCTCAGGGAACTGGAACTACAGGTGGTTGTGAGCTGAACAACATGGGTATTGGGAACTGAATTTGGAAAACAGCAAATGCTTTTTAATGGCTGAGCCATTTCTCTAACCTCTTACAAATGTGAAGTAACCAGGATACATGGTTCAGTCAACTGACCACATCAACTCTGGCTTACTGATCAAGTTCCACAGAGGACTCGTACCTCTGGAAAGCAGGGATATCACTTAATATTCCTGAGTATCACATACCTGCCATATTGAGTTCTGTGAGTGAGTAGCGAGTGGAAGACCCGACAGCAGTGAGTAGATTGGAGGACTGGTCTGTAAGGTGGCTGCAGTGACTGAGGTCGAGTCGAGACAGGAGGGGCATGTGGCGGATAATTAGTCGAAGGGTGGCATCTGTGATGTCAAGGCCTGCCAACCGGAAGTCAGTCATGTTCCGGAGCTTGCTGCGATTGTCCTGACCTGAACAGGTACCCCCACCACCACCAACAAAAAAAAAAAAAAAAAAAAAAAAAAGAAAAAGGGGAAAAAAAAAAAGCTCGGGATCAAAACGTTTATACTTGCCCAATCCAAGTCCAAAGTCCCAGGCAGCAGCAGTTTTCTGCTGGATAAAAACCCCTTGCAGGGTTAAGCTGAAATATCTGTATACAACCCTGCTCACAGAGAATAAACAGTGTGCAGGGATGTTTCTAGGAAACAAGTTTTCTTTTTCCCAGTGCCACATCACGCCTCACCGCCATGGCCACATGCAGAATGCTCACAGCCTTTCCACATAGCCCCATGACATCCAGCCTTTCACTTAGTATTCTCCTAAATTTCTACAGCTTTATCCGGAGACCTTAGCTTCAAGGTAGCCCAAACAGAGAGCTACCCTAAAATAAATGGAGCATACCTGGTTTATCAGCTGGTGGAGTCAGCAAGTCCCGAATTTGAGGGTCTTTAATGCCTACTGCCCACCGAAGATCTAAGGTCCTGAGAAGAGGGCAGCTGGAAGTGCTGAGGGCAGAGACAGCAGACCAAGAGCAGCCTGCTAGGAGGAGGTCTTTTAGTCCTACAACAAATGGAAACAGATATAGCATACTCTACCTAAGCAAGCATTAAAAGCCTCAATCATCATTGGCCTGAGCAAAATGGATTATAATTGCTAATCTAATAGAGGATTATGTCCTCTCCTCATCTTTTAAATATTGTATTTATGGAGGCTGGAGAGATGGCTCAGCGGTTAAGAGCACTGACTGCTATTGCAGAGGACCTGGGTTCGATTCCCAGCAAGGCAGATCTCTATGAGTTCAAGGCCAGCCTGGTCTACAGAATGAGTTCCAGGCCAGCTGGGACTAAAGGGAGAACCTGTCTCAAAAAAATAAATAAAATAAAAATACAGTATTTATTATTTGATGTGTATGAGTGTTTTCCTTGCATATATGTAAGTGCAACCATGTTCTGTAACACCCACAGAGGTCAGAAGAGACATTGGATTCTGTGGAATTGGAGTTACAGTTGTTAGCTGTACTGTGTGTGGGTGCTGGGAACTGAACCTGGGTCCTCTGCAAGAGCAGTCAGTGTTCTTAACCACTGAGCCTTCTTTCCAGCCCACCCTCATCTTTTAATAATCAAATCTGAAGACTGTTATGGTACTGTATACCTCCCAGTTACAAATGATGTGGGTCTGGGGAGATATCTGAGCCACACAAACAAGAGGACTAGAATTCAGAGACTCAGAAACCACATCAGGTATGCTGTGGCATGCCAGTAATTTCAGCCTCAGAAGGCAGAGCTAAGGGATCCCTTGCCTCAGTGTGCATGTTGGAAGAGTGATTCAGGAAGATTCCTGACATCAACCACAGGGTTTGCAAATGTTCATGCATACATACATGCATACCTAGCATACATATGCACTTACACATGAAAAGAACAAAAATCAAAAACAAAAAAACACAACTGCTTAGCCTCTACTAGAGACCACAGATGTTAAAGGCCTATTAAGGGGCTGATCAAGGAAACACCTGGCTCATTTCCTCTTCAGTGTCTATGTTTAGAGAACTTGCAAGACTGGCACCTGATCAAATTATTTTTTCATCTAGTACAGTAACAGTCCAGTGATGGCTTGGAGAGAGCAATCCCTTGCTGATCAGAAAGGCAACCATTAAGACTGCTAACTGTACTATAGCAGTTCTAAGCAACACTGTCAATAGTGCAGTGTTCCTGGCTGGTCCTTTTGGGCTCTGAAAGGACAGTAGCAGGTCTGTTTCTTTACCTACCTGGCAGCCTATTGACCAGCCATGTCAGTTGCTTTTTGGAGATGTTGGTCCAACTGAGGTCAAGGCTTACTGGCTGCCTCTTGATAATGCCACTGAGAGCTTGGGGTACAATGGCCTTACACCTACTCAAGTCAATTTTTGTCCAAAGTCTTTTGTCACAGCACCTGTAAGAGGGAAGAGCATTAGTTTCCATTATTTAATCCTCCTGTCAGAGGAGCTCCCAAGACACACTGCTAGAATGCTTCAGAATAAGCAGAACACTTGGCTTGTCATTTCCCTGTTTTCCTACAGAAAACAAGGATCTACCATTTCCTGCCTCGCAGTCAGGTAACTAGACATCTTGAAAAGCCATGTTTTTTTTTTTTTAAAAAAAAAACAAACCATGTTAAGCAGGGCAGGGCTTAGCAAGTGCACTCAGACTTCTGAAGGGGCTAAGAACCCAATACAGCTGTTAAGGTCATGTAGGAACAACATGCTGTAATCCCTTCCTTTAAAATGGTATGGCTCTTGCAGAAATATATATTCAGGAAACATTTTTTAAAAATTGGGGGATGGGGAGAAAGAGGTAAGACAGGGAATGCTCTATGTATACCAGGCTGGCCTTGAACTCACAGAGATCCTTTTGCTTCTGACTCTGCCTCCCTAGTGCTAGGATAGACACATGCTACCATGTAACGTAAATTACACTTCCAGGACAAAAGTGAAAGGGAGAGGTCTACCTATCTATTGTATTCTATAGACAGCACTGAAGCACGCAGGTTTCTATTTTAAATGTTACAGTTCCTGCCTGAGTCTAGCTAAAGTCTGGCTGGCAGGGTACAGGGACATAGTATACAATAGGAGTCTTTTTTTTTTTTTAATTTAGATATTTTATTTTTTTTTTAATTTTTAAAAAATTCTTTAAATTTTATTTATTTTTTTATGTGTATGAATGTACTGTCTGCATGTAGGTTTGTGCACCCATGTCGTGCAATGCCGCGGAGGTCAGAAGAAGGTGTCAGATTCCCCTGGAACTGCAGTTAATAGATGGTTCTCAGCCACCATGTGGGTGCTGGGGATCGAACCCGGGTCCTCTGCAAGAGCAGTTGGTGCTCTTAATCTCTAGGCTATCTCTCCAGCCCTACAATAGGAGTCTTATGTGTGCTGAAAACCAATGGATAGAACCCCACAGGCCCACTTACTCCCCATCCCCAAGATTGACAAAATTTGACCAATGGCACATGAAATGTCTATGGCAGGAGACAAATACTGATAGAAGTAAATGAGCATATAACTAACTTATGAGAGTAGACTGTTGGACCAACTAAGAGGCTCTGATTTTTAGCAGGCCTAGAATCTGCTTTTTCTTTTCTTTTTTTTATTTTATTTATTTCTGTATGTGTATCAATGTACTGTCTGCATGCAGGTCTGTGCACCCGTGTCATGCAATGCCTCGGAGGTCAGAAGAGGGTGTCGGACTCCCCTGGAATTGGAGTTTCAGACGGCTCTCTGCCACCATGTGGGTGCTGGGGATCGAACCCAGGTCCTCTGTAAGAGCGGTCGGCGCTCTTAACTGCTAGGCCATCTCTCCAGCCCCTGCTTTCTCTTTTTAGACAGGAGTCTCACAGATCTTTTTGCCTCTGCTTCCTAAGTGCTAGGATTACATGTGTGTACTACCATGCCTTAACAAGTTTCCATACCACAGAGGCACTGTTGGCCAGGATGCCAAACTTTAGAAAACAACTGTAATAGAGTCTGATTAGGGTAAAAATTCTATATCCTATAGCTTATGGAAAATCCTACAATGCTCAATAGTAACTTATTCATTAGCTCTGGGAATTTTCCCCAAGTGTCTGTTCAACCTAAGGAGAAATGTCCCTATTAGGCAGGACAATTAAATTTCATTAGGGTTCATAACAGGACCTTGCTAGCTGGAGAAAGGAATAATGATTTGGTTTAAGGGGAGAATTAAAACTGGAAGCTGTAGTCGGGCGTGGTGGCACATGCCGCCTTTAATCCTAGCACTTGGGAGGCAGAGGCAGGCGGATCTTTGTGAGTTAAGGCCAGCCTGGTCTACAGAGTGAGTTCCAGGACAGCTGGGGCTACAGGGAGACCCTGTCTCAAAAAGACCAAAAAACAAAACAAAACAAAACAACAACAAAAAAAAAAACCTCGAAGCTGAACACAGTGGCACATGCCTGTAATCCTAGTACTTGGGAGGTGGAGGCAGGAGGATTAGGACTTCAAGGTCATCCAAAAAGCATTAAAATTGGAAAAATTAGGAGCACCTTTATTTGAAAAGTAGGCCTATGAGTCTTGGTGAATGAAGTTACTCTTTAAGTGCAGTCATCATCAAAACCAGACTAGTAATTAGCATGGTAAGCTTGGGGAGAGAAGACAGGCTTTTGGCCTGGAAGACCCTGAAGTTTTAGCACAAACTGTATAAATGCATCCCCTAAATCAGTTTCCTCCCCACAGGAGAAAGATGGGGAAGCACAGAGTAGGCAAAAGAACAAATTCCCCTAACATCTGCAGACAAGATGGACTGTATCTTTAACTGGACCCAGAGACTAGGAACAAGCCTTCAGAGGCCAAGGTGCATGCTCCTCTCATACAGAAGACCTGCCACATACTCCCATCCATGCCCCTGTTCCTGACCCCTGTATCCCTGCTCACCATTTATACCACGTCTTGCACACTCGCATACATTCACAAAGTTCTCTGCGGCTGAGGTAGCGGAAGACAGACATCCAGACCTCCCGCTGCATCCAGCTTTCGTCTCCATCCTGAGCCCAACTGCCCCGGCCATTCAGCCTGGCTGCACCCCCCTCCTCTGCACTGTCATCTTCCTCCTCCTCCTCCTCCTCTTCCTCCTCCTCTCCCCCTAGCCCCTCCTCATCCCCGCGCTGGGGGTTTCGGGCTGGGCAGTGCTGCATTAGCACACGGGGGTGAGGGCGAAGGTTGGCAGAGGAGGCCGTGATGGCCTGCAGCTTGGGCACAATGGATGTCCCGTGGAGCTCTTTGGTAGGCCTCTGTAGCGTGACAGTGAGGTACGATCCCCGGATCTTGGCTTTCTCAACTTCAGACAGCTCCTTTTTGCCGCTGGGATTGTTCTCCTTTTCCCGTACCATGGTGCGCTCTGTGGCCTGCAGCCGCAGCAACTGCCGCCGTTTGAAGCGCTCATCACGGCTGGCACTGTGGTGGTCGCTGGGGCCAGCCCCAGGGGATGACCGAGTCACCATACCCCGGGGAGAAACCGGGTCATGGATGAGCTGCAGCATAGAAGTGGGTGAGTGAGGTGGGGGAGTGAGGGGCTCCTCGCAGCTCCGCAGGGGACGCAGGACTTTGGCTTGCACAGCTTCTTCATCGCTCTCTTCCATTTTCCGCTTCTGCAAAATGCCCAGAAAAGCAACATCAGTACTACTCTTTTTCTAAAACCTTTAAAGCAACAGGGTGAATCTGTCAGAAGCCAGGTTGCTGCTACCTATGGGGGTCATTTCCTTTGAGCCTTTGATTCAGACTGCCAAGATCAGCAACTGAGCTCATGCCCAAGCCACAGAATGCGGATTGCAGAACAAAAATCCTTAAATGGGTCACTTGGGAAACCTACCTGTGACAAAAAGGTTTATGTCCAAGTCTAGAGGAATGAGGACTAAAACACAGGCTTCTTGAACCTACACACTACCTTCTTCATTTGCACCTCCATTTTTGGCTAATTTTCTGGGTAAAAATAACTATGTCAGCAGGCTACAACTCAACCCTTCGTGTAATTTGACCACTTTTATTTGTGTCTCTAATAACTCTTTCATAACTAACCAAGTGATGTGTCCATGTTGACGGAATAAAAACGGCTAACCTAAACCATGGACAAAGAAGCAGGGGCTGAGTGCATTAGACTCCTCTGCCTCTCAGATACATGCTCTCCACATACCCCATGAGATGAAGGCCAAAAACCTCTGTGAGGAACTGTGTCACTACAGAAATTTCCTTGAGATTATGGTGAAGAACATCCTAAGACTCTTATCCCATCCTGTGGCACTTGTGCTATTCCAGCTACCTACCTGTCCTTTTCTAGAGTCCACTTTGGTGACAAAACTCAGCAAAACTAGGACCCGTTATTAGTAAGTCAGATTGTCCTTAAGAAGACATTTTTGTCTCTAGCATCAATCTTGGTTTCTATTTCTTTTGTTCCTTATATTCTTGGTCACCATGGAGAGAAAATGACCATCTTTATTCCAGGGGATAGCTTTTTGTAGCACACTAGGGAGTAACTGGAACCCAGCTTCTTCCAACCCCTCTACAACAACTGCAATGCCAACTCTCAACAGCACCAGTGAAGACAAATGGGAAAGCTATTAGTCCAAGAAGTTGGAGTAAGAAGTTTAGCAGTATACAAACCCTCCTCATCCCCCACAATATTTAGACTGAACTTAAAACTACTTTAGTATTCAAATAGAAAAAGTAAAAAGATGAGCAAGCTTCCTCTCATCTGTTTCCCCTTGCCAGTGCAGGGTCCTTGAGAGACTGCCATCAGGTATCCCGCCTCCTGCTGTTTATGCCCTCAGCAGGTTTTGCCTTGTCAGTGTGAGTAACCAGAGTCTTCCTGTCCCACTGGTGTTATGGAGACCATTATGTTAGCAACTTCAGCACCCTGGGCCAAGGTCATTGAGTGATCCTCACTCCCTACAGGGGAATAGCTGCCTGGGACTCATTTGGACACCTGGGGTATGTAGGTCTTTTGTAACACCAACGAGAGGACAAAAAAGTAAACCTGCTTAACTAGAAGCTCTAGTGTACCACTGAGCAAGTAGCAGCACCTCAGGCCAAGACTTTCCCTTGAACATTCCTCAGAACCAAGCTGCATACCTAATTCTCCATCTCAATAGCTCAGAGCTGCTTTCTCCCTTTCTAGGGAATAAAAGGACCACAGGAAGTTGCAGATCCCAAGAGGAACAGTATTTAGTAATACAAAGCAAAAACTAAATGGGGGCTGGAGAGATAGCCTAGAGGTTAAGAGGCCAACTGCTCTTGCAGAGGACCCGGGTTCGATCCCCAGCACCCACATGGCGGCTGAGAATCCTCTGTAACTCCAATTCCAGGAGAACTCCAGTTCCAGGGGAATCCGATGCCCTCTTCTGACCTCCGTGGCGACACGGGTGCACAGACCTACATGCAGACAGTACATTCATACACATAGAAAATAAATAAATAAAATATTTAAAAAAAAGCAAAAACTTAAAACTAATTAAAAAAAAAAAAAGTAAGACAAACAAAACAAATTTTCCTGGGTCAGAGAAAGCCTGTGAATACTGTAGTGAAGGCAGTACACAGCCATCTACCAGACTGGAAATTTTTCTTTTACCTGGGCTTTCTCGGAGGTGTCTTCCTGGTAACACTTTGGACACTCCCAGCAATTTGGCAATTCCTCATTAAGCAACCCCTCTCCATCCATCTACAGGAAGATAGGAATTAAAAAAACTTAAGTCTCTCCACATAGTAGTAACACAGATGGGAATAAAGCTAGACCTTATTTCTTTCTTTTTTTTTTTTTGGTCTTTTCGAGACAGGGTCTCCCTGTAGCCCCAGCTGTCCTTGAACTCACTTTGTAGACCAGGCTGGCCTTGAACCCACAAAGATCCGCCTGCCTCTACCTCCCAAGTGCTAGGATTAAAGGCGTGCGCCACCACGCCCGGCGATGTTACCTATTTCTAAACATACTGATCATCTACATGAGAATTAAAAAACGGAGCTACTGAGCAATAAGTATCTTCACTCCCCACTTCCAGCCACCGGGAAATAGCTGCCCTCAGCCATTTTTCTCTTGGTTACTTGAACAAAGTCATGTCTGGGTCACTGTGGATTTGGGTCCCCTTCTCCTCAGTATCTCATGTCAATGGCTATCAGTCAAGATCTTGGTGGCTATGCAAACTAATGAATGATTAGATTCAGAGACCAATGGTCTAGTTTCTGTGACTCAGTGCTCTCAACTGTAAAATATAGATACATGTAACAATGCATCAACATAACTATCTGGGGTACCATATATACTATTGGCTGAAGTTAAGGAGTAAATTTATAATATAAAATGTTTGAAGCTGGATGTGGTGGCATTCACCTGTAATCCCAACACCTGGAAGCAGAGGCAGGATGATCTACATGGTGAGTTCTGTGCCATCCACTCAAGGGGGGAGGAGAGGTACTGTTTAGGAAAGTGCTTAGTATTTACTTGAACCCTTCGTATTAGCCATCTACCACACCACAGAGTATTACTTTGTCAATTTCTTGTTTTTCTTTCTTGAGACCATCTCAGTATTAGCTCAGGCTGTCTTGAACTCAGTATTTTCTGCCTCAACCTTCCAAAAACTGGGAACACTAGGATGTGCCACTTAGATTTAGTTTTTATCAATTCCAATTTTTTTTTTACATTTTAATCTTTTTGTAATTGTAATTAGGCAGGTTCTCATCAGTGACAATGTCTTACAATCACTGTTGGCTAAACTGCAATCCTAACATAGCTGACACTGAAAAAGTCATGAAAGTACCAGCACTCATGCACATCCATCTTTGAATTGAGAGTCTATCAGTCTATTATCTATATATGAGACTGTAGTGAGATTTTATGTATTTGGAGGTCTCACTATGTCACTAAGAGATCTCAAATTGAGACTCTCAAGTCATTTCCGTAACTCAGCCTCAGAAGTGCCTGGGACTACAGGCATATGTTACCATGTCAGTCGCCCTTGTACTTTAGACTTTATGACAGAGCTAGCTTCATAGGCTTGTTGTAAAGATTAAAAAGAAAGTGAACTTGGGAGGCAGAGGCAGAGGCAAGGTGGACCTCTGTGAGTTCAAGGCCAGCATGGTCTACAGAGTGAGCTCCATGCCAGCTGGGACTAAAAAGACAAAAAAGAAAATGCATGTAAAATATGCATTCTCTGTTCTGGCTGCATGTTAGGATCATCTGGGGAGCTATGGGAACATAAGACTTAGGTTAGGCTATGTGACTTTGTCTCTGAGGTTGAGCTCTTATTTTCTTACTACTTTTTTTTGGTTTGGTTTTATTTCCTGAGAGACAGGGTCTCACATGGGGCCAAACTGGCTTTGACCTCAAGTTCTTCCCACCTCAGTCTCCTATGGTGGACTTCAGGCGTGTATCACAAGGCCTAGCCTATTTTTTATTTTTTTTTATGTTTTTATTTGAGACAGGGCCTCCCTGTAGGCAGCAGGCCTGGAATTCACTATGTAGACCAAGCTAGAGCAATATCTGCCTGCCTCTGGAAAGCTGAGATTTAATGCCATCCCCAGGCCTCCCCTACTTTTAAAAAGCTCACCTGTAGGTGGACATGGAGGCGCATACCTGTAGTCCCAGTGCTTGGGAGGCAGACGCAGGCGGATCTCTGTGGGTTCAAGGTCAGCCTGGTCTACAAAGTGAGTTCCAGGACAGCCATGGCTACAGGGAGACCCTGTCTCAAAAAGAAAAGTCACTTGGTGTGCTGTCTGATACAGACAATGTTAGCTGATATTCTAATCCCCTCACCACCGCTTGGGAACTAATATTCAGAGATACAATGAGGGATGTAGCAGAGATTCCTGAAAGCTTGAGACATTCTTGAACAGGCCCTGAAATTTCATGATAATGGTCCAAAGACTAAATACTGCACTAAGGCAGAAATCGGTCTATTTTGTATGCTGTTCTTTCCTTAAAGTCTAGCACAGAGCATGGCACACAGTAGGTATTTGAACAAAAGGCTGATGTTAGATGTGGCCACAGAGTTGCTGAGGGCCCGAAGTTGGGATGATAACAGCCGCTGGTGACAGGTGTCCTACCTGCCTCAAGGGCCTTTATGTGTTTCCTCACCTGGAGGCAGCCAGGATGAACTATCTCATTGCAGATACAGCATTCCATGAGCTTCTTCTCAAAGTCCTGCGTCTCTTCATTCTGATCAACTTCTCCACAGAGGGAACATGTAACTGAATGAGGCAGTCTGGGCTACAAGAGGACAAAGGCAGATCAAGAAACCAGACTTAGAACCTTTTTACTTCAAGCTTCCCTTTAAATGAAGATGGGAGATGATTTGTTTCCTGAAATCTCTAGTAAATATGTGGGATGTAAGGTGAAAAAGTAGTAAGAAGAAAGGGTTTTGTTAGAAAAAAAGATCAGGACTCAAATGCCTGGGAATTAGAGACCAGAGACCACCACTTCACTCTCTGTCGGCTTGTCTCTAACCTCACAAGACTTTCTAGTTCACCTGATGAGGGGAAAGAAGGGAGTAAATTGCTAATCAATGGTAGGCAGGTACGGGGTCTCTTGTTTGAACATTAGGTGAGCAGGGCCAAAAGAGAAGAATTTTCACCACTACATCCCTTCCCTCTGAACCCATGGAGAAGAGGCACAAAGGGAAAAAGCAGAACTCCATCCCTGCTCTTCATTCTCTGCTAGTCCCCCTGGCACCAGTGCACTTCCCCCAAAGCCTTTTACCCAGATGATCACTCACTGCCAAGCACTGTCGGAGGACACAGGACTGTTTCATGCGTCCAGGGCCCCCAAACTTCTTCATGTCCCTGCAGTAGTGACAAACACCGCACTCTCCTTGCACACAGGCTTTACATTTCCTACAGCGCACTCTTCTCCGCCTGGCTCCAGACACAATGGGGGAGGCAGCTGCAGGCCTCACAGGTGTTAATCTTGGAGCTGGCTTCATGGTGTGAGGCTTTGTGATGGGGATGGTGGGAACTCGTACCTTTGGCCTGGTAGGGAATTTAAGCTGGAAAAAGAAAGCAGGTTGCTTTAAGACCAGAGAAGGTAGAAGATCATATGGCAATGTACCTGGCCCAAGACTTGGCAATGTCTTGTCTGTGGGCAAATCTGCCTGCTACCTGTTTTTATAAATAAATTCTATGAAATACAGCCATGCTCATTTATTTATCTATCATCAACCATGGCTGCTTTTCAATGCTATAGAACTGTGACACTGTAGAGTACCAAGCCTAAAGTACCTTACCCTTTACAGAAAAAGTTGCCAATCCCTGTCCTAGCCATCAGTCTGCTACAGGCACATCCGTTTCATTTCAAAGCAGTAAGATGTGCCCTTCCCTGAAGCTTTCTGCATTAAGTGCCATGTACCAAAGTCACCCACTGGGACTGCTGAACCTCCCATAATTCCCTATGTTGACAATTCAGAATATTCTCCTAAAAAGATGGCAAAGTGCCAGAAGATGACACTGGTTTTGTAATAAATTACTCCAAATTCCAGCATACAACCAGTTCTATCAGATCTAATAGCATTTAAGTGTGGAATGAATCTCTAGGTTGATAACTTTAGCACTTGTATTTACCTTGCTAAGGACCTTTTCAAGGACAAGAACCACATCTTCTACTTCTTTAATTTCCCACCATTTCTTAAACAATTTTCTGACACGAAATACTCAACAGCCATAAATGACTGAATTGTTTTGAGGCAGTCCCGCGTAGCAAGTGGGACTCCTATACCTGGGAAAAGGGAGGTGGCTCTTAAAGACATCATTCAACCCCATACTTTTACATTCTGCTTAAAGACCCCTGGAACACTATACTATGGCTTTGCAAATTTCAGCTCCGAAACACCATGTCACTCATGACCAGGACCAGAATGTTACCATTATTTAAAATACCAACTTTTATAGACAACAGAAAGGTAAAAATATAGGGTGTAAGCTATAAAAAAAAAAAATTAACTGCTGAGTGTGGTGGCGCACGCCTTTAATCCTAGCACTTGGGAGGCAGAGGCAGGCGGATCTTTGTGAGTTCAAGGCCAACCTGGTCTACAGAGTGAGTTCCAGGACAAGCTGGGGCTACAGGGAGACCCTGTCTCGAAAAGTAAAAAAAAAAAAAAAACAAAAAAAAACAAAACAAAAAAAAAACCCTGAGAATTTACTAGCTGATGTAATAGAGTGAAAATTCCCTTCAAGGGGGAATCTTAGCTGTCTGTACACCTACACTCCCAGCACTTGGGAGATGGACGTAGGATAGTCACAAGTACAAGACTCAGTAAGACCTATCCTCATTAAAAAAAAAAAAGGGGGGGAGAACCTCAAGATCATGGTCTCATTTTAACAACAAAATCCTCTAGTCTACATATGTATTTATTTTATCTAGTTTTAAAGCCTATTTGTGGGGCTAATTGAGTAACTGGGTATAACTTGGCATCTGAACATGAATCGAGGCCTTGGTCAACTCCAAAAAGAGGCAATTACCCTGAACGATTACAAGTCAGGACAGAACCACCTGTTAAGTTTTTATCTACTTGTTTTTTTAACTTTTATTTTTTTGGAGACAGGGTACTCTTTGTACTTCAGGCTGGCCTGGAATTCATGGCAGTCCTCTGGTCTTTGCTGGGATTATAGGCACCCACTACCATTGCCTGCTTGCCTTTGCCACCAAGAGCTGGGATTAAAAGGTCTGTGCTATCACATCAGGCCTACCAGTTTTTCTTAAAGCACCCAAAGCCTCTAGTTGTCATGCCCCTCTGCCCAACAACCCCCAATGGTAACGATTAGCTGGCAAAAGACTTAAGCAGCCTGAAAACCATGCAGAAGAGTCTCTTACCTTATCCCTTTTTGGCCACTGTACTATAGGGACTCCAGTGAGGGCTAACTTGGGATCACTACTGGCAAGTTCCTCCAGCAAAATCTAAAGGTCAGAGAAAAGAAGGAAAAAGCTGGGTAAAGTGAACTCAAAGCCAAGCATTCCCAACAGCATCCAGGCTCAGCCTCACTCCTCTCAAGTACCAAGGGGAAGAGAAGCAGGCTGGCAACAATTTGCATTTTCTCTTCATGTAGACTTACTGCAAAACAAGCAAATCCAGAATGAAAGAGAAACTCAAGACTGCTGCAATCAAGACTTCAAACCTGGTGGGGCATGAAGTAGGCAGATCTCTCTGAGGTCAGCCTGGGTTATATAGGCTAGCCAAGGATACAACAGTAAGACAAAAAAATTTGTGTCTTTTTGAGACAGGGTCTCCCTGTAGTCCCAGATGTCCTGGAACTCTGTGTAGACCAGGCTGGCCTTGAACTCATAGAGATATGCCTGCCTCTGCCTCCCAAGTGCTGGGATTAAAGGTTTGTGACATCATGCCCGGTGAGACAAATCTTTTTTTTTTTGGTCGTCTTTTCGAGACAGGGTCTCCCAGTAGCCCCAGCTGTCCTTGAACTCACAAAGATCTGCCTGCCTCTGTCTCCCAAGTGCTAGGATTAAAGGCGTGTGCCACCACGCCTGGTGAGACAAATCTTTTTTTTTTTTTTTTTGAGACAAATCTTTTAAATAAAGACTTCAAACTTATCTTTGTCCTTAACAACTTACCTGTACATTACTACTAACACAGTGAAGCAACTAGTAACTATGGTGTCAAAATGCTACTTGCCACAAAATTTTATATAGGACAGTAAACCTTTCGTTACCTTTTCACCTTTTTTTTTTTTAATTAATTTTATTTATTTCTGTATGTGTATGAATATACTGTTTGCATGCAAGTCTGTGCACCCGTGTCGTGCAATGCCGCAGAGGTCAGAAGAGGGTCTCGGATTCCCCTGGAACTGGAGTTCTCCTGGAATTGGAGTTTCAGACGGCTCTCAGCCGCCATGTGGGTGCTGGGGATCGAACCCGGGTCCTCTGCAAGAGCGGTCGGAACTCTTAACCGCTAGGCCATCTCTCCAGCCCACCTTTTCACCTTTCTATACCAATAATTAGCATCAGGTACTTTTGTCTTTATTTTGTAGATGTGAACAAAGGAGCATCTAAATGAATGGTTAGTATTGAAATAAGACAAGTAATATTAACCTTAATGTTCTGGTTGGACAGAGGACTAGCTTTAGGGGAGCAGGCAACAATGGGGATTGAACCAGGACCTCATATATGCACATGCTAGGTTAGTGCTCTTTCACGGAGGTATATCACCGAGGCTCACACAGACTTGTTTCTAAGCTTTCCCCTCCCTCCTGCAGATGCAAGCTCACATGAACGCACAAGCACCCAGGCATACAGGCCGGATGGGATGGGCCGGTGGGCGGGCAGACTGATATTCATCTTCTCTCTCTTTTCTCTCTCTCAACATAGGAGTCAGCTTTTGTACTTTTACTATTAATGGTGAAGGAACAGTCTTAGTTAGGGTCAACAGTTCTTAACAGTTCTTATGACTTTAATAAACCAACCAAATGTGGCTGACTTACCAACAACAGTAAGAAACTGCCACTTAAGTGAATCATACTGGTTGACTTATTTTGAAACAAACCTTTTTATCTTAGAGATTCTGAATCCCTCACCTTCTTAAGAGAATATATCATACACAGTATGTATGACCCATAAAGCACTGCTACAATGCAAGGAATGTGAATCTGGAAGACAAGTAATACTTGCTTCAGTTTTGCTGAAACAGGGCACTGTCTCAGCAAAACTAAACTTTGACCTAGCTAGTCAGCATGGCTGGGCCATCTTTAGCAAGTGTTTTCATAAACAGGACATTTAAATTATTTGCATCCTTAATCTATGAATCATGCTCCAAATTTCAGAATTAGGGCTCAAAAGACAAATTCTATTCTCAAAGGCTCCTCTATAAAGAACCCCTTTTGCCAAATCTCCAGATGCCTCACACCTTCCCCCAAACGGATCTCATTTTCAGCCGTTTTATTTACTTCAAGTTGCTATGGTATCCTATTCTGGAGCCTCCTGCTAGCACCATACTGTGTGGGGGGTGAAGAGGTAGGGTGTGGTGCCACTTGGGATAAGGCTTTGGTCCCATCTCCTAATCTCCCTAGGGTGAAAAATTCAGGTCCATTCAAAATGTGCACCAGGGAGTGTACAGCTCCCCTCCCCCACTTCGCACCACTGGGTAGTAGGACTGCCTATTTCCTCTGCCGGAGAGAACTGAGCTGTCCACGAACAGGGACTTTCCACTTTCAGCAAGGCGGAATGTGCCACCGAAAGATCTAATTGTTTAAGGAGCAGAAAAGGACTTCTCAGTTCACCAAATCCAGTATAATTCTACCTGCAAGACTTGTGGGGGACACAAGAAAGAGGAAGCAGACAAACTGTGTGGGCAGCATGGGGGGGCAGCTGTTAACATATACATGGCTCAATTACTGGGGTATGTGTGGGTGTGGAGGGAAATGCAGATTTCCTTCCAAGCCTTATTTCCATGGGGCCATTCAATCAAGCCCATAGGCTTTCACTCAAAAAAAAAAAAAAAAAAGCAGACTCCAGCTGAGAAATCATATCAGGAAACCCCCCCTCCCCAACAGTGGGGGTTTAGGATCAGGGAGCGGGGGTGGAGTGGGAAAAGGCTGCTGCCTATTTAGGCTCCAGGCAATCTGGAGAACATTCAAACACAGGCCCACACCCCACATAACATAGGAAGGGAAAAAAGAACTGAGGGTGTCTGGGCAAGGAGTAAGTATTCCCCAAAGCCAAGCGACCCAGTTCGAAAAGCACATCAGTGAAGAGAACAAGTGTAATAATGGCTCAAGCAACACAAGTAACAGCAGCATTGTCCTGGACTCGCCTTGTAGGCAGTAGTTCTGCCTCTTCCAAGAGACAAAGTCCCTACAGTTACACATACCCCAAACCAGAAAGGGCTTGCCAACTGACCGCCTGACCTTGCGTTTCTTGTTGCTCTGGAGCTGCGGAGGCTTTTGGGCGAAGTTTCCCCAGGGTCTTTGTTTTGTTTTCTCTGTTGGAAGTTCTGCAGAAGGAGTGAGGTTTCCTGCTTCTATGAAAATCCTGATTTACTTGAAAATCCTGAAATCTCCCAGAGCACATAAGGCAGGGCAGGACGGCTGTACCTTCCTGGTTACTCAGAGCAATGTGCGGCACTCTGAGCTCCTTCTAAAGCCCTTCAGCTCAGCAGCGGCTTCCTGTGCCTGCGAACAATGCTGCTGCGTCACCCACATGCAGCTCCCAGAAATGCTTTGCAACGGAAGACGGCAGGAGGGGGAGCTGAGCTTGAGTGAGCCAGCCAAGCAGAGGGCCGGCTGGTTCTGCTGCAGCGCTGGAGGGGGTGTGTTCAGCAGTCTCTCTCCTTCTTCTGATTGGAGGAGGCACAGACAGGGAGGGACTATGGCCAGTACCCGCCCAGGCTCCTTCCCTCCAACACTGCAACAGGAGAACCCAGGGCCAGCCCCCAGAGGGCTCCGGATGGCAGACTTCAGAAGGCGCCAGTGGGAGGAAAAGGCTTTAACCCATTCCATAGGCTCAGGCAGGCTGGCCCACATTTGTCCTTGTTGCAGCCTACACCCTTCCCCTCAGGGTCACTTATTGTTAGTGCCAGAGCTCCCTTACTGATCGCACGCAAATTTCTCTCTTCTCTGGCCAAACACCTGGAATCACACAAAGTCTGGTTTCTGAGTAGGAAGAGGAAGCTGGCAAGAGCTTGAGCTCTTCCCCAGCCCTTTCTGGGTCTCCAGTCTGTTTCACCTGCCCTAACTCCAGCCCACCATCCAGAGCCAGCATGTCTCTGACACCTTCTCAAACAGTACTTTATAGGCCATACTAAGATGAATATAGTCGTTCCCATCAACCACGTACACAACAGATGCCTCCTGGTTCTGACAAGGAACCACCAGCATGCTAGACATGTTTATGTAGCAATCTTTTAGCAGTTTCACTGTGACCAAATCAAGCTTCTGAGGTACAAACTTAAGGTCAAAGCACTTTACCCTCCAGCCTCTGTCTCTTGTGCTCATCAGAAAGCCTCACTTTCAAGAAACTCCCAAAATGGTAGCCCAGTCCAGCACTGAGCCCACAGTCCCACTGCCCCAGCCTTCCCAGTGCTGGAAGTCTACATATGCCTACTTTCCTTCTGATATTCCCAAGAGGCAGCCAGCACAACCATGTAGAGACACTTCAACGCAACTCTCTGACAGCCATTCTACTAAACATATATTGTCTACAGGTACTGGGACCAGAGTGAAGCTCAAAATGAACACACGTAACATTGGGCTACAGGAGAAAGAGAAAGTACATGCACAGGTCAGAGGAGGATTAAAGGCGTGCGCCACCATGCCCGGCAACATGGTTATTTTTTTAAACTGTAATCTGCTCTCACCACTGAATTTTCTTCAACTACATTTATTTGATTGCTTGCCCATTTTGTGTGTGGCAGTCAGATGACATAGGTCCCAGGAATCAAGATCAGGTCATCAGGCTTGGGGCTGTGTATGTACACTTTATTATTTCCTCCCTTTTAATCAGACATAGCTTCCCTCCTTGTGTTGCCTGCCCAGGCTGGACTGGAACCCTTCAACTTCGCCAACAGCTAGGACTAACTCTACATGTGTTGCAGGTATTTTGTTTTTTCTTTTGTTCTTTTTGAGACAGGGTCTCCCCGTAGCTCTGGCTGTCCTGTAACTCACTCTGTAGACCAGGTGGCCTTGAACTCACAGCTATCTCCTGAGTGCTGGGATTAAAGGTATGCTCTACCACACCTGGCTTGCATGCTGTTCTCTAACTTAAAAAAAAAAAGCAAAATGTGTGAGCCGGGCATGATGGCACACGCCGTTAATCCTAGCACTTGGGAGGCAGAGGCAGGTGGATCTTTGTGAGTTCAAGGCCGGCCTGGTCTACAGAGTTTAGTTCCAGGACAACTGGAGTTACAGGAAAACCCTGTCTCAAAAAGACTAAAAACAAAAAAAACAAAACATGTGTGTATGTCTGTGCACATGAGTACATGTGCCTGCAGAGGCAGACAGACACATCAGATGCTTCTGAAGGTGGACTTATAGGTAGCCCTGAGCTGCCTGATGTGTGTGCTAGGAACCAAACTCCAGTCCCTCTGCAAGGCTTAGTAAAAGCTCTTAACTGCTGAGCCCTCTCTTCAGGTCAAGTATGTTAATTTTTACAGTAGTTTACAAAATGAAAGAAGCATTTTCTGTGTTCTTGGTTGAGTTCTTTCCACAAAATGCTCAGATGGTCATCCTGATCCTATACCTGTTTGTACTTGTATTTTTAAGATTTAAAGACTGGGGGCTGGGGCTGGAGAGATGGCCTAGCGGTTAAGAGCGCCGACCGCTCTTACAGAGGACCCGGGTTTGGTCCCCAGCACCCACATGGCGGCCGAGAACCGTCCAAAACTCCAATTCCAGGAGAACTCCAGTTCCAGGGGAATCCGAGACCCTCTTCTGACCTCCGCGGCATTGCACGACACGGGTGCACAAACCTGCATGCAGACAGTACATTCATACATATACAGAAATAAATAAAATTAAAAAAAAAAAAAAAAAAGACTGGGGGCTGGAGAGATAGCCTAGCGATTAAGAGCACCTACTGCTCTTGCAGAGGACCAGGGTTCGATCCCCAGCACCCACATGGCGGCTAAGAACCGTCTGTAAATCCAATTCCAGGGGAATCCGAGACCCTCTTCTGACCTCTGTGGCATTGCACAACACGGGTGCACAAACCTACATGCAGACAGTACATTCATACACATACAAAAATAAATAAAATAAATAAAACAAGAATTCTTTAAAAAAGTAAAATTTAAAGACTAAGCATATTCACAATTTATTTCAGCTGAAAAGCTCTTCTTGACGGGTATGGTGGTGCACGCCTTTAGTCCCAGCACTTGGGAGGCAGAGGTAGGTGGATCTCTGTGAGTTCAAAGCCAGCCTAGTCTGACTCTTTGTCTCAAAATCACAAAAAAAACCAAAAAAAAAACCAAAACAAAACAAAAAAAAAACACAAAAAAAAAACTCACAAAAAACCGTAACTTGGGGCTGGAGAGATGGCCTAGCAGTTAAGAGCACCAATTGCTCTTACAGAGGACCCGGATTAGATCCCCGTCACCCACATGGCGGCTGAGAACCATCCATAACTCCAATTCCAGGAGAACTCCAGTTCTAGGGGAATCCGACACCCTCTTCTGACCTCCGCGGCATTGCACGACAGGGGAGCATAAACCTACATGCAGACAGTACATTCAAATAAATAAATTAATTAAATAAATAAATAAATAAATAAATAAATAAATACGGAAAAAAAAAACTCCACAACTCTCCTTAACAATGATTCAGGGAGACATGGCTCAGTTGTTTGAACGCCAACCTTTCTTGCAGAGGACCCAGGTTCCATTCCCAGCACCCACATGGTGGCTAACAACCAACTTTAAGCTGGGCGTGGTGGCACATGCCTCTAATCCTAGCACTCAGGAGGTAGAGGCAGGCAGATCTCTGTTAGTTCAAGGCCAGCCTGGATTACAGAGTGAGTTCCAGGCCAGCTGGGGCTATATAGAGTCTGTGTCTCAAAAAGACCAAAACAAACAAACAAACAAACAAAAATAAAACAACATCAAAAAACCCCCCACAAAAACTGGGGCTGGAGAAATGGCTTAGTAGTTAAGAGAACTCGCTGTTCTAGAGGATCTGTTACTACGCAAGCCTAACGACTTGATTTCTATCCTTAGAACCCATGTAGAGGTAGGAGAGAACTGGCCTCTACATACGAGCTATAGCAGATGTATAATACATAATCATAAACACATAATAAAAAAAAGTTTTCATAAAAAGTAGGGGGCAACTGGGCGTGGTGGCGCACGCCTTTAATCCTAGCACTTGGGAGAGGCAGGCGGATCTTTGTGAGTTCAAGGCCAGCCTGGTCTACAGAGTGAGTTCCAGGACAGCTGGGGCTACAGAGAGACCCTGTCCCGAAAAGATAAAAAAAAAAANGTTCGATCCCCAGCACCCACATGGCGGCTGAGAACCGTCTGAAGCTCCAATTCCAGGAGAACTCCAGTTCCAGGGGAATCCGAGACCCTCTTCTGAACTCCGCGGCGTTGCACGACACGGGTGCACAGACTTGCATGCAGACAGTACATTCATACACATACAGAAATAAATAAAATTAATAAAAAAAAAAGTTAAAAAAAAAAGAAAACTGCAAGTGAAATTTTATTTATACCTTTCTTTTTAAATTTTTTTTTTTTTCCTGGTCTTTTTTGAGACAGGGTCTCCCTATTGTAGCCCCAGCTGGAACTTGCTGTGTAGACCAGGCTGGTCTTGAACTCACAGATTTGCCTGCCTCTGCCTCCCAAGTGCTGGAATTAAAGGCATGCATAACCACACTTCTCACTATGTAGGTCTGGTTGTCTGAAGCCCACAAAGATGCCCGTCTCTGTATTCTGAGTGCTAGGATTAAAGTTGTGTACCACCAGGGCTGGCATGTTACCACGTTGCTAACTTTAAAGTTTTTTTGTTTGGAAACACATTCTCACACTGAGTTCTACTTCTATTCTCTATCATTAATTTAAACAATTCCATAGATATTTTTATAGAGACGGCAGGTTTTCATATATCTAGTAATGTACCCCAATGCCACAAAATACAACTGGTAAACTTATTAAAAATCCTCTAGCCCAGTGTGGTGACATAGTCCTTTAATCCCAGTCCTTGGGAGGCAGAGGCAGGTGGATTTCTATGAGATTGAGGCCAGCCTGGTCTCCATAGCCAGCTTTAGCTACAGGGAAATGCTGTCTCAGACAGAAAAAAAAAAATCTTGTTTCACCAGATATGATTGCCCAGTTTTCAGCACTCAGGAGGCAGCACCAGGTGAATCTCTGTGAGGATAAGACCAGCCAGGTTTACTTAGCAAGTTCAGTATAGCCACAGATACACACTGAGAGACCCTGTCTCAAAATTAAAACAAAAACAAAAACAAAAAGAGAATGGGGGGGTGCTCTTAAAAGAATAAGAAAAAAGAAAAAAGCTTCTGCTAAACTTGGTGGTGCACAACTTTAATCTCAGCATTCTGGAGGCAGATGTAGGGATAGGCAGATCTCTGTGAAATAAAAATAGACGCCACCCTGGTCTACACAAAAACTTCTAGGCCAGCTGAGGCTACATGTAGATACTGTCTCAAAAACAAACAAAAAAACCAAAACCTTCTTTCACATGTATATATACACTGAGAATTCTTTATCACCAAAACAGACACACAAAAAAGCATGAAGTCAACTAAATTTTCTAGCTGATCTACACTACCCTAAAGCACCCTGTTTCTAGCAGCTTGAGAGATAACCCTTAGGAAGTCTTTCCAATAGCAAACACAGAGATTTCTGTGAATGATGGTATACTATACACACGGTCCATATCCTGCTTTTTTATTCATCATACATTAAGTCACACCCCTTTAGTTTTTAGAAGACTTGTCTCACAACAGGAGAGCTGCTATGTTTATTATACTTTCTCAACAGTCAAGGTTACTCACTTTCCAGAGTCTTCCTATCCATGCCAATTCATTTCCTTAATAAGTCAATAGTTCAGCCGGGCGTGGTGGTGCACGCCTTTAATCCTAGCACTTGGGAGGCAGAGGCAGGCGGATCTTTGTGAGTTCAAGGCCAGCCTGGTCTACAGAGTGAGTTCCAGGACAGCTGGGACTACAGGGAGACCCTGTCTCGAAAAGACCAAAGGGATAAAAAAAAAAAGTCAGTAGTTCTTCAATGCCCTAATCCTGTTCTAATTCTATATTCTCTAATTTTTTTTTTTTTTTCTTTTTCGAGACAAGGTCTCCCTGTAGCCCCAGCTGTCCTGGTCATAACATGAATTCCAAGCACTTGTGGAGACTGAGGCAGAGGATTGCGGTGGGTTTTGCGGCAACCGAATCTCAGAAACAATAGAAATAAAGGAAAGGAGACACAGGATGGGTAGGTGGCATGGCGCACAAGACTGTGGCAGTTTCTGGAGAACTTAGTGCTTAAGTGCTGATGGCTGCATAGCAGTGGTCAGACGAAAGGAAGCACAGTTTACCTTTCCTGCAGAGAGGAATTGTACCCTGTTACAATCTATTTGGTTCTTAGAGAGGTGAAAGGAAAAGGGATGAGATGAGATACCCATAATTGCATATATCCTGGAAGAAAAGTCCATTTTACTGCTGTGGTAAAGGGTTTTGAACATTCTGAAATGTTATGTTTTGTAGCGTTGAAGAAAGAATTATAGTTCAAGGCCAGCCTGTCTACTGAGTTNAACTGGTTTCCATTAGAGAAATCTGGAAAGTCTCATTTGCTTATTCTAAATTTTCAAATGTGAACTAACAGGAGTTACATTTTTTTGTCCTTATTATGCATGTGATGAAATGGAATGTGAGAGAAGAATCTTGCTCAGGACACCATGGCATTTTGTTGGGGATGGGATGATTTGGAACTGATTCGAGCGTCCCCCAAAGCCTCATGTGCTGGAGGCCTGTCAGAGGTGGTAGAAACTTAAAACAAGGGAGCTTCCTGGGTGATGATTAGGTTGGACTGCCCTTGGAAGGGATTAATGTTGTCCTTGGAGAGTGAGTTAGTTCTTGTGAAATAAAGACACACACTTGTGGGGTATAATGGTTTACACTGGAAGTTCTAGCATTTGAGAGGCTGAGGCAGGAGGATTACCATGAGTTCAGGGCTAGCCAGGACTACATAGTGAGTTTGAGGACAGCTGGAGCTAGCTAAAGAGCAAGAGCCTATTAAATAAATAAATAAATAAATAAATAAATAAATAAATAAATAAAGTGAAAATAGAAAGGGAAAACAAAAATAAATAAATAGCAAGGACACCCCCCCCCATTTGGTTGGCCACTTCTGTACACAGCTGCTTCCCTCTCCTCTAGTAGTCATGCTGTTATGTGGCTCTGAGTTCCTTGCCAGGATACAGGGGCTCTGTCCTATGGACCCCTCCAGCTACTAGATCACAAGCTGAGTATACAGTGTACCTGGTCTCAGGGGTGTTTTGTTATTGCTGTCACGTTTTATTTGTTTGTGCTGGATATGGAAGCCAGTGCTTTGCACAGCTAGGCAAGGAGCTTAGACTCCCTTCCCTCTCTGCCTTTCCATTCCCCTTGTTTCCCTTCTTTCCCTCTCCTCCTTCTTATCCCCTCCCCTCCCCTTCCCTTCTCTTTCCTTTCTTCCTTTCCCAGTTCCTACTCTCTTCCCACTAGTGCCATCAGAAATGCTTCTGTAAGGCTTTTTGCTTACTTTGTTCTGTATCATCTCAGCCCAGGCTAAACTGGATTTACTATGTAGCTGAAAATAACCTGAAACTCCTGATCCTTCTGTCTTTACCTCCCAAGTGGTAGGGATCTAGGCATAGTTCAGCGGTGGAGTGTTTGCTTAATATGCCTGAGATCTTGGGTTCTGATCTCTAACGGGAGAAAACAAAAGTGACGGTGGTTCTCTCCTTCCACCATACGGATGTGGGGGTGCAGTGGGGATTGGACTCAGGTCCTCAGATTTGGCGACAACCATGTTTACTTGCTGAGCCATCTTTCTTTGTTACTGTTTTTATTTTGTCTATTTTTTTTCAGCACTAGGGATTGAACTCAGGGTACTGAGCATATAGAGCAGCTGCCCTGCTATGGAGGCATCCTTAGCATACTTTACTTTTTATTTATTTGTTATTCTTTGATAACCTCATACATATATATAATGAATTTTATTCCTTTTCACTCCCTATCACCCAGTCTCATCCCCCTATTTTGTTTGTGGAGACATGGTCATGTTTCATTGTCCAGACTTGCCTTAAACTCCGCATCCTCCTGCTTCAGCATCCCCAGTGCCAGAATTATAGGGTTAGACTACTGTGCCCAGATTCTTTCTGTTTACATGTTGTTTTGGTTAGCTTTGGATTGCTGTGATAAAAACACAGACCAATACCAACATGAGGAGGAGACAGTTTATTTTATCTTACATCTTCTGGGTCACAGTTTCATCATTGAGAGAAATCAGGACAGAAACTCAAGACAGGAGCCCGGAGGCAGGAGCTGAAGCAGAGACCATGAAGGAACACCATGGCTTTCTCCTCTGCCTCTGCTCAGTTGTTTTCTTTTACAACCAAGACAACCTGCCCAGCAGTGGCCCCCACTCACAGTGGTCTGGGCCCTTTCACATCACTCAACAATCAAGAAAATGCCCCACAGACATGGCCACAGGTCAATTCAATGGAGACAATTCCTTCATGTTTATTCTGGGTATTTCATATCATGAACTCATATACTATATAGTGTTCTTCGTGGTTTCTTTCATTTATATAATGTAGTCAAGATTTGTCTTGTTATTATAGTATTTATTTATAATTCATTTTATGACTGAATAATATTCTATTATAAATATGCCATATTTTACTTATCAATTCAGCTGTTAGCTATTTGTCTCCCTCCCCTTATTTTTTTCTGAGATAGAATCTCTCTGTAGTCCCGGCTGCCCTTGAACTTTGAACTCACTATATAGCCTAAGCTAGTCTCCAACTCATGGTGATACTCCTGCTGCAGTATCCTGAGCGCTAGGATAATAAGCCTGAACCACCATTCCTGGCTTTTGGTACACGTTTAATGTTGAAATGTGTTTTCATTTGTCTTGAGTATACACACACCTAGGAATGGAATTACTAGGCTGTATGATAGTGTAACAAGGGCTGACTTGAAATTGTCTTCACTCCCTTTCCCTTTTTGCCTCCTGCCTTCTCTAATCCTTTGGCTGTTGAGAAGCTGCCCCTAGATCTTTAAGACGTTAAGGGCTAAATCTGTCTTTATTCACAGAATCCAGATGGCCTTTGTAACACTCTTCCTTAGCAATAGCTCTGGGAAGTCTAAGTTATGTGCTAACTGAGGAAGACCCACCCAGTCTGCAACCTCCGTGTACCTCCTTTCTTTCCCATAAAAGCCTTTCCATCTCCTGAGCCTCCTACCATAGAGTTTTGAGGAGCTGGCCCCTCTATTTTCTTCAGGAAGTTTTAAATACACCTGTTTTCCCTCCACCTACTCTCTTTCACTTAAAGTATCTGGCATCCCAGACCTTTGATTTTGGTAACAAATAATGGGGTGGTTGGTCTTTTCGAGACAGGGTCCTCCTGTAGTCCCGGCTGTCGTGGAACTCACTATGTAGACCAGGCTGGCCTTGAACTCATAGAGATCCACCTGCCTCTGCCTCCAGAGTGCTGGGATTAAAGATGTGCACCACCACACCTGGCTCAAGTAATTCTGTTTTAAAAAATATTTTACTATTTTTATTTTATACGTATGAGTGTCTCACCTGCATACATGTAAGTGCACCATGTGTGTGCAGTGTCTGAAAAAGCCCAAAGAGGATGTTGGATCTGCAGGAGCTAGAATTATGGATGGGTCCCGTAGCCATGTGGGTTCTGGGAACAGAACTGGGTCCGCTGGAAGAACAGCTAACTCTTAACCACTAGGCCATCTCTTGATCCCAGCAACTCTTTTTCTTTTTCTTTCCTTTTTATTTTTTGTCTTTTTGAGACAGGGATCTCCCTTGTAGGATCCAGATGGCTAGAACTCACTATGTAGACCAGGCTGACTTACACTCACAGGATCCCGTCCTCTGCCTTTCCAAGCTACACTCTTTTTTTTTAAAAAAAATTGTCATATTTTATTTATAGCTGATAAAAGAGAGAAATTTTTACAATGGCAAAATTCTGAATAAAATCACCTGAATCAAAAATGATCTTTAAGGGGCTGGTGAGCTGGCTCAGTGGTTAAGAGTGCTTGGTGCTCTTCCAGGCTGTGATAACTTTCTATCCCAGCACTAAGGAGGCAGAGGCAAGCATAGCTCTGTGAGACTGAGGCCAGCCTGGTCTACATAGTGAGTTTCAGGCTACAGGCCAGCTGGGAGAACCTGCTTCCCCCCCACACCCAAATTGCTTGCTGCTCTTACAAAGGACCCAAGTTCAGTTCCCAGTACCCATGTCACACAGGTCACAGCGACCTGTACCTTCAGCTCTAGGGAGCTGTTCTTTTTCTTTTTTTTGGGGCAAAAAAAAAAACCCTTGTGGAACTCCCACACATGTGCACATACACAGAGACAGACATACACACACATGAAAAAAAATCAATCTTTTTTTAATAAATAATCCATTAATTTTTAAAAAATTTATTTCTGTATGTGTATCAATGTACTGTCTGCTTGCAGGTTTGTGCACCCTGTCATGCAACGCCGGGAGGTCAGAAGAGGGTGTCAGATTCCCTTGGAACTGGAGTTCTCCTGGAATTGGAGTCTTCAGATGGTCTTGGCCGCCATGTGGGTGCTGGGGATCGAACCCGGGTCCGTCTGTAAGACGCGGTTGGCCTCTTAACCACTAGGCCATCTCTCCAGCCCTAAAAATAAATCTTAAAAACAAAATTTTGGGGATTGATAAGACCGTTTAGTGGGTAAAGGAACTTGCCTGGAGATTTATCTGTGTTTGATCTCTGAGAACTCATGCAAAAGAACAAGGTGAGAACCAACTCCACAAAGTTGTTCTCTGACAAGTGTACTGTGGCATGTGCCCCCACATCACGTACACACATGCGCACATGCGCATGCGTGCACACACGGCACACACAGTACACACTCACCAGAGAAGAGAGAGGGAGAGAGCGAGAGAGAGGAGAGAGAGAGAGGAGACGGAGAAATGAGAAAAAACCATTTTTAAAAAAAAAAAAAAAAAAGACATATTTTTTTAAAATACTGCACTACTGAAAAAAAAAATATTTTTCGCTTGGGCACATGCCTTTAATCCCCAGCACTCAGTAGGCAAGAGGCAGGCTGATTTCTATGAAGTTCAAGGCCAGCCTGGTCTACACAGTGAGTTCCAAGGCAGCTGTGGTGGCTACAGGGAGACCTGTCTCACAAAAAAAAAAAAACATAAATTGTTGTTTTTTTTTTAATCTTTATGTGTATGAGTATATTGCCTGTATTTATGTGAGTGCACCGATGTCATGCATTGCTGGTGAAGGTCAGAAGAGGGATCAGATTCCCCTAGAACTGGAGTTACAGAGGGTTATTAGCCACCATGTGGGTACTGGGAATCAAACCCCAATCCTCTGTAAGAGCAGCCAGTGCTCTTAAGCACTGAGCCATCTCTCCAATGCCAATTAAATCGATGATTTTGTGTGGTGATCTGGTGCTTGTGTGTGTGTGTATTTTTGAAACAGGGTCTCCCTGTAGCCCCACCTGGCCTGGAACTCGCTATGTAGACCAGGCTTAAATTGAACTCACAGAGATCCGCCTGTTTTGACTCCCAAATGCTGGGATTAAAGGCGTGTGCCCCCATGCTTGGCTAAATAGTGAATTTTTTAAAAATGTGATTTTCAGACAGCCGGGTTGCCAGTGACCGGGCCCAACGGGTGACGTGTGTGGTGCGAACGTGGATCTCTGGTAGTCACAGGCCATCCTGTCTACGTAGCAGCTCCATGCCAGCTGGGAAGTATAAGGGGGCCCCCTATGTCAAAAAATGAGGACAAAAAAAAAAATTCTACTAGTTTATGTGAGAGAGGTTGGATAATGGGTACCAAGCTACAGTTAAATAAGAGGGGGGCTGGAGAGATGAGCTCCGCAGTTTAAACAGCACTTGACTGCTTTTGCAGATGGAACCCAGGTTTCCATTCCCAGCACCCCACATAAGGCCGGCTTAAGAACCGTCTGGTTAACTCCAGTTCCAGGGGAATCTGATGCCCTCTTCTTACCTCTGCGGCGGCATTGCATGAACCGGGATGCACCAAACCTCACATACAGATAGTACACTCATATCACATAAAAAATAATAAATAAATTAAAAAATAAGAGGATGAGTTCAAGCGTCATACAGTACAGTAGAGTGGCTATAGTTCATAATTATAAACAGATAAACACTTGATTGGTTGATTGATTAATTGATTGATTGACTGATTGATGAGATGTTGGGTGTCAAATCCAGGACCTTGCACATGCTGGGCAGGAGCTTCACCATGAGGTATAGCTATGGTCTGTACATTTTAAAAATTGCATTTAAACTTTTTAATATGTGTATATGTGTATGTGTGCGAGGTACAGAGGTGCATGTGTGGCACATCTGTTCAGGTCAGAGAATAACTTGCAGGGATCTGTTCTCTCCTCTAATATGTGGGGCCCAGGGTTCAAATTCAGGTTCAAACTCAGTCTTGGGTAGCAAGCACCGTTGCACCCACTCAACTCTTTTTTTTTTTGATCCACTAAACTATTTCACCCGCCCCAGTCTGCGTACATTGTAGAGGAGTTACTAGAAAACGACCATTAAGTCTCAGCTACAAAAAGTGAAATCTTAAATAGAAATACTAATACTCAGATGTGGACCAGTCACAGGATATGATATCCAAACATGCACACTAAATCTCGAAAAGCACAATTATGGTACTAAGTCAAAAACAAAAATTAAATTAATAAAAAAATTTTTATTAATTTTATTTATTATGTATTGTATGAATGTATGTCTGCATGCAAGTTGTGCACCGTGTCGTTGAATGCCACGGAGGTCAGAAAGAGGGTTCGGGATTCCCTGGAGCTGGAGTTCTCTTGGAATTGGAGTCCTTTGGAGAGGTTCTCGGCCGCCATGTGGGTGCTGGGGATCGAACCCGGTCCTCTGCAAGAGCAGTCGGTGCTCTTAACCGCTAGGCCATCTCTCCAGCCCAAATATTTTAAGCTATATACTTTTTTTTTGAGACAAGGTCTCACGTAGTCCAGGCTGGCCTTAAACCCCCTATGTCATCACCCTGGATGACTCTGAACCTCTGAAACTCTTGTCTCCACCACCCAAGTGCTGGGATTACAGTTATGAGCCACTATGCTTGGCTGAAAGCTACATATTTCATAAATATTTTAAGAATAAGTATTTTGATTTTGAAACTGTGTTTCTTCTCATTTTCCTTATTTTTGAATTTTACATTAAAATTATTCATTTATATTTTAGGGAATGAAATTTTGTTTTAAAAAGAAGCAAAAATCTGGGGTGGCCTAAACCAGCCAGTGCGGGAGGAGCGCCATGGAGCACCATAAGAGAAAGGCAGACAGGACATCCAACTGAGGGGAGAGCAGGTCCCCCTTTGCATTTTGCCAGCTTCCTCGTTAGACAAAGAGCACAGACGTATCAGTTATTTGCACACTAACAGGATCCTCACAATGTGGCGTCTATTTGGACCCCATACTGGGCAAAACAATGGAGTTGAGCCAGTGCTAGGCACCTCTGAGCTTCCTAGGTGTAGGGGAGAGAAAACTTCAGTAAGAAGAGAGCAGGATTTAGTCCAAGTTCTGGCCTGGAGCCTTCAGACCTAAACAAGATTCTTCTCCAACACCTCCTGGGCTGAGACCCCCTTCTGTCCTGTTTTACTTAATCATTTGTTTGGTCCTGGGGGCGAATAGTGGTCTCCCTTGTCTTTGGATAGACGGGCTGCCTATGGGAATGCAGCAGCTCTTCCTAGTAACCATGGGAACCTTATTGGCATGGCAACCTGGCAGCTGAGACAAGCAGCCAGGGGGGTGGAGGGGAGGAAAGCGGTGGGAAGTGCTGCAGTCCTGAGAAAGAGGGGAGGGGGACGCCACTTTCCATGGGGGGTTTTGGGGGGAGGAGAGAAGAAGGAGGAGGAAAACCAGCCAGCTGGTCCTTTAGTGCTGGACTGGCAGCAGGGAGAAGTCCTGAGTAATGCAACCTTCACTCTGTTATCCAGTCCAGGAGGCAGGTGGAGCAGGGCTATAAGCCGCAGGTGCGTGGAGGCCTAGACCTATTGATGGCTCTTTAGTTCTAAAGTGTGGCTCAGTTGCATCAGAAGAAAAAAGGGTCTAGCAGACAGAATGAAGATCTCACAACACAGGAGCAAATGCGGATGCTAAGTTTGTTTGAATGGCAGGCAAAATATCAACCAGAGCTTTTGGGAGGTTCTGTGATCTCAAGTGTCTTTGCGGTGCTGGAGTCACAACCAGATACATCCTTCTGAAACTTCTTTGCTTCTTTTTTCTTACCTTTTCTCTTCTTTTATTTCTGTCTATAATTACAAAGCCTGACCAGTTGTCTTTTGAGGCTTTTACAATTACAAATGACAGATGACCTTAGACATCTAGGATCTTTGTGTTAGTAGGCATGACAGTGGGTATTAAAAAAAGCCATCGTTTTGCTATTTATTTCTTCCTTCCACATCAGCAATATGCAATTACACACATTTAGTCGACAGGACTTATCCTGTTAAACATGATTTCACAGTTACCTCTTGCCTCCTTCCACTTACCAGCAATGAAAAGGAGTTCCCAGGATAACTGGATGCAGGGCAGTCATTGTGCTTAGAATAAAATGTCTTTGGTCACAATGGCTTTCAGGCCTCAGAGTCCTGATATCTTTCAGGGCCAAGGCTGAGCATCCTAATCTTTTATACCTGACTCACTTATGACTCCCTGAGATTTTTCCCCATGACTCTGAGTTGAAGTCACTACAGTAGATCCCCTCAGAAGAAAGGAAAAGGTTGTCTTATCCTTTCATGAGCCATCCTAGATGCTATGCTTCCAATATCCCAAGGATCCTTTTTCCTGACCTCTTTTGTGAATGTGGGGGGGGGGATTTCCTAAAATCCACAGGCTAATTTACCACCTGAGCTCTGAGGTGGAGACTTCATCTCCATGATCAGAATCCTTGCTACTGCTGATTAGGACTCCAGATGCCTAGATGTGGTTAACCATTGCATGGTATTGTTGCTCTTCTGAGTAAAATTATCAGTTTTCCTTCTTTATAGCTACCAGATGCACAGAACAGGGATTAACTTAGACTCCATTGCTGAGTAGCTCTGCTCTTTCTTCGTACCAGGGCAATGGGCTGGGGGCCTCCAGGCTTGCACCCCTGTTGTTCACTTGGACTTCTATTAGTTCACAGCTGGCCCAGACTCTGGGGCTTATGGTTTGTCTGCTTGTCTTTCTGGAGTGTCATCTTTGTCACTGTCAGTGTCCCTTTTCACTCTGTTCATCTGTTACTCTTTCACAGAGATGCTCTGAGACTCCATTTTCAAGCAAGCTTCTACCAATGTAATTTAGGGAGTTGGAGAGTCTATGGTTCTCGGTTTAATTTCCTTAGATGAGGTTGGTATTTCTTCTATCACTGCTTCTCCAGCCATCAGAAGAGCAGGTCAGACCTTCCTTGAGAACAATTTTCATGAGGTCCATGTTCAAGACTTAGCTGGGAGTTAGGGTCCTCCCCTCTCCCTTCTCTATCACCTCCCTGGGAACACTGTTTTGGATCACATTTTCAAAGCTTTTGAAAAAGTGCTCCAGATCAGAGTATTCATCCATCTTGGCTTCACTGAACAAAGCATCCAGAGCGACCAGATCAAATGTCTCCTCCAGTTCGTCCAGGACTTTGTACACTGTGCTATATATGCAGATCAGGTTTCTATGAGTCTTGATGGGGCTGGAGAGATAGCCTAAGAGCACCGACTGCTCTTGCAGAGGACCTGGGTTCGATCCCCGCAGCACCCACTGGCGGCTAAGAACCGTCTGTAACTCCAATTCCAGGAGAACTCCAGTTCCAGGGGCATCAGAGGCCCTCTTCTGACCCCTGCGGCATGCACAACATGGGTGCACAACACTACACACTAAACCTCATAAACAACTAAAACAAAAAAAATTAATTTAAAAAGAAGAAAAAAGAGAGCTTGAAAATCTTCATACCTTATTGGTAGTGAGGTCACAATCATGGAGGCCCTCAGGAAAGGAATGGCTTTTTTTTTTTTTTTTTAAACTACATTTAAAATCTCTATGTCTCTTGAAGTGCTGGAATACAGACACAAGAGGAAACCTGTCCTCCATGTTCTGGTCTTCAGTGGACATCCTGTTTAAACATAGAACCGTGCACACTCAGAATACATTCCAGAAGTGTCAAGAAGTCTGAACCTTCCTTAGGACTGAATAAGGTGGTGGGTGCTGGGCTTCTGAGGGATGGGGATGGTTTGTAGGCAAGAAACTTCTTCCTTTTGGAGTGCTGTAGATGGAACCCAAGGCCTCATGGATCCTAGGTGACACTCTACCACTGAGCAATACTTCCAGCATATTTCATACCCAAATAAAAAACATCTTTTATTAAAGATGTCTAGGGAAGGGGAATTTCAAAGCATCACTTAAAACAAGAAATAAATCTTTGTAACAAGGTTGAGAATAGCTGAGGATATGGTAAAAGCAAAATAGGTAAAAAGAGAACACACTAGAATTGTATAAAGATGAGGTTTCTGGAGGGGGAGTGTTGAGAGACATCCTGTGTGGTCCAGGATGGCCTTGTATTCTTGATCCTCTTGCCTCAGCAGCCCCCTCCCCAAGTGCAGGGATGATAATCTATCTATCTATCTATCTATCTATCTATCTATCTATCTATCTAACATCTACCTATCCATCCATCCATCTAAACAATATATAAATATACATACATCACAATTTGCTTATACATTCAGTTCTTGATCAACATTTGTTTCTACTTTTAGATTTTTTGAGGGAAGCTATTCTAAATAAAGCTTCAACAAACATTATGGAACCATATTTTGTGTACATATACTACCAATTAAGTTTTATTGTATGACCAAGTGGCAAATGTCTTTACCTGCTGAGCCATCTTGCCTGCCCCAAAGCCAGTATTTTTGCTTTTCTTTAAAAATATTTTATTCGGTCTGGAGAGATGGCCTAGCGGTTAAGAGCACCGACTGCGCTTGCAGAGGACTCCATGTTCGATCCCCGGCACACTAACATGGCGGCTGAGAAACTGTCTGTAGACTCCAATTCCAGGAGAACGTATCCAGTTCCAGGGAAAGCCAACCTCTTCCTAACCCTTCCAGACACATCATGTCCAGCGGCATCACAAGACAGGTGCACAAACTACATGTGCATGCACCAGACATACAACACATAAATAAATAAAATATTTAAAATATATATCTTTTATTTCAACCGTTTTAATCTTTATGTATATAGGTTCTTCTTTTTTCTCCCTTTCTTTCCTTTTCCTCTTTTTCTTTTATTTTCTTTCCTTTTGTTTTCGTTTAATTCCGTTTATTCTTCTTCTCTTTCTTTTCTTTTCTTTCTCTGTTCTTTCTTTTCCTTTCTTTCTGAGACAGGGTTTCATTATGTAGCCTTGGCTGACTTGGAACTCACTACGTAGCTGACAAATGGCTCTGAACTTCTGATCCTCTAGCCTCCGTCTCCAGAATGCTGGGATTATAGGCATGTGCCACACACCTGTCTCCAAGAAAAAGTTTTAATATAGATTAAGTATGGGTGTCAAAAGAGTGGGCGAGAAAGCTGGAGAGACAGCTCTGCAATTAAGGACACTTAAGAAGACCCAGGTTTGGTTCCCAGCACCCACATGGCAGTTCACAACCATCTGTAACTCTACTTCCTGGGGATTAGTACCCTCTGCTGGCCTCTGAGGGTACCTACAAACATACATGTAAGTAAAATACTCATGCACATAAAATTAAATGATCTTTAAAACGAGATGGGGAGGGAGACATGTGAGGGCCAAGGGCTGGGCAAGCGTGCAACCAAGTGAGCTACATCTCCAGCCTGGGATCAGTTTTTAAAAGAAAATATAGGGCTGGTGAGATTGCTCAGAAGGTTAAGACAGTTGCTGCCAAGCCTGATGATTGGAGTCCAATCCCCCCGGGACCCACACAGTGGAAGGAGAAAGCTGTTATCCTCTGACCTGCACATGTGTTCTGTAGCAAGTGCATACATGCACACATACACACACACACACACACACAATGTTAAGAAAGGGATATATAGTTTAGACTCATGAATTTTAAGAATAGGGATGTGTTTTGTTTGAGTCTTTTGTATTATATTTAAGGAAACTAAGGTTCAGAAAGCCTAACTTTTACCAAAGGTATGATGATACATGCTTATAATCTCAGAACTGAGGAGGTTAAGGCAGGCAGATTGCGGAAGTTTGAGGCTAGTTGGGGCTATATAGTGAGTTTCAGGTCAGATGGGGCTACAGCGTACGCTCTGTTGGAACGAAGAAAAGAACGAAAAGAAAGAACCAGAAAGAAAGAAAGATAAGAAAGAAAAGAAGAAAGAAAGAAAGAAAAGAAAGGAAAAAGAACTGTCCCTAGGCCATACAACTAATGGGGATGTTGCCACTGAAACCCCAAACTCTTGACTCCCAGACCACAGAGCTTTCCTAATTAACCCTCTTCTTTTCCCTTTAGTTTAGGAAAATTTTTAATGTGATCTGGTTAGATCAGGCACAATCACACAATTACACAAAACATCAAACTGGGAATTCTTCCAAGTCTTGTAAGTAGTAGAGAGCAAGATTACTTCACAGGAATTGAACGTTTTCTATTCTAAACAAGGTAGACAAAAGGATTTAAGAGTAACTTCTATTCATTTCTTTTGGCTATAAAAAGGTTGCTATCTCAGACATGGGTGGAATCTCTTTTTAAGAAGTGATGAGTGACCTTTCTTTGATGTATGTGTTTTACATCTTATTCTCATCTTCCTGTTGCACACAATAAACAGATTCTGAATCTTGGAAGAATCTGGGTCTATTTGCTTATGCAGATTTTGAAGGATCTGAGATTGCTGAGCCTCCTGAAGCTGCTGGCTATTCATTCTGTGCCCAGCTTTGTGTGTTTCTAAGACAGCACTGCCGCAGCATCCAACTTCTCTCACAGTCCAGGCATCTGATCGATAGCCAGCAGTGAATTTTTTCTCTTTTCTTCTTGTAACTCTCCAAAACCCAGCTGCAACGTCAGGCCATGTCAAGAATTTGGTATGATAGTATTTGAGCTTCCCATTGTCTGACTCTGTCTCTCTACCTCTGCCTCTCTCTTCTCTCTCTCTCTTCTTCTCTCTCTCTCTCTCCTTCTCTCTCTCTCTCTCTCTCTCTCTCTCTCTCTCTCTCTCTCGTTCTGGTGAGTGTGTATGTGTGTGCGTGTGTGCACGCATGCGCATGTGCGCATGTGTGTACGTGATGTGGGGGCACATGCCACAGTACACTTGTCAGAGAACAACTTTGTGGAGTTGGTTCTCACCTTGTTCTTTTGCATGAGTTCTCAGAGATCAAACACAGATAAATCTCCAGGCAAGTTCCTTTACCCACTAAACGGTCTTATCAATCCCCAAAATTTTGTTTTTAAGATTTATTTTAGGGGCTGGAGAGATGGCCTAGCAGTTAAGAGCGCCGACCGCTCTTACAGAGGACCCGGGTTCGATCCCCAGCACCCACATGGCGGCTGAGAACCATCTGAAACTCCAATTCCAGGAGAACTCCAGTTCCAGGGGAATCCGACACCATCTTCTGACCTCTGCGGCATTGCACGACACGGGTGCACAAACTTGCATGCAGACAGTACATTTATACACATACAGAAATAAATTAATTAAAAAAAAAAGATTTATTTTAATTTTAAATTGGGTGTGGCACACCCCTTTAGTCACAGCACCCTAGAGGCAAAGACAGGGACAGTGTAGTGAGATCAAGACTAGCCTGGTCTACATAGTGAGTTCCAGGTCAGCTGGAGCTACAGGGAGGCCCTGTCTCAAAAAGACCAAATATTTTTCTTTTAATTTTTTTATTTATTATTTTTTGTGTGTATGAATGTACTGTCTGCATGTAGGTAGGTGCACCTGTGTCATGCAATGCCTCGGAAGTCAGAAGAGGGCGTTGGCTTCCCCTGAAACTTTAAAGATGGTTCTTAGCAGCCATGTGGGTGTTGGGAATCAAACCTGGGTCCTCTGCAAGGTGCTCTTAACCACTGAGCCATTTCTCCAGCCCCAAAGACCAAATATTTTATGTGTATGTGTGTATTGCCTGCATGTATGTAAGTGCACCTGTGTCCTGCAATCAAGAGGAAACTGGAATACCCTGGAACTATAGTTAGAGATGGCTGTTGGGAATTGAGCCCAGATCCTCTGCAAGAGCAGGTAGTGCTCTTAGCCATAGATGCAGAGTCTCCCTATCCCCAAGATTTATTTTTATTTTTAATAATGTGTATATTATATGTACAACATGGGAGGTAAGAAGGTTGGGCTGCGGGGGTTTGGCCACAACAGCCTGCAAATTGGTTTTACATGAGGGATGCTTGTACTCATAAATTATCACTTATTGCTAAAAAATGAAAAAAAAAACAACAGAGAAAGATGCAGGACAGTTATGGCAGAATGCATGATCTGGGATGGGTTGGGGTGGGATGGGGGAGGAAGGGAAAGGGAAATATGTCTGAACTGAATTGGAAAATGATGTATGAAATACACAAAGCATCAATTAAAAAAAAAAAAAGTGGACATTGGATTTCCTGGAGTTGGGAATGACAGGTGGATGTAAGTCACCCAAAATGAGTCCTGGGAACTGAACTCAGATCCTCTGGAAGAGCAGCAAGCACTCTCTCCAGCCCCTTCCTGTGCCTTTTTGTTTGTTTGAGACAGGGTCTCCCTGTAGCCCCAGCTGGCCTGGAACTCCCTATGTAGACCAGGCTGGCTTTGAACTAGAAGATCTGCCTGGCTCTGCCTCTGCCTCAGGAGTCCTGGGACTAAAGGAGTGTGCCACCATACATACTCCCTTTCCAGTGCTTTTATTTTTTTTTTAAGTATTTTTTTTTTATTTTATTTATTTTCGTATGTGTATGAATGTACTGTTTGCAATGCCACGGAGGTCAGAAGAGTGTGTCGGATTCCCCTGGAACTGGAGTCAAAGACGGTTCTCGGCTGCCATGTGGGTGATGGAACTCGAACCCAGGTCCTCTGCAAGAGCGGTTGGTGCTCTTAACTGCTAGGCCATCTCTCCAGCCCCCCTTTCCAGTGCTTTTAAAAGTAATGGTCAGGCCGGGCTTGGTGACGCACACATTTAAGCCCAGAACTCAGGAAGCAGATGCAGGTAGATCTCAGTGAGTTCAAGGCCAGCCTGGTTTACAGAGTGAGTTGAGTTCTAGGCCAGCTGGGGCTACAAGGAGACCCTGAGTCAAAAAGACCAAAAACAAAAAACCAAACAAACAAACAAAAAAACCCCCAAATGAAAAACAAGTAATGGTCAGATTCTCATAGTTTAAGTTCTAAATTCATTTTATCTAAATTTCTCATTATACAGAACTAGCTAAATATAAGAAGAGTAACCTATTTTCCTCATAATTGAAACTACCAGTTTGTTTTTTGTTTTTGTCTTTTCGAGACAGGGTCTCCCTGTAGCCCCAGCTGTCCTGGAATTTGCTGTGTAGACCAGGCTGGCCTTGAACTCACAAAGATCCACCTGCCTCTGCCTCCCAAGTGCTAGGATTAAAGGCGTGCACCACCATGCCTGACTTGAAACTACCAGTTTCTGAGCCCTAAATCTGTTCAAACACTGTCTAGTCAGTTATCCCATGAGCCACTACTTCCTCATGTTCTGACCTGTGCCATCATGTCTTAGCCATTGCTGGCAGCCATATTTCCTAGTGATCCTTAATCAACGGAAAAAAGCTCTCTGTATGCATTTCACCCACCTGGATATTTTTTAACTTATTCACCCTGCTCTCTGTCGTCGTCTTTCCCCCAGTCTACCGCTGTCTGCACACCTCTTTGGACTTAACTCAAGCATACTAGCTGGCATATAATTGTAATTTTAGTGCTTGGAAGTTCAGGAAGGGGTTTATAATTTGAGGCTAACCTGGGCTACACAGTCAGACTCTAAAACTAACTCAAACAACTCTCTAGCTACATTAGACTGCTCCATGGCTTAAGGGAGCCTAAGTATTTCTATGAGGACACTTGACCTTGTACAACAGATTAATGGGAGTATAAATACATCTTTCTATAAGTAGAGTCAATAAAGTTAAATCTATCCACAGAATGTTTCTTAACTGAAAAGATATTCATTTTTAAGAACTAGAAATACACACAGGAAAAAAAGAATGTTATGAGTTATAATCTTAAGAATCTTTATAGGATTTCTTTTTCTTTTTTCTTTTTTTTTTTGGTCTTTTTGAGACAGGGTCTCCCTTTAGTCCCAGCTGCCCTGGAGCTGGGACTAAGGCAGGCGGATCTCTGAGAGTTCAAAACCAGCTGGTTTTGAACTCTCAGAGATCCGCCTGCCTTTGCCTCCTGAGTGCTGAGATTAAAGACATGTGCCACCACGCCCAGCCCTCTTTATAGGATTTCTAAAGACAATTATGTAAGTGAACAAGTCTCAAAAGTCACTATTTGTTTCCCACATGTATTCACAATGGAATAGCTATATAAAAAGAGACTTCTGCAGAAAATGTTATAATTAAGCTATATAAAATCCACCACAAAGGAAAAGAAATGTCCTTTGCTTATTCAAAGGTGTGAACAATCTAATTTGTGAACCAAAAGTATGGCTAAATTAATGCGGGCATGGTGGTGCATGCCTTTAATCCTCGCAGTTGGGAGGCAGAGGCAGGCAGATCTCTGTGAATTCAAGGCCAGCCTGGTCTACAGAGTGAGCTCCAGGCCAGCTGGGGCTACAGGGAGACCCTGTCCCAAAAAGACAAAAAAAAAAAAAAGGTTAATTTCTTTTACTCACACTAACAAGACGTTAAATACATTTAGCCTTTAACTGATACATTAAAAATAAATGTAAAATGCAATTAAAATGTCAACTATAAAGAAAAAAAAAAGATGGGGGCTGGAGAGATGGCCTAGCAGTTAAGAGCACCGACTGCTCTTGCAGAGGACAGGGGTTCAATCCCCAGAACCCACATGGTGGCTGAGAAGCGTCCCTAACTTCAGTTCTAGGGGAATCCAACACCCTCTTCTGACCTCTGTGACACGGGTGCACAAACATACATGCAGACAGTATATTCATACACATACAAAAAAAATTTAAAGAAAAAAAAGAAAAAGAAAAAAAAAAGATGAGGCCCCACACTAGTGTTTGGAATTATTTCTTGAGGAAGCAGCAGCTGGGTAAAACCCCAGTTACTTACAAAGTAGCCAAGGAAAAATTCAAATCAAGAATCAGGGATGGGGGGGCTAGAGAGATGGCTCAACACTTAAGAACAGTGGGCTTTTCTTGCAGAGGACTTGGGTTCAGTTTCCAACACCCACAGGGTGGCGAACAACTGTCTGTTACTCCAGCTCCAAGGGATCAGACGCACTCTTCTGGTCTCTGTGGGCACTATACAACCTGGGTATACTTACATCCATGCAGGCAATGATATACTTACATACAATTTCTTTTAAAATCAGGTATAGAAATTACTATCTATAGTAACAAAAGCTGCATGGCACTGGTGGTACAAAACACATGTAGACCAAAGGGATAGGATTCAGGATCCAGAGAGAATGCTATACAGGTCCAACCACCTAGGTTTTTTGTTTGTTTGTTTGTTTGTCTTTTTGAGACAGGGTCTCCCCGTAGCCCCAGCTGTCCTGGAACTCACTCTGTAGACCAGGCTGGCCTTGAACACAAAGGTCCGCCTGCCTCTGCCTCCCGAGTGCTAGGATTAAAGGCATGCGCCACCATGCCTTGGCTCAACCACCTAAGATTTTCTTTTTTTTTTTTTTTTGTCTTTTTGAGACAGGGTCTCCCTGTAGTCCCAGCTGTCCTGGAACTCACTCTGTAGACCAGGCTGGCCTTAAATTCACAAAGATCCACCTGCCTCTGCCTCCCAAGTGCTAGGATTAAAGGCATGTGCCACCAGGCCCGGCTTCAACCACCTAGTTTTTAACAAAGGTATTAAAAACACACTAGAAAAAAAGCTTCTTTGCCAAAGGTGCTTGGAAAACTGGACTTACACATAAAGAAATAAGAACCCTATGTATCTATCTATCTATCTATCTATCTATCTATCTATCTATCTATCTCTCCTCCTTCCTTTTCTTTTTTAAATATATACTTTTTTAAAATTTTTATTTCTGAATGTGTATGAATGTACTGTCTGCATGTAGGTCTGTGCACCCGTGTCATGCAATTCCTCGGAGGTCAGAAGAGGGCGTCGGATTCCCCTGGAACTGGAGTTAAAGATGGTTTTCAGACGCCATGTGGGTGCTAGGGATCGAACCAGGGTCCTCTGCAAGAGCAGTCGGCGCTCTTAACCACTACACCATCTCTCCAGCCCCAGAAACTTTTTTTTTTTTTGAGTCAGGGTCTCACTATGTAGCCCTGGCTGGCCTGGAACTCACAGAGATCTGCCTGCCTCTACCTCCCAAGTGCTGGGATTAAAGACACATGCCACCATGATTGGCTGAAACATTTGTTTGTTTGTTTATTTATTTATTCATTTGTCTCTGTGTATATATGAGTATACTGTCTGCATGTAGGTTGGTGCACCCGTGTAGTGCAATGCCGCGGAGGTCAGAAGAGGGTGTCAGATTCCCCTGGAACTGGAGTTAAGGACAGTTCTTAGCCACCATGTGGGTGCTGGGGATCGAACCCAGGTCCTCTGTAAGAGCAGTCAGTGCTCTTAACCGCTAGGCCATCTCTCCAGTCCCGAGATTTCCTTTCATACTGGTCAGACTAGCTATCATAAAGAAAACCACTGACTGGCTGGTGAGACAGCTGAGAAGGTAAAGTGCTTGCCTTGTAATCCTAAGATCCGGAGTTGGGCTCCCATATAAAGGTAGGGGAGAATAGAGCACTCGAAGTTGTCCTCACCTCCACACATGTGCCCCCGATCACACGCACAATACAAAATAAATTACAAAAAATAAAAAGAAAAGCACTGACAATAAATGCTGGCAAGGATATGTGGAAAGAGGAATCTTTGTGCTGGTGAATGTAAGCTGGTACAGCCACTGGGTTTCTACACAAAGAACTCCAAGTCAACCTTGCAGAGATATTTGGATATTGTTACTGGGCTATTCACACCAGCTAAGAAACAGAACTAGCTTAGATGCTCACCACAGACAAATAGATAATGAACTATGTACAAAGTTTTATTCAGCTATAATGAAAGATGCAATTATTAACAGGAAAATGGATGGAAATTATGTTGGGCAAAAATGCCATGTTCACCAGGAATAATACATGCATTGATTCTTTCATACAGGGAACCTAGATTTAAACACACACACACACACACACACACACACACACACACACACACGGTGGCGCATGCCTTTAGTTCCAGCACTCTATACATGAATGCAGGTGGATCTCTGTAAGATACAGCAAGTTCTAGGCCAGTGGGGCTACAGAGAGAGACCCTGTCTCTTAACAAAAAGCAAACAAAATCACACCAAAATATAATTAAATTTATATGTTAAATACTGTGTATGTGTGATGAGAGTAGACCAGGAGAACATAAGAGAACACAAGGCAGTGAGAGGAGTGATGTATACACCTGACATTAAAGCAGAAAGGGAGACCACATGGAGGAGGGAGATGACCAGAAGAGGAGTGGAGGGAAAGAACCTGTTTCAGGCCAATTTTCCAGTTTCTGCCTTTCATCTCACACAGGAGTCCTAGGACTATAGATGAGCACTGCTCCATCCAGCTTTCATCTTGTGGGTTCTGGGGTTGGACTTAGGTGCCGTGCTTGTACAGCAACAGCATTTATCTGCTGTGCCATCTCTCCTCAGCCCACAAATGATCTTACTTTTACTGTATTTGTTTGTTTTGTGTGTGGGTGTGCACAGAATATGACAATTTATGAGAGTTGGTTACAGGATTGAACTCAGGTTGTCAGGCTCGGTAGTGGGTAGGTTTTTTTTTTTTTTTTGGTCTTTGAGATGGGTTCTCCTTTTTTAGTTCCAGCTGGACTGGAGCTCGCTATTTAGATCAGGCTGGCCTCGAACTCAGAGATCCGCCACCATGCCCAGTGGTAGTAGGTATTTTTAACCACTGAGTCATCTTGCTAAAGTTCCTAACCCTTTCTTAAAAGCACACACATTTTCATACTCACCTTTATTCTGATAGTAAGCTTGAAGTTTTTTGGACTGTATTTAATTAAATACTGCAGACACAATGTTAACAGTTCATGGCAGGGACCTAATGTCACTTTAGGAGCTGAAGTACTGAATAGCACTAACACATGCAAGTATTAACTTCCCTGTAGTTGAATCAGAGATTATCTTCAATCCCTGAATTTTCTCCCTCCACCCAGAAATTTGACTCTTCTAGCCAGGTCAAAAGTTGCTTACCTTTATGTCAGCAATCAGAGCATCTTCATCTTCTATCCCTGTAGGAACACACTTCTTGTGCAGTGGGAGAGACTCCAATTTATCTACAAGGCAGCGAAGACCCTCGAGCTCAAAATGGGTCAGATGCACTTGCCTGTCCTTTCGGGGGCTATACTGGGGATCCCAAACTTGGCCATTTTGGGAGCCTCGGCTAGAGTCTGAGGATGAGTCTCCAGACAAAGTTTTCTTCAGACTTGGAAGACTTCTGCAGGTTTTTCCCAGACCATCATAATCCAGGTTTACACCATTAGCTACAGGGCTGGTGAGCACAGAGCGCCTACTGCTCAAGCGTCGAGTTTCTCGGTCTGCCCCATCCTCATCACCATTCCCAGACTCCAACCCATTTAATTCCATATCTATCAATGCAAAAGAAAAACATGCAGTAAGAAGAGGTCAGGTGGCCATATGATCAACTAGAGAAGAGCCTAAAAATGCCTTGTTGCAAACCATGGTTGCCAGGAAGAGAAGCATGTACTACCAGCAGCACAAATTCGGACAACTGGATTTTCTTTTTTTCTGGTCTTTTTGAGACTGGGTCTCCCTGTAGCCCCAGCTGTCCTGAACTCAAGTCTGTAGACCAGGCTGGCCTTGAACTCACAAAGACTCCCCTGCCACTGCCTCCTGAGTGCTAGGATTAAAGGTGTGTGCAACCACGCCTGGCTGGATTTTCTTATTATTATTATTATTATTATTATTTATTTTTTTTGTCTTTTCGAGACAGGGTCTCCCTGTAGTCCCAGCTGTCCTGGGACTCACTCTGTAGATCAGGCTGGCCTTGAACTCACAAAGATCTGCCTGCCTCTGCCTCCCAAGTGCTAGGATTAAAGGCGTGCACCAACACACCCAGCTTGTCACTGGCCTTTTAAATTATGAAAATATTTTAATTTTTTTATTAATTTTATTTATTTCTGTATGTGTATGAATGTACTGTCTGCATGCAAGTTTGTGCACCCGTGTCGTGCAATGCCGCAGAGGTCAGAAGAGGGTGTCGGATTCCCCTGGAACTGGAGTTCTCCTGGAATTGGAGTTTCAGACGGTTCTTGGCTGCCATGTGGGTGCTGGGGATTGAACCCAGGTCCTCTGCAAGAGCGGTCGGCACTCTTAACTGCTAGGCCATCTCTCCAGCCCATGAAAATATTTTTTAACAATCACCATGAAAACTCAAGAAGATATTTTCTCTACCCAGGACTAACAAAAACAAAAATCAGAGCATTATTGTTTCTTTCAAACATTTTCTATCCATATATTTGGACTAAGACACAGAGTGTATATGTGTGTGCACGCGTGCACGCTTGCTTGGTTTGTACACTGGTACACACCAATGCATGTGGGTGCATGTGCATGGACGCGGATGCCAGAGGTCAACATCAGATGTCTTCCTTGACTGTTTTTCACCTTATTTTTTCAGAGACTGAACTCGGGGCTTGCCAATTGGCTAGGCTGGTCCGCCAGCCAATAAACTCCAGAGATTCACTTGTCTTGGCAGCTCCTGCCCTAGAGATAGACACAAGTAACCACCTCCAGCTGTTATGGGGGTACTATGGATCTGAACTCAGACCCTCATGCTTGTTTGTGTGACAGGTCTTGTGCTTATGGCCATTTTGGGAGCCCCAGCTAGAGTCTGAGGATGAGTCTCCAGACAAAGTTTTCTTCAGACTTGGAAGACTTATGCAGGTTTTTCCCAGACCATCATAATCTAGCTTGACACCATTAGCTTCGGGCTGTTGAGCACAGAGGGCCTACTGCTCAGTCTGCCCCATCCTCATCACCATTTCCAGACTCCAACCCATTTAAGTCTGTACCATCATATCATCTAACTCCCCAGTCCTGTCAAGCATTTTAAAGACTGGATCATACTATATTCTACTTTCACATACTGGTTGAGCATTTTTACACTTTTTGTTTTTAATCAAAAAAATTTTTTTTCACTTTATGTGTATGAGTGTACTATCTGCATGTAGGTTGGTGCACCCGTGTCGTGCAATGCTGTGGAGGTCAGAAGAGGGCGTTGGATTCCCCTGGAACTGGAGTTAAGATGGTCCTTAGCCGCCATGTGGGTGCTGGGAATTGAACCCAGGTCCTCTGCAAGAGTAGTCGGTGCTCTTAACTGCTGAGCCAACTCTCCAGCCCCAGATTTTACACTTTCAACTAAAGTGATAAAAATGAGCAGGCAATAAGCTGGGTATAGTACGTGTTAATACCAGTACTCAGCCAGGCGTGGTAGTGCACGCCTTTAATCCTTGGGAGGCAGAGGCAGGCGGATCTTTGTGAGTTCAAAGCCATCCTGGTCTACAGACCGAGTTCCAGGACAGCTGGGGCTACAGGGAGACCCTGTCTCGAGAAAAAAAAAACAAAAACAAAAACCAGTACTCAGGAGGATCACTATAAATCCAAGGCCAGCATGGGCCTTGTCTCAAAAACAACAAAAACAAACAAACAAAAAAACCCCAAAAAAGGTTATACATACACTAATAAAATGATAAAGCAAAAGGATCTTTCTTTGGGGACTGGGTATGTGGCTCAGTTTTAAGAGTTTGTGCCTAGCATGCACAAAAGTCTTGGTTTCCATCTCCAGCACATCATAAACTGAGTGTGGTAATGTTGACCTATAATACAAAAACTCTGGGAGGCAGACGCAGAAGATGTTCAAGGTTTTCCTTAGCTACATAGCAAGTTCACAGCCAGCCTGAGATAAGGAGACCCTGTATTGCTTAATAAAAACAAGATGGGAAACAAAACAAAACAACAAAACAACAACAAAAAAAAAACAAGATGTGGTGGATATAGCCCAGTGAGTACAGCTTTTGCATACCAAGGATGTGTTTGCCTAGCAAGCATGAAGATTTATGTCTGATCTCCAGCGCTGCATAAATTAGGCAGGAGGCACAGAAATTAAGGGTCTCCCTCAGCTACAGAGAGAGTTTATAGGTTAGACTAGGATATACGAGCTCTTACCTCAAGGAGGGAAAAAAAGGATCTTCTTTGAATATTTCACAGAAATGGGGTCAAAACATTTCAGTGTTGCCTCCTCTTCAAAATTTAAGACATTGATTAGTTTATATATATTGACCAGGCTGGAGAGATGGCTCAGTTGTTAAGAGCACTGACAGCTCTTGCAGAGAACCCAGGTGCAATTCTCAGCACTTACATGGTAGCTAACAACCATCTATAACTCCAGTTCCAAGGGATCCAATGCTCTCTTGTGAATTCCATGAGAACTGGACAACACAGGTGCACTCACACACACTCACTCACTCACACACACACACACACACACACACACACGATGTACCCTGAAACTCCTATTTTTTTCCAATTAAGCACTTCTCTTTTCTTTTTTAAATTTTATTTATTTATTTATTTATGTGTATGAATGTACTGTCTNTTTTTGTATGTGTATGAGTGTAGTGTCTGCATGTAGGTTTGTGCACCCGGGTCCTGCAATGCTGCGGAGGTCAGAAGAGGGTCTCGGATTCCCCTGGAACTAGAGTTCTCCTGGAATTGGAGTTACAGACGGTTCTTAGCCGCCATGTGGGTGCTGGGAATCGAACCCAGGTCCTCTGCAAGAGCAGTCGGTGCTCTTAACCACTAGGCTATCTCTCCAGCCCCTAAGCACTTCTCTTGATAGAGGTTGGGGAAATGTTAAAAGATTAAAACCAGCCAGGCATGGTGGTGCATGCCTTTAATCCTAGCACTTGGGAGGCAGAGGCAGGCGGATCTTTGTGAGTTCAAGGCCAGCCAGGTCTACAGAGTGAGCTTCAGGACAGCTGGTACTAAAAGGGAGACCCTGCCTCAAAAAATACCAAAAAAGGGAAAAAACTAAAAAATAATCCTTCACATGTGCTCTTATAAGTAACCCTGATTAAGCTCAGTAGTTGACCAAAAAATGAGAGAGACATGAAAGAATGAGGAATAGCTGGGAAAAGGAAGGACATCAGAAGGCAAGGAAGGGAGACAATACGGTAATAATGGGGATTGTGAATCAAAAGATGTTTAATACATATAGGGGAATATAATGGAATCATTATATACTAATAAAAATAAACTGGCTAGGCATGGTGGCATACGCTTTTAAGTCAACCTCTTAGGAGGCAGAGGCAGGAAGATCTTTAGGAATTCTAGGCTAGCTTGGTCTACACAGCAAATCATCCCATCCAGGCCAGGCAGGGCTGCATAGTGAAACTCCGTCTTAAAAACAAACGAATAACCCCAAAACACACACACACACACACACACACACACACACAAAGCAAACAACTTTAAGCCAGACAACTTGATCATCTTTCATGAAGAACTGAATATTAGCAACAAAGCCAAAGATCAGACCCACAATATTTCTTTCAACTTGGTAATTGATATCTGGGTATGTATTAAGTTTCAAATCCAAATAAATTTGGTATTTCTAAGCAGAGAACTAGAAAAGCTAAAACACCGAACTATAATTATGAAGTAATGTGTACTAAGTATTTCTCAGATAAAGTATGTCTTCAAAGTTCATATAGGTTATAAACACTTACCCATACTGAGGGATTCTTTCTGAAATTCCTTAGTTAGGTGGGAGCGGTTGGTTATGCAGTATACATAGCGCTCCAACACGTACCAACACATTTCGTAGTAAAATGGATAACGGAATTTATTTGGAACCTAAATAAGGAAAGAAAAAGAAAAACATGGCAGTGATAATTTTCAAGGGAAAACTAGGCAATCTAAATGGTGGCAATAATTAATCCAGGAAAACTTGCCAGTCAGCCTGTAAATTCAAGCTGGCATATGAAGCAAAACAATATATCAAGTCTATCAACTTAAGAGTGTTGAACTTGGAACCAGATATGATAGCTCATGTCTGCACAACCCTATTGTCAAGGCAGGGGAGGCAAGAGACAAATCCTAGGCTAGCCTAGACCTAATGAATTACAGGCCAGTCTGGGCTATATAATGAGACCTTGTATGAAAAAACAAACCAGGGGTTGGAGAGATGGCCTAGCAGTTAAGAGCGCCAACTACTCTTGCAGAGGACCCGGGAATCCGACACCCTCTTCTGACCTCTGCAGCATTGCATGACACAGATGNAAAAAAAAAAAAAAAAAAAAAAAAAAAAACTCGGGGGCTGGAGAGATGGCCTAGCGGTTAAGAGCGCCGACTGCTCTTACAGAGGACCCAGGTTCGATCCCCAGCACCCACATGGCAGCCGAGAACCATCTGAAACTCCAATTCTAGGAGAACTCCAGTTCCAGGGGAATCCGACACCCTCTTCTGACCTCTGCGGCATTGCACGACACGGGTGCACAAACTTGCATGCAGACAGTACATTCGTACACATACGGAAATAAATAAAATTAATTAAAAAAAATAAAAAAAACAAAAACAAAACAAATAAATAAAATATTAAAACAACTTTTGAAAGGAAGAAAAAGGAAAGAAAAATAGCCAGATGCTAGTCTAGGGAAGCATTCACTATAGACATTTGGAAAGACCATTCAGAAGCTGTCTTGGTCTCAAGGAAAAGCATGCTGGATAGCTTTATTGTCAACTTGACATATTTGGGTAGAGAGAACCTAAACTGAGGAATTTCTTTCTTTGGACTGGCCTATGGCCATGTCTATGGGACATAGTCTTCATTACTGAATGATGTGGGAGGGTCCAGCCCACTGTGGGAAATGCCACTCATGGGCAGATGGTCTTGTATAAGAACAGGCTGAGCACCAGCCAAAGGAGCGAGCTAGTAAACAGCGTACCTCCATGGTCTGTGCTTCAGCTCCTGCCTCCAGGTTGCAGCCTTGAGTTCCTGCCTTTGGTTTCCTTTATGCTTGTAAGTCAAATAAACCCTTTCCTCCCCAAATTGGTTTGTTTTGGTCAGTGTTTTTATCACAGCAACAGAAAGCAACTAAGAAAGTATCCAAAAGGAAGGAGATACTGGGTAAAATGTTTTAAGAGAACTCAGTAACTGGATGTGGGAACACACACCTGTAATCTCAACACTAATGAGGCAAGAGGATCTTAAGTGAATAAGGAAGAGGAAAAAGGAGTAAAAAACTCAGGTGGGTATGGTGGCACACACCTTTAATCCCAGCACTCAGGAGGCAGAGGCAGGTGGATCTTTGTGACTTCAAGGCCAGCCTGGACTATATAGTGAGTTCCAGGACAGCTGGGGCTACAGGGAGACCCTGTCTCAGAAAGACCAAAAATTTTTTTAAGAATTTAAAAATGCGCAGTATATTTGCTTGATTCAAAGTCTGCTCTGAATATGAAAGTCATAGGACAAAGAATCTAATAAGCAATAGGCAGGAGACCTTGTGTTTACATTATAAATTCATGATAGAGTATGAGGCTCATTCTCAAGCTGTATGATACTTACTGAGCCTTCATTGCACTACCCATCTTCAGATTCTCTGACTTGCCTTTTGTAGCACACAGCCACTCCCTTTTCTTTCTTTGAGACAGTCTCACTTGTAGCCTTGGCTGGCCTGGAACTATGTACAGACCAGCCTTAAATTCAGAGAGATCCATCATCTGCCTCAGCTTCTCAAGTGCTGGGATCAAAGACCTGCACCTTCATTCCTGACCCATGCAACTTTTTATTTTATTTATTTATTTATTTATTTTAATGTATTCTATATATGTATGAATGTACTGTCTGCATGCAGGTCTGTGCACCCGTGTCATGCAATGCTGTAGAGGTCAGTAGAGGGCGTCGGATTCCCCTGGAACTGGAGATAAAGACGGTTCTCAGCTGCCATATGGGTGCTGGGGATCAAACCCAGTTCCTCTGCAGGAGCAGTCGGTGATCTTAACCACTAGGCCATCTTTCCAGCCCCATTTTTATTTATTTTTTATGAGCATGAATGTACTGTCTGCATGTAGGTTTGTGCACCCATGTCGTGCAATGCCTCGGAGGTCAGAAGAGGGCTTTGGATTCCCCTGGAACTGGAGTTCTCCTGGAATTGGAGTTACAGACGGTTCTCAACCGCCATGTGGGTGTTGGGGATCGAACCTGGGTCCTCTGCAAGAGCAGTCGGTGCTCTTAACCACTAGGCTATCTCTCCAGCCCCCTGGCTCATGCTACTTTTGAGACAGAGTGGAAAGAAAGCTAAAGACAGTGGTCAGGCTGGTCTACAGAGCAAGTTTTAGGACAGCTAGAGTCACATAGTGAGACACTCAACAAAACCAAACAACAAAAAGTAACTAAATTTTTCTCTACGGGCCACTTCTGAGGAATGGCAGCTTTTTTTTTTTTTTTTGAGACAGGGTCTCCCTGTAGCCCTAGCTGTCCTGGAACTGACCCTGTAGACCAAGCTGGACTTGAACTCACAGAGATCCCCCTGCTTCTGCCTCCCAAGTGCTAGGATTAAAGGTGTGTGCCACCACGCTCAGCTAGAATACTCTTTAAAAGTTAGGGAGTCAAAATAATTACAAACTAATGAACAAAAAAGATGAGTGACAGGGACAAAGAGGCTACATTTCAAGGCCAAATTATACTTTTGAGACATCATTTCATCTTGTTATGAGGACTCCCTCTGCAATGTTTTGGAGTGCTGTCAGATTGTCTTCATGAATTGAAAATTAAAAGTTTTATATAAGATCCCTGTTCAAAATCCCTCACTGAGCCCACAGGGCACCACTATAAAATAAGGAGATGACTTTTCACCATAAGACAGGAAGAGACATGTAGTTCCGAGGTCATCACCAAATAGCTTTCCAATGAAGGGGTAGCCAGATCCAAATTTGGACCTGTTAATGTGCTTACAGCTTTAACTAGGAATTTCTTCATTCTGACTTAAAAGCCAATTTATTTCCGGGCTGGAGGGATGGCCTAGCGGTTAAGAGCGCCGACCGCTCTTGCAGAGGACCCGGGTTCGATCCCCAGCACCCACATGGCGGCTGAGAACCATCTGAAACTCCAATTCCAGGAGAACTCCAGCTCCAGGGGAATCCGACACCCACTTCTGACCTCCGCGGCATTGCACGACACGGGTGTACAGACTTGCATGCAGACAGTACATTCGTACACATACAGAAATA
>VZQC01006199.1:1885242-1938004 GCA_009823505.1 Rhizomys pruinosus | reverse complement strand
TAAAAAAAAAAAAAAAAGATTCGCAAACATTTACAGAGACTTTGCCAGTTAGGTCCACGACACTGTCAATTTTTTTTTTTTTTTTGGTGTTTTTGAGACAGGGTCTCCCTGTAGCTGTCTGGAACTCACGATGTAGTTGCTAGTGCTGTCCTGTGAACTCACAGAGATCAGTCTGCGCGTCTGCCTGCCAATGGCTGGGATTAAAGGCACAGTGCCACAACCTTGCCTGGTGACACTGTCAATTTAAATAAGCGCAACCCAGAATATCCTGAAATAAATGCAACATAAAGTTCAAATGTACCAGTATGTCTGTTTTCCACCTGGAAATACATTATAATTGGAAACCTTATGCTTCTCAAAATAAATGTTATTAAATAAGCTATATCATAGTTTAGAACGTTGTATAGGTTTCCATTTGCCCTCTGAAACCAAGTATTCTTCATATTATTTCGGAAAGATTTTGAAGCTGGGGTTTGCCCATGGTAAAACTGAATGTATGTTGAGTGTGCTGTATTTGCAATTTTAAAATTGTAATTTCCTATGCATTTATTTAAAGCAGTATTCTGGCTATGTGGCTTTATTTAAAAATTAAAATATAAAAATTGGTAGCATGTATAAAAGTATAGACCGTGTGATGAACAAAACTTAGGCAAATTACAGTTTCCATCTTTTTTTAAAGACTTTTTTTTTTTTTTATTTTTTTTTTTTTTTTATGTGTATGAGTGTACTGTCTACATATAGTTGGTGCACCCGTGTGGTGCAATGCCACGGAGATCAGAAGAGGGGTCAGATTCCCCGGGAATGGAGTTAAGATGGTTTTCTTATCCACCATGTGGGTGCTGGGAATTGGAACCAGGTCCCTCTGCAAGATTAGTTGGCACTCTTAACCGCTGAACCATCTCTCCAGCCCTGAGTTTCCATCTTCTTAACAACATTATTTATTTGGGCTTTTTTTTTTTTTTTTTTTTTTGTTTTTGAGACAACATTATTATTTGTGTTGGACTCCTTTCTTTAAATTTTAGGCTGGGTATGGTGGCACACTTTTGTAACCCTACCCAGGAAGCTGATGCAGAAGGATCACAAGTTTGAGGCCAACAACTAGGGAGAACTTGTCTCAAAATAAAAAAAGAGAGGGGCCACTCAATGGTAGGGCACTTGCTTAGTAAATAAAAAAAAAAAAAAAACATACAGGGCTAGAGAAATAGATCAATGGTTAAGAACACTTGCTGCTCTTCCAGAGGACCCAGTTTCAATTCCCAGCACTCACATGGAGGCTAACAACTGTCTATATTTCCAGTACCGGGGCTCTGACACCCTCTTCTGGTGACTATGGGGAATGCACAAAATGGGTGCACTTACACATAAAAAAAAAAAAAGTCAAAGAACTGACTGAAATGGTAAACTGCTCAAAACAGTCAACTTCTGGGATGGAGAGATGGCCTAGCAGTTAAGAGCACCAACTGCTCTTGCAGAGGACCTGGGTTCGATCCCCAGCACCCACATGGTGGCTGAGAACCATCTGTAACTCCAATTCCAGAACTCCAGTTCCAGGGGAATCTGACACCCTCTTCTGACCTCCGCCGCATTGCACGACACGGGTGCACAAACCTACATGCAGACAGTACATTCATACACATACAAAAATAAATAAAATTGAAAAAAAAAAGCCAACTTCTGCATCGAGAATTTTGAGAGAGACTGAGAAAAAGATGAAAAACGGGTGGCAGAATGCATGAGCTCTGGTGGGGTGGGAGGGTAGGGAGAGGGACACAGGTCTAGATTTGATTTGTAATGTAATCTTGTATAAAAAAATAATAAAAGAAAAAAAAGAAAAAATATTTTAGGGGTTAGAGAAATGGCCCTGTGGTTAGGAGCACTGGGGTGTTCTTGCCACATTTTAGCTCTTTGAAAGACACTGGTGTATCATGAGCTCTGACTCTAGATAATTTTCTATTTCTGACCCTTCTCATATTGTCTAGTTGTACATTTTGTGGTGCAGGGAGCATTCTTCTAATTTTTTTTTCTTTTGTATTTCCGAGACAGGATTGTCCTGTAGCCTGGATCTCACTAAGTAGACCAGGCTGGCCTTGATGTCACAAAGATCTGACTGCCTCTGGCTCCTGAGTGCTGGGATTAAAGATGTGCACTACCATGCCTGGCCCAATTTTTATATAATACAGTAACTTTTGTCATTAAACTAGGGATAAACCAAATAAATTCAGGCTACTACAAAGAAGTCTTTATTTCAAGACAGGGTTTCCCTTTTTAGTCCCAGCTGGCCTGGAGCTCACTCTGTAGACCAGGCTGGCCTTGAACTCACAGAGATCCACCTGCCTCTGCCTCCCAAGTGCTAGGAACAAAGGCATGCACCACCACGCCCAGCTTTTCTTTTCTTTTCTTCCCTCCCTCCCTCCCTCCCTCCCTTCTTTTGGTCTTTTTGAGACGGTCTCCCTTTAGTCCCAGCTGGCCTGTAGCTCGCTCTGTAGACCAGGCTGGCCTTGAACTCACAAAGATCTGCCTGCCTCTGCCTCCCAAGTGCTGGGATTAAAGGCGGGCACCACGACGCCTGGCAGAAGTCTTCATTTTCTAAACTTTGATAATGAAAGTCAATAATCAAGTTAATTATAGCTATAATCATTTTTAAATTACAAGATTACAAGTTTAGAAATATTAAAAACTACACTTTTAAGCAATGCTATAATTCTCACATTAAAATTTTTTTGTATATTACTTTTATTTCATGATTAGTGTATTGCCTGCATGTATATAAGTGTACCTATGTTGTGCAGTGCCGAGAGTCAGAAGACAGCATCAGATCTCCTGAAACTAGAGCTATATAGATGGTTGTTAGCCACCATGTGGGTGCTGGGAATTGAACCCAGGTCCTCTGCAAGAAGAGTCAGTGCTCTTAACCGCAAAGGCATCTTTCCAGCCCCATAATTCTCACTTTTTATGTTTTGGGTTTTGTTTTTGAGATAGGACTTCACTTTGTAGCCCAGGCTGGCCTGGAACTTGAAGCAACCCTCCTGTCTCAAAATCCCAAGACTTGGATTATGCTTCCTTCAGGTTAATGTTTCCTCTTTCACTGAATTCTTTTTTTTTTTTAATTTTTTAAAATTTTATTTATTGTATGTGTATGAATGTACTGTCTGCATGCAGGTTTGTGCACCCGTGTCGTTCAATGCCTCAGAGGTCAAAAGAGGGTCTCAGATTCCCCTGGAACTGGAGTTCCAGATGGTTCTTAGCCGCCATGTGGGTGCTGGGGATCGAACCCGGGTCCTCTGCAAGAGCAGTCGGTGCTCCCAACCGCTAGGCCATCTCTCCAGCCCCACTGAATTCTTTATTAAAAGTGAATTACAGCTGGACATGGTGGAGCAGGCCTTTAATCCCAGCACTTGAGAGGCAGAAGCAGGCGGATCTCTGGGAGTTCAAGGCCAGCCGGGTCTACAGAGCAAGCTACAGGCCAGCGGAAACTAAAGGGAGACCCTGTCTTGAAAAGACACCCCCACCCCCCAAAAAAGTGAATTACAGCCAGGTATGGTAGCATGTTCCTAAATTCCAGCACTCAGGAGGCAAAGGCAATTAAGATCTCTGTGAGATCAAGCCTAGCCTGGTCTATATATTGTTGAGTTCCATGCCAGCTACGTATACTGGAAGACCCTGTCTCAAAAAGACCAAAAAAGAAAAATGAATCATGTTTGGCTATTAAGGCTAAATTCGAAGCACTGCATTTCCATATACTCAAACAAAACTATGGTAACTATAAAGAGAAGATTCAGCCACTGGAGAGATGCTTCAGCACTTAAAAGCACTTCCTGCTGGGCGTGATGGCGCGAGCCTTTAAACCCAGCACTCTGAAGGCAGAGGCAGGTGGATCTCTGTTGAGTTCCAGGCTAGCTGGTGCTACAGGGAGACCCTGTGTCAAAAAGAAAAAAAAAAAAGGGACTTCCTGCTCTAACAGAGGACCTACATGGTGGCTAACATCTGGCACCCTCTTTTGGATTCCATGGGCATTGTACAAGTGCACTAATGAGAATTACTGCTTTTAGTTGCAACACCTATAATAACAATAAACAATAACAAGAAAATAAACTGATTCTTCAGAGAAGCAAAATAGTTATATTCCCCATTTTCTATACATATCAATATATTATAATGCAAATTATTATGAAATATGTATTTATTATTTTTTTATTTTTTGGCCTTTCTGAGATAGTCTCCCTGAAGCCCCAGCTGACCTGGTACTTGCTACATAGACCAGACTGGCCTTGAACTCACAGAGATCAGCCTGCCGGGATTAAAGGTGGCTTGAGATATGTATTTATATAAAGATATTACAAGCAATTATCATGTATCAGCTTTGAAAGTCAGAGATTTCAATGAAAAATAGGATAAAACACTGACATCTTGTCTTAGACTAGACCATTCCAAATTCTGCTATACTAGGTGAATACCTGACTCAAGTTTTTTTTGCAGACAAGAGTTCACACAGCTGAAGACAACCTTAACTTCTAATCCTCCTGCCTGACTCAAGTTTTTTTTGCAGACAAGAGTTCACACAGCTGAAGACAACCTTAACTTCTAATCCTCCTGCCTCTAGTTCCAGAATGCCTGGATCATAAGCTTTTACCACTATGCCCAGCTGTTTTTGTTTTTTGATGCAAGGCCTTGTCCATGATACTTAAGTTCTTCACTTCTGAGCTACAATCACCCCACCCCCACCGGTCTTGAACTTGTGGCCTCAAGTGTTGTATCCTTCTGGCCTTAAGTTTTCCAAGTAGCTACAAGTACATCTAGCTTGAAGTCAGTCAAGAATTGGGGTTATGGGGAAAGGGAGGATGGGGATAAAACATAGGTACATTCCAAACATGAAACCAATTCTACTTACTGAAAGACATTTTCCCAATACTGAGTATATAGGCACTGCTTTGCCATAAGGGATATTCTGCCTTCAGGAGAACAAAGCAAATGGATCCAACTTAACTAATTTATTACTACTAGTTACCTTACAGTAAATCCTACTTAAGGAATGTATCCCCTAAAATGCTTAGAGAAAGAGAAGAAGGGGTGTGTGTGTGTGTAAAAACTTAAAAACAGTTGAAAAAAAAAGTTTGCCTGACTGATCCTACACCAGTTTCCCCCTAAATTTTTGAGCAACTATAAAACTACATTCTTTAAGGAAATTGCCCTCTAATAGTTAAAGAATGAATTTTAAGGCCCCTCCTCTCCATTACATGGAAAAGTCAGTGCTCATAAATCAACTTCTTGGTGATATAAATCAGAATGACTGTGATGAAAATTAAATGATTTTGGAAAATGAAGTACATTCTAAAAATGAAAGTTAGTATTACCAAATACCAGTATTAAATTGAATGTGAAAAAGTATGTGCAGAGTTATAAATTCTCCCAGTATAGTATCAATCCTGGGGACTAGAGAGATGGCTATGTGATTAAGAGGATTAGCTGCTTTTACAGAGGACCTGGGTTCAATTCCCAGTACCTACAGGGTACCTAACAACCATCCTAACTGCAGTTCCAGAGAATCCAACACCCTCTTCTGGTCTGCAGGCACTACACTCACACACATAAAATAAAAATTTTCTTTTCTTAAATGCTGCTCATCAGGGACAATATGGAAAATATGAACAGACTCACCGTGGAAGGCCTCTGCACCATGTTCTCCAGCCTGGTGTGGCTAAACTCTAGGCTGATGACATTATAGAGCTTCTCTCGTTCTTCCTCTGGAGTTTCGTAATAGCGTGTCCATTGAGCCATTGTCATTTCAATGCCTTTTTGTGTGTTCACATCCATGACATCCACCATCCGACGACTCCCTGGCAAGAAGCATTAAGAGCACTGATTAAACCAGGCATGGTGGTGCACACCTTTAATCCCAGCACTCCGGAGGCAGAGGGAGTTGGATCTTTGGGAGTTCAAGGCCAGCCTGGTCTACAGGGCAAGCTTCAGGCCCTGGGACTAAAGGGAGACCGTCTCAAAAAGACAAAAAAAAAAAACAGGTGAAATATTAAGAAAAAAAAAAAAAAAAACCAAAAACCAAAAAAACCACAGGCATCTTTGTAGGTGTGACTGAAATTAGCACAAACCCCCCAATATTTGAAGGACAGGCTCTTTTCTGACTATCCTGGATCCTGTGAAGCTGTGTATAGTATTTTTTTTTCAAATATATATATATTTTTTATTCTTGTATGTGTATGAATGCACTGTCTGCATGTAGGTTTGTGCACCCATGTCGTGCAATGCCGTGGAGGTCAGAAGAGGGTGTTGAATTCTCCTAGAACTGGAGTTAAAGACGGTTCTCAGCCGCCATGTGGGTGCTGGGGATCGAACCTGGGTCCTCTGCAAGAGTAGTTGGCGCTCTTAACCGCTGGGCCATCTCTCCAGCCCTGTGTATAGTACTTTTAGGAAAACTATGAACAGGTGCTTCTGGTGGGGGAATGGCTATTATGATCTTTCTAAAACCTGAAATTAACTACACTTTACTGTCCAAATCAGCAGAATTCCAAAACATTCCTTCAGGCAAATACTGTCAGTGCAGTTATCATGCAGATAGAGAAAAGGTTCTTGTCATCTTTCCAGAATTGTCTCTAGGAGTCTATATTTTAACAAGTTATCACAGATTATTCTGATGCAAGTAATTTGTGAATCAGAACCATAAAAATATCTAACCAAAAGAGGAACACTATGATTGTCCACTATCTCATGGATCTAAGTCTAAGAAAGAAAGGAGGGACTGGAGTTATAGCTCAGTTGGTACCAAGAATGCTAGCCTAGCCTGTACAAAGCCCTTGGTTATATCCCCAGTCCAAATAAACTGGGTGTGTTGGCAAACACCTGTAATTGCAGCACTCAGGAAGTAGAGGCAAGAGGATAACAAGTTCATGGTCATCCTTAGCTATATAGCCTGGCATATATAAGACCTTGTCTATAAACAGCAAAAGAAAGTGAAATGATGTGCTACTACATATGCACAGTCCTCCTAAGAGAGGAGCTCTTGGTTGACATGAGTAGGAAAGCATTTCAATCATTTAACAGACATATGAGCACTTCCTATACTCCAAAAGTTCTGCTAGGTATTAGGAAACATGGTTGATAGGCAAATGCTAAAAATATTAACACCAGAAAGGTACTAAGAACAAGACAGGGAGTTGAGTGTGGTGGCGCACTTTAATCCCAGCACTCAGGTCTACAAACCACGTTCCAGGCTAGCTGGGGCTACAGGGAGACCATGCCTTGTTAGAAATGCCTTGTTAGAAAGACTTCTAATAGGCTACATAACTTTACTACTTTATAATACACAACAGACTTACCACCCAAATCTAGGTTATTTTCCTGATGAAGTTTACATGAAGCTATTTTTGTGAATTCCTTTGAGGAAATGCTAGTAAAATAGTTCCATATGATGTATGTCAATGTTCCTAAGGCTTAAAGATGCAGAGACTATACAGGTCAGTTGCACAGCTTTAATCCCAACACGCTGGAGGGAGAGGCAGGTAGATTGTTGTGAGATGGAGGCCAGCCTGGGACGGCACACACACCGAGCTCCTGGCTACTTTAAGTGAGATCTTGTTAAACAACAATACCACCCCCCAAAACACCCCCCAAAGATGCAGAGACCAAAAGTTTATTACTTACCCACACACATTTTAACATCATTCACGGTGAAGTCCGGATCTGGCATCCTATGAAACAAAACCAGTAAGAGAGAAATAATTTTTCTAGTATGAGTTTCTTCTTAAACTACAATGAATCTTCTTGTTTAGGTTTATACTTTTAAAATAAAAATGAGAAAAACAAAATTTCAAAAACTGTCTAAAGGTGGTTAAATTTTAAGAGATTCATTTATGTGTACAGGAATTAGTTGTGTGGCACAGGAGACATACATGTGTCTTAAAATAACTGGGAGATTATGAATTACCTACTGCTCTAGGTTCTCAATACTGCCACTGTCTGAAACCCTGAGTGTAGGAGCCATTTTGCAACCATACTCAGCCAGGCCCAGAACACTTACTTTATTCCAAGTCCATCAGAATTCTTGAAAATCAGAGGATCTCTCAGGCCACCCCGCTGAATATACTCTACATTGAAATCTGTCACCACAGGAAAATAATTATTAGAAAAGTACCACTGAAAAAAGATAAAAGGATCATAAAAAAGATAAGGTATAGGTGATGTTTCTTATTCTGTGTATATAGCTATGGTCAGACAATACATACATGTCTGCTACAAAGCATTCTCTTAGGAAATAAGCATAGCACTGAGAAGCAGGGCTTGAGGGACATGCTAAGTTTGAATCTCCACAGGGAATTCAGAATTTAAATGACAGAGGTAATACTGTTAATGAGTCACTTCATAAAGCCTGAGTAGAAATTATTAACACTGTTTTTTGACAGCCAAAACATCAGTTCTGACCAATTAGAATACACATCTGACATCTTGTCAGCTAACTAAGGATCAAAGTAACATATGAGTTCACCTTCAGCAAGAGTATAAACATTAATAGTGTTTTGTTTTAGTTTGATCTTTTTTTGTGTGTGGATGGTCTTTTTGAGATAGGGTTTCCCTGTAGCCCCAGCTGGCCTGGAACTCACTATGTACACCACCAGGCTGGCGTTGAACTCACAGAGATCCACCTGCCTCTGCCTCCTGAGTGCTGGATTAAGGGTGTGCACCACCACACACGGCACTAGTTTGATTTTTGTTTTAAAACAAATTCTCATGTATCCCAAGGCAAGCCTTGAACTTACTATATAGCACCCCAAATCCTCCTGCCACTACTTCACAATGCTGGGACTACAAGTGTGTGCTACCATACTTGGTTTACTGTGCTTTTTAATTAAATATAAGTGAGGGTGGGGGGGTGGGGGAAGAGACCTTTCCCAGTAACATGCCTACCTGACTAGAAAACTACTTAGAGATATAGCAGAGTAAGCATAATATGATAATATCATCAATAGGCAGTACTTTGTTTAAGATGAGGTCTCACTAGGTAGTCTTATGACCAAGCTGCATTGAACTTACAGAGATCTGCTTGCCTCTGTGGGGATTAAATGTGTACACCACCATGTCCACTACCAACAGGCAGTGCTTTAAAGCTGCATAGATGCTAAACCCCCAGTTTTAAGAGTCTGACTTTTGCCATGCACGATGGCACACACCTTTATTTCCAGCATTCAGGAAGCAGAGGCAGGCAGATCTCTGAGTTCTAGGCCAGCTGGACTCTTGTCTCAAAAAGACAGGAAAAAAAAAAAAAGATTCTGACCTCTCAGATGAGGAGACTCTGGCCACGAACCAAAATAATACTGACCTTTCCCCTCCATAAAAGTAACAAAATTGGCATTATATTTGTTGGTGTGGAGTTTCTCTTCTAAGTCAAAAGTTCTTTTCCCTTCAATTTCATCATCTGAAATGCCATCATCTTCATAGCGGCGCCGCATGGTCCCACGCTGTGAAAGAAAGGACATGAGGATAAAATCCTGCACTTTTCATGTCTCTCTGAACAGTGTTTCCTGTATGTACAGAGGGCTACTTTCAATCTTGGTTGTTAGTTCAGCTGGAGAGAGGGCTCAGCAGTTGCTCTTGCAAAAGAACCAGGTTCCGTTTCCACATGGCCACTAACAACTATCTGCAACTCCAGTTCCAGGGGAACTGGATGACCTCTTCTGACTTCCATTGCCATTACACAACAGTACACTTACGCACATGCAGGCAATGCATAAGCATAAAATAAAAAAAATAAAGATGATTTGATACTATCAGAGTGCACAAAATATAACAAAGTCTTAATAAACGACTGGGTTTCCAATCTGTGAATTTTACTTCTGCTAACTCTTTAAGCTCAGAGATGTAAATTCACAATAAAAACATAACCAAATAAGATCTACTAACTATCTTTAAATATCTAACATGGTTTGTCAAAGTGTAGACAAACTGTCTTTATGGACATTTAAATAAAGATATAACCTATTTTTCATTGAGGAGGACTATATCTCAGATTTGAATGAACTTCAAGAATACACTAAATTAAATATTTAAATTAAAAAATTCAAATTTAAGTAAAAAGATCTGAGGTCTTTTTACCTCAGATGAAAGTTAATCTAAACTGGGCATGGTGGCTCACGCCTTTAATTCCAGCACTCAGGAAGCAGAGGCAAGCAGATCTCCGAGTTCCAGGCCAGCCTGGTCTACATTCCAGGCCAGCTGGAGCTACAGGGAGTCTCAAAATGATTTAAAAAAAAAATAAATAAACAGGGCCGGGCGTGGTGGTGCAGGCCTTTAATCCTAGCACTTGGGAGGCACAGGCAGGCGTATCTTTGTGAGTTAAAGGCCATCCTGGTCTACAGAGTGAGTTCTAGGACAGCTGGGGATACAGGGAGACCCTGTCTCGAAAAGACAAAAAAAAAAAAAAAAAAAAGGCGGGGGAGGGGGGCCGCGGGGAGAGATGGCCTAGGGTTTAATAAGTGCACCGACTGCTCTTGCAGAGGACCTGGAATTCCATTCCCAGCACCACATGCGGCTGAGAACCATCTGTAACTCCAGGTTCAGTGGAATTGTGACCCTCTTCTGACTCTGCAGCATGCACGACACGGGTGCACAGACCTACATGTGCACAGACCTACAGGCAGAGCAGTACATTCATACCACAAACATAAATAAAGAAAATTAAAAAAAAAAAAAAAAACCAATAATAAAAATAATAAATAGTAAATAAATTAAGTAAATGAATAAATAGTGTGTGTGGCACACACTTTTAATTCTATCACTTGGGAGGCATAGTCAGGCGGATCTTTGTGAGTGAGTTCAGGCCATCTTGGTCTACGAGAGGAGTTCCATGACATCTTGTACTTAGCAGGGAGACCCTGGCTCGAAAGACCAAAAAAAAAAAAAAAAGTACAATACAAATAAAACCCTAGCATAATTTTGTCTCAAGACAATAAAATTAATAAAATTATCAAAAAAAGAAAAAAGAAAAGTAAGTTAATCTACACAATAGCATGCTTGCCTAGGCTCAGAGATCCACCTACTTCTTTCTCCCAAGTACTGGGATTAAAAGTGTGGACCACCATGTCTGGCAGTTTCCATCATTTTTTTTTTTTTATTTAAAAAAATTTTTTTTATTTAATTTCCGTATGTGTATGATGTACCTGTTGTCTGCATGCAAGTCGGTGCACCCGTGACATGCATGGGCCCAGGAGGTCAGAGAGGGTGTTGGACTCCCCTGGAAACTGGAGCTCCTCCTGAATTGGAAGTTCCACTCTCGGCTGCCATGTGGGGTGCTGGGATCGACACCAGGGGTCCTCTGTATAGCGGTCGGTGCTCTTAACCGCATAGGCCATCTCTCCAGCCCCTGTTTCACCATTTTTTTTTAAAATTTTAAAAAAAATTTTTTTGTTAATTTTTAATTTTTCTCTATGTGTAGGAATGGACTGTCTGCATGCAAGTCTGTGCACCTGTGTCGTGCAAGGGCCGCAGAGGTCAGAAGAAGGATGTTGGATTCCCCCCGTGGAACTGGAGTTCTCCTGAGATTGAGTTTCCTCCTGGAATTGGAGTTTCAGATGGTTCTCAGCCCGCCATGTTGGGTGCTGGGGATCCGAACGTGGAGGTCCTCTGCAAGAGCGGGCCCGGCGCTCTTAAACCGCTAGGCCATCTCTCCAGCCCCCGTTTCCATCATTTTTAAAACATACCCAGACACCTTTAATCAAGCATAAACTCACATACATGAAAATAAAAAATTTAGGGGGGTGGAGAGATGAGCCATAGCAGTTAAGAGCACCACGCTCTTGAGAGGACCGGGTTTCGATCCCACACCCACATGGCGGCTGAAAACCGTCTGTAACTCCAATTCCAGAGAGACTCCAGTTCCAGGGGATCCAGACCCTCTTCTCGAGCCTCCACGGCATTGCACGACATGTGCACAAACCACATGCAGACAGTACATTCCTACACGACAAAATAAAAAAACTTAAAAAATGTAAAAAAAAAATAAAATAAAAAGTAAAAAATGTTAGGGCTGGAGGGGGCTCACAGGGTTAAGAATGAAGTATTGCTGTTCTTCCAGAGACACACAAGTTCAATTCCAGCACCCACAACGGTGACATAACAACATCTAACATGTCAGAGAACTCAAGTTCCAGGGGACCTGACACCCTCTCGGGCCTCTGTGGGCACTTCATGAAATGGTGCCTTACACAACAAACGCAGGAAAACATCAATAACAAAAAAGAAACAAAAATAATAAATAGAAGCCAGCCAGGCAGTGCAGGCATTTAATCCCAGCCGCAGGAGACAGAGGCAAGCGGATCTCTGAGTTCAATGCAGCCTGGTCGTAACATAGTGAGCGTCCAGGACAGCTGGACTAAAAGGGAGACCCTGTCTCAAAAGACAGTAATAAATAAATAAATGAACTAAAATAATAAATAAAATAAATAAATAAATAAATAATAGAAAAATAAATAGTTGGAGAGATGGCTCAGTGATTCGAAGCACTGTCTTACTTGCAGCAGACCAGTTTGAGTCACCCACCAACCCTGTCATGCTAACTACATGGCGGTAAATTCCCAGTTCCATGGGAATCCAATGTCCCTCCTTCTGACCTCCAGTGAGCATGCATGACAAGAGTGCAGCGGCAATAACACTGACACATAAAATAGCAAAAAAACAAGGGGCTGGAGAAGATAACTAGCAGTTAAGAGAGCCGACCGATCTTGCAGAGGACCCGGGTTCGATCCCCAGCACCCACATGGGCGGATGAGAACCATGTAAACTCCAATTCCAAAAAAAGAGTTCCAGTTCAGGGGAATCACCGACATCCTCTTCTGACCTCCGTGGCATTGCATGACAAGGGTGCAGCAAACCTACATGCAGACAGTAACAATTGAGTACACATACAGAAAAAAAAATAGCAAAAACAAAACAACAACAAACCAAAACAAAGACACCACCCCCCCAAAAAGCACAGGTATGTTGTCGCATACCTTTAATCCTAGCACTCAGGAGGCAACACAGGCGAAGCTCTTTGTGAGTCAAGGGCCAGTCCTGGTCTACAGATGAGCTCCAGGACAGCTGAGGACATAGAGGAGACCCTGTCGTCAAAAAGATCAAAACAAAACAAAATCAGAATTCACTTTTAGGGGCCGGAAGATCACCATACAGTTAAGAGCAGCACCAGATAACGCATCTTGCGAGGACCCGGGTTCAATCCTCACGCCCACATGGGGCTGAGAACTGTTCCCTGTAACTCCAAATCCAGGAGAACTCCAGTTCCCAGGGGGAATCCGGACCCCTTCTGACCTCTGCAGGCATTGCCAGACCGGTGCACAAACCAGCATGCAGACAGTAACATTCATACACATACAAAAAAATTAAAATAAAAAAAAAAAAAAAAAAAAGAATTCACTTTTGGATGATCTATAAATTATTTATATATAGGTACTGCCTATATCTATATATCAACTATATATATATATTACAAACACGTAAGTTCTTTCTCCTGGATTTTACTAAGGAGTTCTACAAGGTACCATAATTTTGAACCTAAAATTTCCTAAACTTCTACTTTCTCATCTGAAAATGTCAAGAATTCTTTTTCCTTTGTGTTGGTTAAGTGGTCAGTGGAATTTTATACTTTCTGGATTTTGCTGACTACATATCTGCCATGGTTTTATTTATTTTTGGTCTTTTTGAGACAGGGGCTCCCTGGAGCCCCAACTGCCTCAGTCTTACTTGTGTCCTTTTTTTTTTTTTGGAGACAGGGTCTTCCTGTAGCTCCCCCTGGCCTGGAACTGGCTATGTAGACCAGGCTGCCCTTGAACTCACATAGATCTGCCTGCCTCTGCCTCCTGAGCGCTGGGATTAAAGGCCTGCGCCACCATGCCCAGCAGTCTTTCATATTTTAGCTATTTGTTTATTTATTAATTTGTTTAGAGACAGGCCCTCACTATGTAGCCCTGGTTGGGCTGAAACTCAAGAGGTTCCCCTTTCTTTAATTCAGTGCTGGGATTAAAGGCGCATACCGCCATACCTGGCTAAAATATTTAGGTTAACTATTTGTAATTGTGTGAGCATGTGTGTCCCAAGAGGATCATGGATCCTCTGGAGAGTTGCAGGTAGTTGTAAACTTCCTGACATGGGTAAAGCAAGATTGAGGCATTTATCAACCACACACAATAGACAGATGGACACTCTTCGGATTTGAACCAACAAAGCACTGGAAAAAGGCAATTAGAGGAATTTGAACAATGAAGTATTTTTAAGTTTAAAGTTATTCACTGTTGTACAATAATAGTAACATAGTGGTTGTTTTTATTTTTTATTTTTTGGTCTTTTTGAGACAGGGTCTCCCTTTAGTTCCAGCTGGCTTGGAGCTCACTACGTAGACCAGGCTGGCCTTGAACTCAGATCCGCCTGCCTCTGCCTCCTGAGTGCTGGGATTAAAGGTGTGCACCACCACATTGTGCTTGCTTTTTTTTTTTAAAGAAGCAGAGCTGGGGTTTATTGGGAATTTAATGTAGATTTCAAGCACAGGGATAACAGAAACCCAGTGCTCAGGGAAAGAATAAGACACACCCGGGCTGGAGAGATGGCCTAGCGGTTCAGAGCGCCGGCCGCTCTTACAGAGGACCCGGGTTCGATCCCCAGCACCCACATGGCGGCCAAGAACTGTCTGAAACTCCAACAGGATAACTCCAGTTCCAGGGGAGTCCAATGCCCTCTTCTGACCTCCGCGGCATTGCACGACACGGGTGCACAAACTTGCATGCAGGCAGTACATTTATTTTATTACATTTATATTTATTTATTACACACACAGAAATAAATAAAATTAAAAAAATAATAAAACACCCAAATGTGGGTGTGGGTGTGAATATCTCTAGACAGTCTGAACATGCTGTTTAAAGTTTTTGTATTATAAATCACACATAAATTAATGTTGCACAAAAAGAGCCAGACACACTACAATACATGATATTATTCCCTGGGGGGTTTTTTGTTGTTTAAAATCATGGGCTTAGCTGGGCGTGGTGGCACATGCCCTTAATCCTAGCACTTGGGAGGCAGAGGCAGGAGGATCTTTGTGAGTTCAAGGCCAGCCTGGTCTACAGAGTAAGTTCCAGGACAGCTGGGGCTACAGGGAGACCCTGTCTCAAAAAGACATAAATAAACAAACAAACAAATAAACAAATAAATAAAATCGGGGCATATGGTACATTTGAGGGGCCCAAAGATAAGATCCTTCAGGCTTGCTGGCTGTCAGTCTAGACTAGAAAACAAAAGTCCTAGGTTCAGGGAGAAACCCTGCCTCAGAGAACACAGGGAAACAGAATGATACCCAACAAGCTCTTCTGGTATCCCACCTGCATGCACAGACATGTACACCCCCACACACACACGCACACACCTGTGCATACTCTGTATAGATTCCCCAATGAATGCATGCATACACATACACACACACACACACACACACACACACACACACACACACGAATCTTAAAAAGAAACTGAGCCTGGAAAAAAAAAAAAAAAAAGAAACTGAGTTGTGAGCAGGCTTCTGAAATGGGAACAATTGCAGGTTTGTTTGAAGTGGGGGGGTTTCAGACAAGGTCTCCCTCCCTATGTAGCCCTGGCTTGCCTGGCCCTGACAATTTAGCCAAAGATGGTCTTGAATTCATGACTCTCTTGCCTCAGCTTCCTGAGTGATGGGGGTCCTAGGCACCCACAAAACGCCCAGCTAGTGATTCCAAATCTTGACTGAGTGGTAGCTACATGGGTATTTTTTTTTTAATTTTTTAAAATTTATTATTTTTTATGTGTATGAGTGTACTGTCTGCATGAAGGCTGATACACCCGTGTCATGCAATGCTGCGGAGGTCAGAGAGGGCGTCGGATTCCCCTGGAACTGTAGTTAAAAGACGTTCTTAGCCCGCTATGTGGGTGCTGGATGCTCTGCAAGAGCAGTCGGCGCTCTTAAGTGCTAGGCCATCTTCCCATCCAGCCCCGGGTATTCGATTTTTTTACTACTGACTGAATCATGTTAAGTTTAGTGTTCTTTCTTAAAAATATTTTAAAGATTTTGTGTGTGTGTATGTGTATATTGTGCACCCATGTCCTGCAAAGCTCTCAGAAGTCAGAAAACTGTGTCAGAACCCCTGGAACTGGAGTTTTGGACAGTTGTTATCCAGCATATGGGTGCTAGGAACTGAACATGGGTCCTCTGCAAGAGCAGCCAGCCCCTTAATGTTTTTTTTTGTTTTTTTTTTTTTTTTGTCTTTTCAAGACAGGGTCTGTCTCCCTGTAGCTCTAGCTGTCCTGTAACTCTCTCTGTAGACCAGGCTGGCCTTGAACTCACAAAGATCCACCTGCCTCTGCCTCCCAAGTGCTAGGATTAAAGGCGTGCACCACTATGCCCGGCCTTAATGTTCATTTCTATATGTATGTTATACTGCATAAAATGACTCAGAAGCTGAGGCTGGGTGTGGTAGTGCATACATTTGGGGGCAGAGGCCAGCTTGGGCTACAGGGAAAGCCTGTCTGGGGGGAGGAGGGGAATCAAAATGATAACAATAACATCAACAACAACAATAATAGTAATAACAGTAATATTAGTAATAATAATAATAAAAAAAAAAAACAGGGCTGGAAAGATGGCTCAGTGATTAAGAGTACCAGCTGTTCTTGTAGAGGACCCAGGCTCAATCCCCAGCAACTACATGGTGGCTAATAACTATCTGTAATTCTAGTTCCAGGGGATCCGACACACTCTTCTAACCTCCACAGGTACTGCACAAGGCTGCACTCACACACATGTAATACACTCATATACACAGAATACAAATAGGGGCTGGAGAGATGGCCTAGGAGTTAAGAGTGCCGCCCGCTCTTACAGTGGACCCGGGTTTGATCCCCAGCACCCACATGGCGGCTGAGAACCGTCTGAAACTCCAGTTCCAGGGGAATCCAACACCCTCTCTGACCTCCACAGCATTGCACGACACGGGTGCACAAACCTACATGCAGACAGTACATTCACACACATACAAAAAATAAAAAAATACAAATAATAAAATATTAAAAATATTATAAATGAGAAAGTAGAAAATACAGTTCTAAGTAGTTGCCCACATTTTGGCAACATTTGAGTTGGTGATAAAATATAGGGGAGAGTTTAATTTGCATGCTTGAAATTTCCCACAGGTGGTTTTCAAAATACTCCCAACTTTAATAGTTGCACTTTTTGCCGGTTGTGGTGGCACACGCCTTTAATCCTAGCACTCAGGAGGCAGAGGCAGGCGGATCTTTGTGAGTTCAAGGCCAGCCTGGTCTACAGAGTGAGTTCCAGGACATCTGGGGCCACAGGAAGACCCTGTCTCAAAAAAGATCAAAAAATAAAAAAAATAAAAAAATAGTAAGTGCACTTTTAGGAAAGATAAGGATATAATGGGAGAAGATATACACACAATTAGGCTCACTAACACATTATTTTTTTTCCCCCCAGACAGGGTTTGAAAAACCAAGGCTGGCCTAGTACTACTCTCAAACTTCCTGCGTATGCCAACTAAGTGCTGGGATTACAGATATGTGGCACCCTGCCTAGTTTATTCATATTATATAATGTTCTAAAAAAGCAGATACAACTTAATGCTTAGTAATACAGAAATAAGTTTTAGGAAGTGACAGTACAATTTTTTAATACATATTTTATGTGTACGAGTATATTGCCTGTCTGTACCTAACTGGACCCGTGTTATGCAATGCCTACAGAGGTCAGAAGGCATCATCAGATCCTCTAGAACTGGAGTTATACACAGTTGTTATCTGCCATGTGAGTGCTGGGAACTGAACCCGGGTGGGTCCTTCACAAGAGCAGCCAAGTCTCTTAACCTCTCCAGCCCCTTGATAGCACAACTTTTTTTTTTTTGAGACAAGTCTCCCTATAGCCCCAGCTGTCCTGCAACTCACTCTGTAGACCAGGCTGGCCTTGACTCACAGAGACCTGCCTGCCTCTGCCTCCCGAGTACTAGCACCACCAAGCCCGGCTAATAGCACAACTTTTACACGACTCTTTAGCAGTCCTTTTTGATGACCTGGAAAATTGCTATTAACTGCAAAAGTAAAATAGTTGGGCTGGAGAGATGGCTTAGCAGTTAAGAACATTGGCTGCTTTTGCAGAGGAGCCGGGTTCAGTTTCCACCAACCACATGGCACCTCACAAGCAGCTCTAACTCCAGTTCCAGGAGATCTAATGGCCACTTCTAACCTCTGTGGGGCTTATATGCATGTGGTGCACTTACATACACACAAGCAAACCACTCATGCACATAAAATAAAAATAAATTTAAAACAGTATATAAAACTGTATCAAGCCACTTGGGAGGCAAAGGCAGGTGGATCTTTGTGAGTTCAAGGCCAGCCTGGTCTACAGAGCAAGTTCCAGGACAGCTGGGCTAACAGGGAGACCCTGTCTCAAAAAGACCAAAAAAAAAAAAAAGGGAAAAAAAAAAACTATCAAGCACAAACTCATCAAGAATGTGCTGAAGTAGTAATGGCACGTTTATTACGAGTGGTTTTTTTTTTTTTTTTTTTTTGTCTTTTTCGAGATAGGGTCTCCCTGTAGCTCCAGCTGTCCTGGAACTCACTCTGTAGACCAGGCTGGCCTTGAACTCACAAAGATCTGCCTGCCTCTGCCTCCCAAGTGCAAGGATTAAAGGCGTGCGCCACCACGCCCGGCCTTATTTTTTATTTTTTACGAGTGATTTCTTATGACTTGGAGTGGTAGCACACACTTATAATCTAGCTTTTCAGAGGCTGAGGCAGGAAGATTATAAAGCTTCAGGCCATCCTGGGCTATATAGCAAGATCCTGCCCCAAAACAAAGCAACACTTTTTTGTATCTATACAACTAGTATTTACTGGAGGTGCAGGGAGCAGAGGAAGTCCTTTAAGTGCCTAGCATCTTAAGGTTCATTTCCCCTGAATGCTGGATTTCATCAAATGGGGGAGGCTAAACACTAAAAAATTATTGAAGACTAATCAAAATTACACTGTAAGACTGATTAGTATGGGAAAAAAACGGGAATTTTTTTTTTTTTATTTCTTTCAAGTCCTTCCTGTATTTTCTGTATTTATCTACTGGTTCAAGAATGGAGTTTTGGGGGCTGGCCAGATGTCTTGTTGGGTAAAGGCACTTGCTGCCAAGCTTGATGACCTGAATTTGATTCCAGGAGCCAAGATAGAAAGAGAAAACTGACTCCCATAGCTGGCCTGTACTCTCCACACATTCACTGTGGTTCTCATGCTACACCCCCATGCAAACATCTGAAATAAAATTTAAACTTTATTTTATGTTTATGAGTGTATTGCCTGCATGTATATAAGTACACCTGTGTCATGCAATGCCCAAGCAAGTCAGAAGAGGGCATCAGATTCCCTGGAACTGGAGTTTCAGATGGCTGTTATCCACTATGTGGGTGCTGGGAATTGAACCTGGGTCCTTTACAAGAACAGCCAGTGCTCTTAACCACTAAGCCATCTCTCCAGCCTCAGAAAAAAAAAATCTGAGGGCCCGGCATGGTGGTGCACACCTTTAATTCCAGCACTGAGAAGGCAGAGGCAGGCAGATCTCTGTGATTTGGGGCCAGCCTGGTGTACACAGTGAGTTCCAGGCCTGCTGGGGCTACAGGGAGATCCTGTCTCAAAAGAAGAGAAAAAAAAAAAAAAAACTTCTCTGTGCAAGTCCTTTTTTTGAGACAGGGTCTCCCTGTAGCCACAGCTGACCTTGAACTCACAAAGATCCAGCTGCAATAAAGTCTTTTTAACTTTAAATTAATTCAAATGGAGTGTGAGGTCACTACCTGCAATTATAGCACTTGGCCTACAGAGCAAGGAGAATCTGTTCTAGGCCTGCCTAGAGGAAATGAGACCTTGTCTGGAAAAGAAAAACAAGAAGAAAAGAGGAGGGGAGAAGACAGGAGTGTGGGGGAGGAGGATAGAAGAGGAAAGAAATTAATTCTAAAGTACATAATACACTACCTTTAGAACTTAGTAACAAGCCAGGCATGGTGGTGCTTTCCTTTAATCCCAGCACTCGGGAGGCAGAGGCAGGTGGATCTTTGTGAGTTCAAGGCCAGCCTGGTCTACATAGAAAGTTGCTGGGAAACCCTGTCTCAAAAAGACCAAAACCAAACAAAAACAACTTATTAACAAACAAAAAAGAATTTCTCATCAGAAACTGAACAGAGACTACTATTAAACCTAAACCAGTGTGTTACGCATTCACAGTCTTGTGGCAAAGAACCTATCACTTATAATAGGAAGACATTTTCCTTCAAATGGACATGTGTCAGCTTGTCATTCTATTAGCAGAAATCAGTGAATTTCATTAATGGACTAGGCATGCATAAGTTAATCAAAATGACTACTAAAACAGGATAAAAAAAAATTTAGACAATAATTCTGCCTTAAGATGCATTCAGAATTTTCTTTTTTCCAAGTGAAGGGTAAAGAGAGAGGCAATGAGAAAGTTCTCAAGATATGAAAATTGGGGCTGGAGAGATAGCCTAGTGGTTAAGAGCACCGACTGCTCTAGCAGAGGACCCAGGTTCAATCCCCAGCACCCACATGGCGGCTGAGAACCGTCTGTAACTCCAATTCCCGAACTCCAGTTCCAGGGGAATCTGAGACCCTCTTCTGACCTCTGCGGCATTGCACGACAAGGGTGCACAAACCTACATGCAGACAGTACATTCATACACATATAAAAATTTAAAAAAAAATTTAAAAAGATGTGAAAACTAAAAACAGTCCTGTTTTCACATAGCTTAGAAACAAACTGTTTCCCCTCTAACCCTAAAACTACCAACATGTTGCACTTATAACATCCAAGATATGGAAGCAGCCTAGATGTTTATAAAAAGTTGAACAAAAATGTATATGTACCCAAGAAAATTTTATTCAGTTGTAAAAAAAAAAAAAGAAAAAGGAAAAAAACGGATGAAATTATAACACGGGCAAGAAAATCTATAGAAATGAAAAATAAGCCAGGCATGGCAGCATATGCCCTTAATCCCAGAACTGGGGAGGCAAAGGCAGATGGATCTCTGTGAGTTCAAGGCCAGCCTGGTTTACAATAGTGAGCTCCAGGCCAGCTGGGACTAAAGGGAGCCCCTGTCTCAAAAAGACAAAAAAAAAAGGAAAAAAGGAAGGAAGGAGGAAAGGAAGGAAGGGAGTGTATGGATGTAGCTGTCTGCATGCAGGTTTGTCTGCACCCGTGTCGTTCATGCCCTCAGAGGTCAAAAGAGGGTCGCATTCCCCTGGAACTGGAGTTCCGGATGGTTTCTGAGCCGCCCATGTGGTGCTGGGAATCGAACCCGGTCCTCTGCAAATACATTTTTCGTTGCTCCCAACCGCTAGGGCCATCGCTCCAGCCCCACTGATTCGTTTATTAAAAGTGAATTACAGCTGGACATGGTGAGCAGGCTTTAATCCCAGCACTTTGAAGCAGAAGCGGCATCTCTTGGAGTTCAATGCCAGCCTGTCTTTTTACAAGGGAAGCAAGCTACAGGCCAGCGGAAACTAAAGAGACCCTGTCTTGAAAAGACACCCCACCCCCCAAAAAGTGAATTACAGCCAAGGTATGGTAGCATGTTCTAAATTCCAGCACTCAGAGGCAAAAGGCAATTAAGATCCTGCTGTGAATCAAGCCTAGCCTGGTCTATATATTGTTGAGTTCCATGCCAGCTACGTATACTGGAAGACCCTGTCTCAAAAAGACCAAAAAAGAAAAAGAATCATTATTTGGCCTATTAAGGCTTTTAAAATTCGAAGCACTGCATTTCCATATACTCAAACAAAACTATGGTAACTATAAAGAGAAGATTCAGCCACTGGAGAGATGCTTCAGCACTTAAAAGCACTTCCTGCTGGGCGTGATGGCGCGAGCCTTTAAACCCAGCACTCTGAGGGCAGAGGCAGGTGGATCTCCTGTTTGAGTTTCCAGGCTAGCTGGTGCTAAAGGATACCCTTTGGTCAAAAAGAAAAAGAAAAAAAAAGGACTTCCTGCTCTAACAGAGGACCTACATGGTGGCTAACATTGGCAACCCTTCTTCTGATTCCCTGGGCATTGTACAAGTGCACTAATGAGAATTACTGCTTTTAGTTGCAACACCTATAATAACAATAACAATAACAGAGAAAATAAAACTGATTCTTCAAGAAGCAAATAGTTATATTACCCCATTTTTATACATATCATATAATTATAATGCAAATATTATGAAATATGTATTTCAAGTCTTTGTTAATTTTTGGCCTTATCTGAGCTAGTCCTCCCATGACGCCCCAGCTGACCTGGTACTTGCTACATAGACCAGACTGGCCGTGAACTCCCAGAGATCAGGCCTGCCCGTGATTACCGGTGGCTTGAGATAGTATTTATGTAAAAGATATTACAAGCATGATCATGTATCAGCTTTGAAAGTCAGAGATTTCAATGAAAAATAGGATAAAACACTGACATCTTGTCTTAGACTAGACCATTCCAAATTCTGCTATACTAGGTGAATACCTGACTCAAGTTTTTTTTTTTGCAGACAGAAGTTCACACAGCTGAAGACCAACCTTAAACTTCTAATCCTCCTGCCTGACTCAAGTTTTTTTTGCAGACAAGAGTTCACACAGCTGAAGACAACCTTAAACTTCTATCCTCCTGCCTCTAGTTCCAGAAAGGACTGGATCATAAGCTTTACCACTATGCACAGCTGTTTTTGTTTTTTGATGCAAGGCCTTGTCCATGATACTTAAGTTCTTCACTTCTGAGCTACAATCACCCCACCCCCACCGGTCTTGAACTTGTGGCCTCAAGTGTTGTATCCTTCTGGCCTTAAGTTTTCCAAGTAGCTACAAGTACATCTAGCTTGAAGTCAGTCAAGAATTGGGGTTATGGGGAAAGGGAGGATGGGGATAAAACATAGGTACATTCCAAACATGAAACCAATTCTACTTACTGAAAGACATTTTCCCAATACTGAGTATATAGGCACTGCTTTGCCATAAGGGATATTCTGCCTTCAGGAGAACAAAGCAAATGGATCCAACTTAACTAATTTATTACTACTAGTTACCTTACAGTAAATCCTACTTAAGGAATGTATCCCCTAAAATGCTTAGAGAAAGAGAAGAAGGGGGTGTGTGTGTGTGTAAAAACTTAAAAACAGTTGAAAAAAAAAGTTTGCCTGACTGATCCTACACCAGTTTCCCCCTAAATTTTTGAGCAACTATAAAACTACATTCTTTAAGGAAATTGCCCTCTAATAGTTAAAGAATGAATTTTAAGGCCCCTCCTCTCCATTACATGGAAAAGTCAGTGCTCATAAATCAACTTCTTGGTGATATAAATCAGAATGACTGTGATGAAAATTAAATGATTTTGGAAAATGAAGTACATTCTAAAAATGAAAGTTAGTATTACCAAATACCAGTATTAAATTGAATGTAAAAAATTATGTGCAGAGATTTAAATCTCCCGCCATATAGTCTCAATCCTGGGGAACTAGAGAGATGGCTATGTGATTAAGAGGATTAGCTGCTTTTTTAACAGAGGACCATGGGTTCAATTCCCAGTACCTACAGGGTACCTAACAACCATCCTAACTGCAGTTTCCGAGAATACAACACCCTCTTCTGGTCTCAGGACGACACTCACACACATAAAAATAAAAATTTTCGTTTCTTAAATGCTGCTCATCAGGGACAATATGGAAAATATGAACAGACTCACCGTGGAAGGCCTCTGCACCATGTTCTCCAGCCTGGTGTGGCTAAACTCTAGGCTGATGACATTATAGAGCTTCTCTCGTTCTTCCTCTGGAGTTTCGTAATAGCGTGTCCATTGAGCCATTGTCATTTCAATGCCTTTTTGTGTGTTCACATCCATGACATCCACCATCCGACGACTCCCTGGCAAGAAGCATTAAGAGCACTGATTAAACCAGGCATGGTGGGGCACACCTTTAGTTTCCCGCAGCACGCCGGAGGCAGAGGGAGGTGGATCGTTGGAGTTCAAGGCCAGCCTGGTCTACAAGGGCAAGCTCAGGCCCGGGACTAAAGAGACCCGGCCTCAAAAAAGACAAAAAAAAACAAAAAAAAAAAATCACATAAAATAATTTTTAAAAAAAAAAAAAAAATTAAGTAAAAAAAAAAAAAAAACCAAAACCGAAAAACCACAGGCATCTTTGTAGGTGTGACTGAAATTAGCACAAACCCCCCAATATTTGAAGGACAGGCTCTTTTCTGACTATCCTGGATCCTGTGAAGCTGTGTATAGTAAATATTTGTTTTTCAATATATATAGATTTTTTGTCTTGTGGGTGTATGAAAGCGCGGTCTGCATGTAGGTTTGTGGCCCCATGTCATGCAATGCAGCAAAGGTCAGAAGAAGGCGTGGAATTTCTTCCTAGAACTGGAGGTTAAAGACGGTTCTCAGGCCGCCATGTGGGTGCTGGGGATCGAACCTGGGTCCGCTGCAAGAGTAATTGGCGCTCGTAACCGCTGGGCCATCTCTCAAGCCCGGTGTAAGAGTAATTTTAGGAAAACTATGAACAGGTGCTTCTGGTGGGGGAATGGCTATTATGATCTTTCTAAAACCTGAAATTAACTACACTTTACTGTCCAAATCAGCAGAATTCCAAAACATTCCTTCAGGCAAATACTGTCAGTGCAGTTATCATGCAGATAGAGAAAAGGTTCTTGTCATCTTTCCAGAATTGTCTCTAGGAGTCTATATTTTAACAAGTTATCACAGATTATTCTGATGCAAGTAATTTGTGAATCAGAACCATAAAAATATCTAACCAAAAGAGGAACACTATGATTGTCCACTATCTCATGGATCTAAGTCTAAGAAAGAAAGGAGGGACTGGAGATTATAGCTCAGTTGGTAAAAAACCAAGAATGCTAGCCTAGCCTGTACAAAGCCCTTGGTTATATCCCCAGTCCAAATAAACTGAGTTTGGTGGCACACACTGTAATTGCAGCACTCAGGAAGTGAGGCAAGAGGATAACAAGTTCATGGTCATCCTTAGCTATATAGCCTGGCATATATAAGACCCTGTCCCTATAAACAGCAAAAGAAAGTGAAATGATGTGCTACTACATATGCACAGTCCTCCTAAGAGAGGAGCTCTTGGTTGACATGAGTAGGAAAGCATTTCAATCATTTAACAGACATATGAGCACTTCCTATACTCCAAAAGTTCTGTTGTAGTCTTGTATTAGGAAACAGGGTTGTAGGCAAATGCTAAAATATTAACACCAGAAAGGTACTAAGAACAAGACAGGGAGTTGAGTGTGGTGGCGCACTTTAATCCCAGCACTCAGGTCTACAAACCAAGTTCCAGGCTAGCTGGGGCTCAGGGAGACCATGCCTGTTAGAAATGCCTTGTTAGAAAGACTTCTAATAGGCTACATAACTTTACTACTTTATAATACACAACAGACTTACCACCCAAATCTAGGTTATTTTCCTGATGAAGTTTACATGAAGCTATTTTTGTGAATTCCTTTGAGGAAATGCTAGTAAAATAGTTCCATATGATGTATGTCAATGTTCCTAAGGCTTAAAGATGCAGAGACTATACAGGTCAGTTGCACAGCTTTAATCCCAACACGCTGGAGGGAGAGGCAGGTAGATTGTTGTGAGATGGAGGCCCAAGCCTGGGACGGCAACACACACCGGATCCCTGGCTACTTTTAAGTGAGAGCTGTTAGAAACAATACCACCCCCCAAAACACCCCCCAAAGATGCAGAGACCAAAAGTTTATTACTTACCCACACACATTTTAACATCATTCACGGTGAAGTCCGGATCTGGCATCCTATGAAACAAAACCAGTAAGAGAGAAATAATTTTTCTAGTATGAGTTTCTTCTTAAACTACAATGAATCTTCTTGTTTAGGTTTATACGTTGAAATAAAATGGGAAAAACAAATTTCCAAAAACTGTAAAGGGGGTTAAATTTTAAGAGATGCAAGTTATGTGTACAGGAATTAGTTGTGTGGCACAGGAGACATACATGTGTCTTAAAATAACTGGGAGATTATGAATTACCTACTGCTCTAGGTTCTCAATACTGCCACTGTCTGAAACCCTGAGTGTAGGAGCCATTTTGCAACCATACTCAGCCAGGCCCAGAACACTTACTTTATTCCAAGTCCATCAGAATTCTTGAAAATCAGAGGATCTCTCAGGCCACCCCGCTGAATATACTCTACATTGAAATCTGTCACCACAGGAAAATAATTATTAGAAAAGTACCACTGAAAAAAGATAAAAGGATCATAAAAAAGATAAGGTATAGGTGATGTTTCTTATTCTGTGTATATAGCTATGGTCAGACAATACATACATGTCTGCTACAAAGCATTCTCTTAGGAAATAAGCATAGCACTGAGAAGCAGGGCTTGAGGGACATGCTAAGTTTGAATCTCCACAGGGAATTCAGAATTTAAATGACAGAGGTAATACTGTTAATGAGTCACTTCATAAAGCCTGAGTAGAAATTATTAACACTGTTTTTTGACAGCCAAAACATCAGTTCTGACCAATTAGAATACACATCTGACATCTTGTCAGCTAACTAAGGATCAAAGTAACATATGAGTTCACCTTCAGCAAGAGTATAAACATTAATAGTGTTTTGTTTTATTTGAGCTTTGTTTTGTGTGTGGTGGTCTTTTTCGAGACAGGGGTCCCCCTGTAGCCCCACTGGCCTGGACTCACTATGTACACCACCAGGCTGGCGTTGAACTCACAGAGATCCACCTGCCTCTGCACTCCTATGCTAGGATAAGGGTGTGCACCACCACACACGGCACTAGTTTGATTTTTGTTTTAACAAATTCTCATGTATCCACAAGGCAAGCCTTGAACTTACTAATAGCACCCCAAATCCTCCTGCCACTACTTCACAATGCTGGGACTACAAGAGTGTACTACCAAACTTGGTTTACTGTGCTTTTTAATTAAATATAAGTGAGGGTGGGGGGGTGGGGGAAGAGACCTTTCCCAGTAACATGCCTACCTGACTAGAAAACTACTTAGAGATATAGCAGAGTAAGCATAATATGATAATATCATCAATAGGCAGTACTTTGTTTAAGATGAGGTCTCACTAGGGAGTCCTTATGACCAAGCTGCTTGAACTTACAGAGATCTGCTTGCTCTGTGGGGATTAAATGTGTACACCAAATGTCCACTAACCAACAGGCAGTGCTTTTAAAGCTGCAATAGAGGCTAAACCCCCAGTTTGAAGAGTCCTGCTTTTTTCCAGGCACGATGGCACCACGCTTTAGTTTCCGCATTCAGGAAGCAAGCAGGCAGATCTCTGAGTTCTAGGCCAGCTGGACTCTTGTCTAAAAAAGACAGAAAAAAAAAAAAGATTTGACCTCTCAGATGAGGAACTCGGGCCCACTACCAAAATAAACTACTGAGATTTTCTCCATAAAAGTAACAAAATTGGCATTATATTTGTTGGTGTGGAGTTTCTCTTCTAAGTCAAAAGTTCTTTTCCCTTCAATTTCATCATCTGAAATGCCATCATCTTCATAGCGGCGCCGCATGGTCCCACGCTGTGAAAGAAAGGACATGAGGATAAAATCCTGCACTTTTTCATGTCTCTCTGAACAGTGTTTCCTGTATGTACAGAGGGCTACTTTCAATCTTGGTTGTTAGTTCAGCTGGAGAGAGGGAGCTCAGCAGTTGCTCTTGCAAAAGAACCAGGGTCCGTTTCCCACTGGGACCACTAACAACTAGCTGCAACTCAGGTTCCTGGGGAACTGGATGACCTCTCTGACTTCATTGCCATTAACCACAACAAGTACACTTAAGCACATGCAGGCATGCATAAGCATAAAATAAAAAAATAAAGATGATTTGATACTATCAGAGTGCACAAAATATAACAAAGTCTTAATAAACGACTGGGTTTCCAATCTGTGAATTTTACTTCTGCTAACTCTTTAAGCTCAGAGATGTAAATTCACAATAAAAACATAACCAAATAAGATCTACTAACTATCTTTAAATATCTAACATGGTTTGTCAAAGTGTAGACAAACTGTCTTTATGGACATTTAAATAAAGATATAACCTAGTATTTCATTGAGGAGACTTATATCTCAGAATTTGGAATGAACTTCAAAAGAATACACTAAATTAATTTTTTATATTAAAAAATTCCAAATTTAGTAAAAAGATCTGAGGTCTTTTACTAGATGAAAGTTAAATCTAAAATGGGCAATGTGGCTCAAGCCTTTAATTCCAGCACGCAGTGAACAGAGGCAAGCAGATCTCCGAGTTCCAGGGCAATCCTGGTCTACGTTCCAGGCCAGCTGGGAATAAAAAAAAAAAAAAAAAAATTAGAAAAAAAATAAATAAACGGGCCGCGTGGTGGTGCAGGCCTTATACTAGCACTTGGAGGCCACAGGCAGGGTTTTTTTGGGAGTTAAAGGCCATCCTGGTCTACAGAGTGAGGTTCAAGACAGCTGGGGATGACAGGGGGAGACCTTATCTCGAAAAAGACAAAAAAAAAAAAAAAAAAAAGGCGGGGGAGGGGGGCCGCGGGGAGAGATGGCCTAGGGTTTAATAAGTGCACCGACTGCTCTTGCAGAGGACCTGGAATTCCATTCCCAGCACCACATGCGGCTGAGAACCATCTGTAACTCCAGGTTCAGTGGAATTGTGACCCTCTTCTGACTCTGCAGCATGCACGACACGGGTGCACAGACCTACATGTGCACAGACCTACAGGCAGAGCAGTACATTCATACCACAAACATAAATAAAGAAAATTAAAAAAAAAAAAAAAAACCAATAATAAAAATAATAAATAGTAAATAAATTAAGTAAATGAATAAATAGTGTGTGTGGCACACACTTTTAATTCTATCACTTGGGAGGCATAGTCAGGCGGATCTTTGTGAGTGAGTTCAGGCCATCTTGGTCTACGAGAGGAGTTCCATGACATCTTGTACTTAGCAGGGAGACCCTGGCTCGAAAGACCAAAAAAAAAAAAAAAAGTACAATACAAATAAAACCCTAGCATAATTTTGTCTCAAGACAATAAAATTAATAAAATTATCAAAAAAAGAAAAAAGAAAAGTAAGTTAATCTACACAATAGCATGCTTGCCTAGGCTCAGAGATCCACCTACTTCTTTCTCCCAAGTACTGGGATTAAAAGTGTGGACCACCATGTCTGGCAGTTTCCATCATTTTTTTTTTTTTATTTAAAAAAATTTTTTTTATTTAATTTCCGTATGTGTATGATGTACCTGTTGTCTGCATGCAAGTCGGTGCACCCGTGACATGCATGGGCCCAGGAGGTCAGAGAGGGTGTTGGACTCCCCTGGAAACTGGAGCTCCTCCTGAATTGGAAGTTCCACTCTCGGCTGCCATGTGGGGTGCTGGGATCGACACCAGGGGTCCTCTGTATAGCGGTCGGTGCTCTTAACCGCATAGGCCATCTCTCCAGCCCCTGTTTCACCATTTTTTTTTAAAATTTTAAAAAAAATTTTTTTGTTAATTTTTAATTTTTCTCTATGTGTAGGAATGGACTGTCTGCATATGCAAGTTGTGCACCTGTGGCGTGCAATGGGCCGCAGAGGTCAGAAGAGGATGTTGGATTCCCCCCTGGAACTGGAGTTCTCCTGAGATTGGAGTTCTCCTCCTGGAATTGGAGTTTCAGATGGTTCTCAGCCGCCATGTTGGGTGCTGGGGATCGAACGTGGATCCTCTGCAAGAGCGGCCCGGCGCTCTTAACCGCTAGGCCATCTCCTCCAGCCCCCAGTTTCCATCATTTTTAAAACATTACCAGATCACCTTTAATCAAGCATAAACTCACATACATTAAAATTAAAAAATTTAGGGGGGTGGAGAGATGACTCACTAGCAGTTAAGAGCACCAACGCTCTTGGAGAGGACCGGGTTTCGATTCCCACACCCACATGGCGGCTGAAAACCGTCTGTAACTCCATTCCAGAGAATCCAGTTCCAGGGGATCCGAGACCCTCTTCTACCTCCACGGCATGGGCACGACATGGTGCACAAACCTACATGGCAGACAGTAATTCCCTACACGACAAAATAAAAAAATTAAAAAATGTAAAAAAAATAAATAAAATAAAAAGTAAAAAATTTAGGGCTGGAGAGGTGGCTCACAGGTTAAGAATAATATTGGCTGTTCTTCCAGAGGACCCAAATTCAATTCCAAGCACACAACTGGTGGCTAACAACAGTCTGTAACTCCAGTTCCAGGGACCTGGACACCCTCTTCTGGCCTCTGTGGGCACTTCATGCAAAATGGTGCACTTACAACCGAGGGAAAACTTCAATAACAAAAAAGAAACAAAATAATAAATAGAGCCGGCCGGCAGTGCAGGCATTTAATCCCAGCACGCAGGAGACAGAGGCAAGCGGATCTCTGTGAGTTCAATTCCAGCCTGGTCGAAATAGTGAGCGCCAGGACAGCTGGGACTAAAAGGGAGAACCCTGTCTCAAAAGACAGTAATAAATAAATAAATGAATAATAAATAAAATAAATAAATAATAAATAAATAATTACATAAATAAATAGTTGGAGAGAGGCTCCAGTGCTTCCGATCACTGTCTCATACTTGCGCAGACCATGTTTGAGTCCCCCACCCCCCTGTACATCTAACTACATGGCGGTAACAATTCCAGTTCCATGGAATCCAATGCCCTCCTTCTGACCTCCATGAGCACTGAGTGACATAGTGTGCATGCAGGCATAACACTGACACATAAAATAGCAAAAAACAAGGGGCTGGAGAAATTAACTAGCAGTTAAGAGAGCCGACCGATCTTGCAGAGGACCCGGTTCGATCCCCACACCCACATGGCGGCTGAGAACCTGTAACTCCAATTCCAAAAAAAAAAAAATTCCAGTTCCAGGGTAATCCACCTCCTCTTCTGACCTCCGTGGCATTGCATGACAAGGGTGAAGCAAACCTACATGCAGACAGTAACATGAGTACACATACAGAAAAAAAATAGCAAAAACGAAAACAACAAAAACCAAAACAAGACATCCACCCCCCCCAAAAAGCACAGGTATGTGTCGCATACCTTTAATCCTAGCACTCAGGGGCAACACAGGCGAATCTTTGTGAGTGCAAGGCCGTCCTGGTCTACAGAGTGAGCGTCAGGCCAGCTAGAGGGACATATAGTGAGACCCTGTCGCAAAAAGATCAAAACAAAACAAAATCAGGAATTCACTTTTAGGGGCTGGAGATCTGACTCATCAGTTAAGAGCAATGACTCAGCAGTTAACAGCACTCTTGCAGAGGACCCGGGGTTCAATCCTCACGCCCACATGCGGCTGAGAACTGTTCTGTAACTCCAATCCAGGAGAACTCCAGTTCCCAGGGGATCCGAGACGCCTCTTCTGACCTCTGCAGGCATTGCCACGACCGGTGCACAAACCAGCATGCAGACAGTAACATTCATACACTACAAAATAAAATTAAAATAAAAAAAAAAAAAAAAAAAAGAATTCACTTTTGGATGAGTCTATAAGCATTATTTATATATAGGTACTGCCTATATCTATATATCAACTATATATATCATTCTATGTATTTCCAAACACGTACGATTCTTTCTCCTGGATTTTACTAAGGAGTTCTACAAAGTCCCATAATGTTTTGACCTAAAATTTCTAAACTTCTACTTTCTTTCTCATCGAAATGTCAGAATTCTTGTTTTCCTTTGTGTTGGTTAAGTGGTCAGTGGAATTTTATACTTTCTGGATTTTGCTGACTACATATCTGCCATGGTTTTATTTATTTTTGGTCCTTGTGTATGAGACAGGTCTCCCTGGAGCCCCAACTGCCTCAGTCATTACTTGTTGTCCTTTTTTTTTTTTTTGAGACGGGTCTTCCTGTAGCTCCCCCTGGCTGTCCTGTAACTGGCTATGTAGACAGGCGGCCCTTTAACTCACATAGATCTGCCTGCCTCGCCTCCTGAGCGCTGGGATTTAAAGGCCTGCGTCCAACCATGCCCAGCAGTCTTTCATATTTTAGCTTTTGTGTATTTATTAATTTGTTTAGAGACAGGCCCTCACACTGTAGCCCTGGTGTGGGCTGGAAACTCAAGAGGGTTCCCCTTTCTTATTCAGTGCTGGGATTAAAGGCGCAATACGCCTCCCTGGCTAAAATATTTAGGTTAACTATTTGTAATTGTGTGAGCATGTGTGTCCCAAGAGGATCATGGATCCTCTGGAGAGTTGCAGGTAGTTGTAAACTTCCTGACATGGGTAAAGCAAGATTGAGGCATTTATCAACCACACACAATAGACAGATGGACACTCTTCGGATTTGAACCAACAAAGCACTGGAAAAAGGCAATTAGAGGAATTTGAACAATGAAGTATTTTTAAGTTTAAAGTTATTCACTGTTGTACAATAAGTAGTATATGATGTGGTTGTTTTATTTTTATTTTTTTTTGGTCTTTTTTGAGAAAGGATCTCCCTTTAAGTGTCCAGCGTGGCTTGGAGCTCACTACGTAGACCAGAGCTGGCCTTGAACTCAGAGCCCTGCCTCTGACTCCTGAGTGCTGGGATTAAAGGTGTTGGGCCACCACATTAGTGCTTGCTTTTTTTTTTTTAAAGAAGCAGAGCTGGGGTTTATTGGGAATTTAATGTAGATTTCAAGCACAGGGATAACAGAAACCCAGTGCTCAGGGAAAGAATATCGCACACCCGGGCGGGAAGATGGCCTAGCGGTTCAGAGCGCCGCCGCTCTTACAGAGGGACCCGGGGTTCGATCCCCAGCACCCAACATGGCGGCCAAACTTCTAAACGCCAACAGGATACTCCATTCCAGGGAGTCAATGCCCCTCTTCTGAACATCCGCGGCATTGCAACGACACGGGTGCACAAACTTGCATGCGAGGCATTACATTTATTTTATTACATTTATATTTAATTTTATTACACACACAGAAATAAATAAAATGAAAAAAATATAAAACACACCCAAATGTGGGTGTGGGTGTGAATATCTCTAGACAGTCTGAACATGCTGTTTAAAGTTTTTGTATTATAAATCACACATAAATTAATGTTGCACAAAAAGAGCCAGAACACACTACGTATATGATATATTCCCTGGGGTTTTTTTGTTGTTTTAAAACAGGGTCTTTAGCTGGGCGGGTGTGCACATGCCCTTAATCTAGCACTTGGGAGGCAGAAGGCAGGAGATCTTTGAGTTCAAGGCCAGCCTGGTCTACATAGTAAGTTTCCCCAGGAGCTGGGCTACAGGGAAACCCCTGTCTCAAAAAGACATAAATAAACAAACAAACAAATAAACAAATAAATAAAATAATAAAAATAATAAATATTTGCACTCTGGAGGCAGAGGTACGTGGATCCTTCAGGCTTGCTGGCTGTCAGTCTAGACTAGAAAACAAAAGTCCTAGGATTCAGGGAGAAACCCTGCCTCAGAGAACACAGGGAAACAGAATGATACCCAACAAGCTCTTCTGGTATCCCACCTGCATGCACAGACATGTACACCCCACACACACACGCACACACCTTTTGGCAGACTCTGTATAGATTCCCCAATGAATGCATGCATACACATACACACACACACACACACCACACACACACACACACACACGAATCTTAAAAAGAACGAAGCATGGAAAAAAAAAAAAAAAGAAACTGATTTGTGAGCAGGCTTCTGAAGAGGGAAGGAAGAAAAATGGAAAATTGCAGGTTTGTATTTGAAGTGGGGGGGTTTCAGACAAGGTCTCCCTCCCTATGTAGCCCTGGCTTGCCTGCCCTGACAATTTAGCCAAAGATGGTCTTGAATTCATGACTCTCTTTGCCTCAGCTTCCTGAGTGATGGGGGTCCTAGGCACCCACAAAACGCCCAGCTAGTGATTCCAAATCTTGACTGAGTGGTAGCTACATGGTAAATTTTTTTATTTATTTTTAAAAGGTTTATGTTTTTATAGGTTATGAGTGTACTGTCTGCATGAAGGCTGATACACCCGTGTCATGCAAGCTGGTCGGAGGCCAGAGAGGGCGTCGGATTCCCCTGGAACGGTAATTTAAAAGGCAGTTCTTAGCCAGCTATGTGGGTGCTGGATGCTCTGCAAGAGCAGTCGGCGATCTTAGTGCTAGGCCATCTTCCCATCCAGCCCCGGGTATTCGATTTTTTTACTACTGACTGAATCATGTTAAGTTTAGTGTTCTTTCTTAAATATTTTAAGATTTTGTGTGGTGTGTAATGGTGTAGATTGTTCAACCATGTCCCTAGTCAAAGCGTCTCAGAAGTCAGAAGAGTGTGTCAGAACCCCCTGGAACTGGAGTGTTGGACAGTTGTTATCCAGCATAGGGTGCGAAGGAAAATGAACATGGGTCCCTCTCAAGAGCAGCCAGCCCCGTGATGTTTTTTTTTTTGTTTTTTTTTTTTTTTTGTCTTTTCAAGACAGGGTCTTCTCCCTGTAGCTCTAGCGGTCCTGTAACTCTCTCTGTAGACCAGGCTGGCCTTGAACTCACAAAGTCCACCTGCCTCTGCCGCCAGTGCTAGGTTAAAGGCGTGCACCACAAAATTCCCGGCCTTAATGTTTCAATTTCTATAGGTATGTTATCTGGCATAAAATAACTCAAAGCTGAGGGCTGGGTGGTGGAGTGCATACATTTGGGGGCAGAAGGCCGCTTGGCTACAGGGAAAGCCTGTCTGCCTGGGCGCAGGAGTGCGGAATCAAAATGATAACAATAACATCAACAACAAAGTAATAGTAACTAACAGTAATATAGAATATATAATAATAAAAAAAAAAAAACAGGCTTAAGAGAGTGGCTCAGTGAGTGAAGAGTACCAGTGTTCTTGTAGAGGACCAAGGCTCGTCCCAAGCAACTGGCATGGTGGGCTATAACTTTCTGTAGGATTCATAGTTCCAGGGGGATCCGACACAACTCTTTCTTCAACCTCCACAGGACACCTTTCACACATCACACACACACAAAAAAAAAAAAAATAAAAGATTAAAGAATAAAATAGGAGTGGGAGAGATGGCCCTAGGGTTGAAGAGTGCCGCGCCCGCCTCTTACAGCATGGACCCTCAGGTTTGATCCCCAGACCCACGAATGGCGGCTGAGAACCGTCTGAACCCAGTTCCAGGAATCCAACACCACCTCCTCGGACCAGCCAACATTGCACGACCGGAGTGCACAAAACCTACATGGCAACAATACATTCAACACACATACAAAAATAAAAAAAACAAATATTTTTTTGAAAATTATTTAAAAATATTATATAATGAGAAAGTAATAAATAACAGTTCTAATTAGTTGTCCCACATTTTCAACTTTGAGTTGTGATATAAATATTAGGGGGATTTTAAATTTGCATGCTTGAAATTTCCCACAGGTGGGTTTTCAAAATACTCCCAACTTTAATAGTTGCAACTTTTTGCCGTTGTTGTGGCACACTCCTTATATAAATCCTAGCACTCATGGGATGAGGCAGGCGGGATCTTTTGTAGTTAAGGCCAGCCTTTCTACAGAGTGAGTTCCAGTACATCTGTGCCACAGGAATACCCTGTCTCAAAAAGTCAAAAAATAAAAAAATAGAAAAAAAAATAGTACAGTGCACTTTTAGGAAAGATAAGGATATAATGGGAGAAGATATACACCCAATTATGACTCACTAACACATGTATTTTTTTTCCCCCACAGACAGGGTTTGAAAAACCAAGGCTGGCCTAGTACTTACTCTCAACACTTCCGCGATGCCAAACTAAGTGCTGGGAATTACTATATGTGCACCCCTGCCTAGTTTATTCATATTATATAATGTTCTAAAAAAGCAGATACAACTTAATGCTTAGTAATACAGAAATAAGTTTTAGGAAGTGACAGTACAATTTTTTAATACATATTTTATGTGTACGCGAGTAATATTGCCTGTCATGTAACTACGGATCCCGTGTGTATCAATGCATACAGAGGTCAGAAGGCATCATCAGGATCCTCTAAACGGAGTATGACACAGTTGTTATCGCCAGTGAGTGCTGGGAATGAACCCTGGGGGGGCCTATCACCAGAGCAGGCCAAGTCTCTTACCTCTTCCAGCCCTTGGATAGCACACAGACTTTTTTATTGTTTTTTTGAGACAAGTCCTCCCCTATAGCCCCAGCTGTCCTGCAAACTCCACTCTGTAGACCAGGCTTGGCCTTTGACCTAAGACCCTTCTGACCTCTCCAAAATCGATAATAGCAACCACCAAGCCCGGCTAATAGCACAACTTTTACACGACTCTTTAGCAGTCCTTTTTGATGACCTGGAAAATTGCTATTAACTAGGCAAAAGTAAATATAGTTTGGGCTGGAGAGATGGCTTAGCAGTTGAAGAACATTGCTGCTTTTGCAGAGTAGATCCGGGTTAGTTTCCAGCCAACCCATGGCACCTCATCAGAGCAGCTTCAACTGCCAGTTCCAGGAGATCTAATGGCCACTCTACCTCTGTGGGGTTATATGCAGTGTGTCACTTACATACACACAAGCAAACAACACTCAGCAACAGAAAATAAAATAGAATTTAAATCATCATAGTATAAAACTGTATCCTCAAGCCACTTGGGAGGCAAAGGCAGGTGGATCTTTGTGAGTTCAAGGCCACCTGGTCTACAGAGCAAGTTCCAGGACGCTGGGCTAACAAAAAAAGGGAGACCCTGTACTCAAAAAGACCAAAAAAAAAAAAGGGAAAAAAAAAAACTATCAAGCACAAACTCATCAGAATGTGCTGAAGTAGTAATGCACGTTGTATAGGACGATGGTTTTTTTTTTTTTTTTGTTTTTTGTCTTTTTCGAGATAAGGGCTCCTCCCTGTAGCTGCTGCGCCAGCTGTCCTGGAACCACTCTGTAGAGCAGGCGCGGCCTTGACCGCACAAAAGATCTTCCTGCGCTGCCTCCCAAGTGCAAGGATTAAGGCGTGCGCCACACAGCCGCAGGCCTTAGTTTTTTAGTTGTTTTACGAGTGAATTTCTTTTATGGCCTTTGGAGTGGTCGATCAGCACACTCTAGAATCTAGCTTTTCAGAGGCTAGTGCGGAAGATTATAAGCAGCTTCGGCCATCCTGGAGCTATATAGCAAGATCCTGCCCCAAAACAAAGCAACACTTTTTTGTATCTATACAACTAGTATTTACTGGAGGTGCAGGGAGCAGAGGAAGTCCTTTAAGTGCCTAGCATCTTAAGGTTCATTTCCCCTGAATGCTGGATTTCATCAAAATGGGGAGGCTAAACACTGAAAAAATTATTTGAGACTAATCCAAATTACACTGTAAGACTGATTAGTATGGGAAAAACAACGGGAATTTTTTTGTTTTTTATTTCTTTCAAGTCCTTCCTTTATTTTCTCTGTATTTATCTACTGGTTCAAGAATGGAGTTTTGGGGGCTGGCCAGATGTCTTGTTGGGTTAAAGGCCTTGCTGCCAATCTTGAGGACCTGAATTGATTCCAGGAGCCAAGATAGAAAGAGAAAACTGACTCCCATAGCTGGCCTGTACTCTCCACACCAATTACTGTGTTCTCATGCTCAAACAAACCCCAATGCAAACATCTGAAATAAAATTAAACTTTTATTTATGGTTTATGAGTGTATTGCCATGCAATGGAATAAAGTAACAGAGACTAACTGTGTCCATTCAATGCCCAAGCAAGATACAGAAGAGGGACAAATCAAAATTCCCTGGAACTGAGTTGTCAGATCGCTGTTGGAATAGCCGCAGTGTGGGTTGCTGAGGAAAGATTTGAACCTGGGTCCTTTCAAAGAACATAACACAGTGCTCTTAACCACTAGCATCTATGCTCTCCACCGTCGAAAGAAAAAGGTGAGAGTATAAGGAGGAGCCAAGGGCAGTGGGGTGGTTAAAGCAGGGAAAGGAAAGCAGTTGGTAGAAAGGTTCCAGGGCGGAACAATAGAAAGGGAAGGGGGTGCAGGAGGGCAGCGTCAGGGTAGACAATAACTAAGAAGGCAACAATAGGAATGAATTAAAGAATAAACAAGTGTGGGAAAGCGGGGCCGGCGGCAGCGGGAGGTGGGTGGTAGCACGCAGTGAGGGCACAAACAGGCCGAGCAAAGGGAGGGGGGGGACATAAGGAGGCTCGGGACCACGCACCTGAGAGCATGCATACCGGAGAGCGAAAAAAAGGGGAAAAAAAAAACGGAGAGAAAGTAGGACACAGACTGGGAGTGCTAGGTGCCGGAATGTGGCAGGGCGCGGGCGCGGGGGCGGGGGCGGGAGGGCGAACATGGGGTGAAAGAGGGAAGATCGCAGCGCAACAACAAAAAAACAAAAAAAAACAACGGACGGTGCTGCGTGTGCGTGAAACAAGATCGCATGGTAGTGGGGGAGACTAGGGTGCCGCCCGTGTAGCCGATCCGCTGACCCCTTCCGGCACACCCACCCGCACAAAGAGCCAGCCTGCAACATCCCAGTCTTTTGAACTTTAAATGAAAGGCAAATGGGGCGTATGTGCACGGGCGTCGAGACGCATCGCAAGTTACAGGTGCACGGTGAGCCGACATCCATATGCGCAGAAAGCGTGATCTCGTTACGGCGCGCCCTAGGAGACAGTGAGAACCGGGCGGTGAAAGATATACAAAAGAATAAGACGGCGAGGGGAGAAAGACAGGAGGCGAGGAGGATACACAGGAGAGGAAGAAAGGAAGGGGGGCGGAAATGTACGATCGAACATATACACATATACATAGAGCGAGGAACGGGCAACGAAGGCCAGGAGTACCAAGCAGGACCAACGGATTGCAAGCCGGCAGGGGTGGGGGCAGAAATGCTACCGTGGGAAGCGCCCACCCGCCGGGAAGGCATAGGCAGGGGATCGGGGGAGGGGCACGGGCCCCGGGCCGCGAGACAAGCCACAAGGGGCGGGGGAAACCCGGCGCACCAAAAAGGCCGACCACACCAAACACAAAACCCCCCGAAACGCTAGGGAACAAAGCAAAAAGACAGGGGTGGGGCTGAGGGGTGTGATAGTCGGATCTAGCAAGAAACTCAGGTGAACGAGATCAAAGAATGCCAGGGTATACTAACGACGCGAACCCCCAGGGGTCGGGGAAGGGGGAAAGCATTATCACACCCCATGCACCCCACACAGGCGCAGGCTCTGGACAGGTAGGCGTGACATAATGACCCTCCTACTCCGCAGAATGATCTCGCCCGAACAGGGGCATGAAAAAGGGACAACATGGGGGAAATACGAGACGGTAGACGCAGGTGCCCTTCAAAAGGGCACAAGGGGGGTCCCCACGGCCTGGTCCAGCGATGATGCCTAGAGAATGACAGGTGAATCTTCTGATTAATGGTGTCCGTGAGGGTCGCTTGGGTCCAATAAAGGTTATATCAAAATCTGATCGGAACTACAACAGGATTAGCAATATAATAAGATATCCCTAGCACATAGTGACAATTGGTCTGTGCCGCCTGTCAAATATTCTAGTTCAGTCTTCATTCCGAATTTTTTCAACAAGCGCTGGAAGGGTATCAAGGTAAGAGAGGCCATGCTGAAGATCTTTTCAATGAAGCACAAGCAATTAGAGAAGTAGGTATTAAAACAGCATTGGAATAGTTTATGGTAGGTTAACGTGGGTATAGACACATATTTTTAGATGATATGTTGATCCAGGAATTACATTTTTTTTTCCTGTTAAGTATGACAGGGTCTTACTCTGTGGCTTATGAGATCTCAAGACAATACTGCATGAGCAGTTAGGGTGGTGGCTATGCGATGTATTAGTGCATCAAGTGGGCCATATTTGCGTGATGCAACCGATCTGCCTAGCAGAGGACCCAGTGTTCAATCCCCAGCACCCAAAGCCCGACGGAGCCAAGAGCCACACAATTTATGTGCGGCTGAGAAACGGTTTCTGTAATGGACTATCAATATACAGGCAACTACCTGGCGTAACGGTCCCGCTTCCAGGTGGAATCTGTCTCGAGACCTACCGTCTCTGACCCACAGCGCTTAGCCGTGTCAATCCAGGGGCGAGCCAGACATAGGAGAGTTGCAAGCAAACCTACATGCGAAAGTACATTCATCACATCATAAAAAGTGTCAACAGTAAACGAAAATTTTGCGACATAAGATGTGATAAAGCTAAAAACAGTCTTGGTGATGTTCTTTGCACTATGGAGTGCATATAGAAACAAACTGTTTCCCCTCTAACCCTAAAACTACCAACATGTTGCACTTATCTAGGAGGAAACACTCCCCGGTATATGGAAGCACCTAGATGTTTATTAAAAAAGTTGCTTTGAATTCGGTAAATATATGTTAAGTATGGTGGCACCAATAAATCGTTGTTTCAGGTATCGAAAAAAAACAAAAAGAAAAAGGAAAAAAGATGACATCTATAACAACGTCAGACAATAGGTTCTATCGACACAGATGTCGCAATAAATAAGACCAGCCATGGGTGACAACATCATGCCCTTATTCTACAGGCGCTGGGGAGGGCCAATGGCAGATGGGTTACTGTGTGAGGGTTCAAGGCAAGCCTTGTCTAAAGAGTGAGCTCCAGCCAGCTGGGACTAAAAGGAGCCCCTGTCTCAAAAAGACAAAAAAAAAAGGAAGGAAGGAAGGAGGGGAAAGGAGAAGGGAGGGAGGGAGGGAGGGGGAGGTGGATCTTTTTGAGTTCCAGGCCAGCTGTCTAGAAAAGAAAAGACAAAAGTGAAAAGAAAAAAAATGCGAGCCAGAGGCAACAGAAAGACAAAATCATGTTTAGCGTCTTTATTTTGGAATCTAATAATTTACTAAAAATTTTGATACCGAAACTAGCCCGTATTGCATCACTAGCTCTCGCCTCAACTTGTGCGCTACTCTTCGTGCACCGTATCGCAAAAGGCGAATGGCCAGCTTGTGTGTTCAAAATAGATAAACAAATAGTGCAAATCGTGAGGATTGTGAAAGGCTGGGGAGAGGTCAGGGAAGCAGCACGAGAATTGGAAATAGTGCGCTGACAGAAAAGAAAGCGGCTGGTGGTGCGTGGGCGCGGGTGTTGGGGGCGGGGGGTCTACATAGCGGGTTCCAAGTCATTTGGAGCTACAAGGAGTACCTTGTCTCNTTGATGAGGAGGGAGTTATGGAGGTGGGAGGAGGGAGAGAGGAGGGAAGACAAAAGAACAATACAATAAACTAAAAAAATCAGCTATGCACATCAAACAAGAAAGGATGTTTACTCTTATTTTTGGGAATCTGAACGATATTTCAAAAAAATTTGATCCACACTCTTTAATCTATAGCTGGGTAGGACTAAACGACAACCTTTAAATATCCCGAGCATTGGGAACGCAGAGGCAGGATTATCTCTAGGAGTTCAAGGCCACCTGGTCTACATGCGGGTTTCCAAGTCCAATTTGGAGCTAACAAGAGGAGTCCTTTTTCCTCAAAAAAAAAAAAAAAAAAAAAAAAGAAGGCTTGAAGAAATCTAACAGCTAGAGATAATATTTAGGGTGAAGGAGACCAGTAGGAGGGAGAAAGGTAAGGAAAGGGGAGGGAAACATGAACAAGAATATACATGGGTGTGGGAGAGCTGGGAATAGATAGGATCAAGATATATCATCATACATAATCAGATAAATAAGAGACGACTGGTTGCTCTTGCAGAGGACATGGGTTTAATTCTTGGCAGCTAACAACCATTAGAAAAAACTTTAGTTCATCCAGGGGATCCCAGCTCTAACTAACTAGCCTTCTGTGGGCATGACACAATGGTTGCAATCCTACATGTATCATATACTCATACACATAAAAAATTTTTTAAGATAGATTGTATACGTGGTACAGAAAAAGGAATGAGAATGATCATAAAGAAAAACCCCATCCTTTCTGATTAAAACCAAAAGTTTTTAATGTGAAAATTAAAAGCAATAATATAAGGAGAATAACACAAAACGCACCTGAACATGGGCAATGTTTTGAAATTTCTTCCTTAAGCTGGGGGAGCACACTTTTTTTTTTTTTTTTTTATATGGAACGCTCACGAATTTGCGTGTCAGCCTTGCGCAAATCCTAGCACTCAGAGGCAGAGGGAGGTGGATCTTTGTGAGTTTCAAGCCAAGCCTGGTCAACAGAGTTTCCGGACAGCTGAGGTTACAGGGAGACCCGCTCTCAAAAGAACCCCCCCACCCAAAAAAAATTTCTTCATTTCTCTTTTTGGAATAGGGTCTCTTAAGCCATGCTAGCCTTGAACTAACTTAGTGTAAGCAAAGATACCTTGAAGCGATTCCCTGCTTTCATCCTATGAAACTGTTGAAATTAGGGGTATACCGAAGGCCCCCATTCTTTTGTTTATAATAATTTTTTTTTATTTTTGGTATGTATGAATGATGTACTGTCGCATGTAGGTTTGTGCACTCGTGTCGTGCAATGCTGCGAGAGGTCAGAAGAGGGTCTCGGATTCCCCGGGACGGGAGTTCTCCTGGAATGGGGTTCCAGACGGTTCTTTAGCCGCCAGGTGGGTGCTGGGATCTGACCCAGGGTCCTTTAAAGCAGTCGGTGCGCTTACCACTAAGGAATCTCTCCAGCCCCGAGTTCACCCATTCTTATTTAACAATTTTAAAACATTTTTTTGTTAATTTTTAATTTCAGTGTAGAATGTTGACTGTCTGCATATGCAAGTCTGTGCACCCTGTGTGGCGGCATGGGCCGCAGTAGTCAGGAAGAGGATGTGGATTCCCCCCTGGAACTGGAATTTCCTAATAGTTCATGGAGTCGGGTTCTCAGCGCCATGTGTGGGTGCTGGGGATTCGAACGGGATCCTCTGCAAGAGCGGCCGCGCTCTTAATCCGCTATGCATCTCATCCATCTACCAGCCCCAAAACATTCGTATTTTATGTGTATGAGTGTATGTGCCTGCATTCACTCATGTTGTGTACTACCCATGGAGATCAGAAAGAAGGTGTCGGATTCCCCAGTTCCGCAGGAGTTATAAAGTTGTTTAGCTGGCAATGGGTGTGGGCTGGGAATTTCTGTGGTGTCATCGCGGCAAGAATATAAAGTGCGCTAAACACTGAGCAATCTCTCCAGCCCCTTTTATTTTTTCCTCCTCTTTATGTTTTTTAAGATAAGGACTCAGGCTGGAGAGATCGCTCACGCGGTTAAGAGCAATGACTGACTGCTCTTGCAGAGGACTAGGTTTTGATTCCCAACCACATGGGGTGGCGAAGGGATTGGTGGCACACGCCTTTAATCTAGCACTCCGGGAGACAGAGGCAGGTGGATGTCTGGGAGTCAAGCAGCCTGGTGTTTACATAGTGAGTGAGCTCCAGGCCAGCTGGGACTAAAGGGAGAAAGAACCTGTCTCAAGAAAAAAAAAAAAAAAAAGAGAAGGACTCAGCTTAATAACTAATGATAATGATGGCTTAAAACCCAAGGCAATCTTCCTGCCTCAGCCCCAGAGCTGCTAATGTTTTTTTTTTTTTTTTTTTTGAAGGGTTCCTTCCTGGAGCTCCTGCTGGCCCCCTATATAGACCAGGTGGCCTTGAACTCTGCCTCCCAAGTGCTGGACTAAAGGCAAATGGCCACCACGCCCAGCGTTAAATAAATTCTACTTTCTGGGGTGGAGAGATAGCCTAACCTAAAGCGGTTAAAGAGCACTGACTGCTCTTAGCTTGCAGAGGACCCAGTTCGATCCACAGCACCCCCCATGGCGGCTAGGAACCGGCTGTAACTCCAATTCCAGGAGAACTCAGTTCCAAGGGAACCGAGCCCTCTTCTACCTCCCGCGGCATGTGCAAGACCACGGGTGCACGAACCTGCACGCAGACAGTACACTCCATACACATACAAAATAAATAAAATTAAATTTTTAAAAAATGCACTTTCTAATTGTATTTGTACGAGTGGAGTTCTTTGATTAACTGAATCCTTGGAAGTTCCAACTTAGGATAGTGTAAGCATCAACAGGGGATTTCCTCAATGTACTACCACAATGGCCACACAGATTCCACAAAACGAGAAATTCACAATCAACCACAGCTGAAGAAATGGGTTCAGTGGAATAAGGAGCACTGCTGTCGTGCAGAAGAACCTGAGTTGGTTCCCAGACCCCAAAGGCAAACTACAACTGTCCAGAATTCCAATTCCAGAAGACCGGCCTGCCAATTGGACAAGGAGCTAACAACGTACGGGCAGAATTTTCCCAAGCCAGAAGAACCCAATGCCCTGCTCTGGCATCTGCTGAGAATGCAAATGCATGCACAGGTGATCTTAATACTCATAGAAAAAAACACACACTCATACACATAAAATAAAAATGGGTAAAAAGGCGAGATGCACAGATATATAAATTTACTTATTACAAAAAAGAGCCATGTGGGCGGCTCCTTGCCTACCACATTATGGGGTCCCATTTTCCAGAATTTCTGGTTTTATAAAAGCTCAGGACACTGGTGTGGGTGGTTGCACATCTATGAATCCGCAAGCGCACTCAGGCGGGCAAGGCAGAGGTAAGATGATCTCTGTGAGTTCAAGGCCCAGCACGGTCTACAGAGCGAGCTCCTCCAGCAGTTGGGAACTAAAAGACCAAAAAAAAAAAAAAAAAAAAAAAAAAAAAGCGTCAGGACAAAAAAAGGATTTGAGAATTCTATCTAGTTCCCAAATCATGTGGTGAGGGACCACACCTTGGTAACAACTAGTGCAGTGTGCTAATGGTACATTCTTGTAGTACTACCATTGAGAGGAGGTAGAGGAGAAGGACAAAGGCCAGAATGCCTACAACATGGTGAGTGCTGAAGCTGTCTATCTAGGCCTTCTCCTAGGTAACTGTAACACTGTAACAAAAGAAAGGGGAAAAAAAAGAAAGGAAAAATTAAAACAAGAAAACAGCCCGGGCGTGGTGGGTACGCCTGGGATCCTGCACTCTGGAGGCAGATGAGAGGCAGGCAGATCTTTGGGAGTTCAAAAGGCCAGCCTGGTCTACAAGAGTCGAGTTCCAATAGCTGGGGCTACACAGGGAGACCCTGTCCCCTCTCGAAAAGACAAAAAAAAAAAAACTAGTAATAAATAAAAACTAGAACTAAAACAAGAAACCAAGGGCTAGTGAATGGCACAGGATCCAAAGGTGCTGCTGCCACCAAGCCCGACAGTCTGAGTTCAATCTCCCAGACAGACCCACATAGTGGAAGGAGAGCACACACTCCTCCAAATTGACCTATGAGCTCCACAATCATGTGGTAGCACACACTTGCGTATGTACATGCACATACAAGAAAATAATTATAATAAAAAATTTAAAAACCACTGGTTTCAACTAAATTAAGGAAATTTAGACCTGAAAAAGTCCAGAAAAGATTAAAAGTGGCCGGGCGTGGTGGTGCACGCCTTTAATCCTAGGCACTTGGGAAGGCAGAGGCAGGTGGATCTTTGTGAGTTTCAAGGCCTCCTGGTCTTCATAGTGAGTTTTAGACCAGCCTAACCCAGGAGACCCTTCTCGAAAAATACAAGGAAAAAAAAAAAAAGTGAATAAATCTAGATAACTAGATAATTAACCTTTCCAATTAGTAACCTAAGGTTCTTTCCATTGTTAGGACTCAATGAATCAATACATAAACTTGTTGTTAATAGTTATTTATTTATTTATTTAGTTATTTATTATATGTATTTAGTAATTTGGTGTTTGGAAGACACAAGGGCTACCTGTATCCACCAGCTGGCCGGGAGACTCACTCTGTAGACCAGGTGGCCTTGAAATCACAAAGATCTGCCTACCTGAGTGCTAGGATTAAGAAAGGCGTGTGGCCACCACAACCAGCAAGATTAAATATACTTTATTCAGGAAATCCAACACTTTTTTTAAATATATTGTTTCTTTTGACTATCCATAATTTCCAGTCTTTTAATTGTTTTTTTTTAATTTTATTTATTTTCTTTACTGAGTATGAATGTACTGTTCGGGATGGGATGCAGGTCTGTGAACCTGTGTTGTGCAATGTGCACACAGAGGTCAGAAGGAGGCAGCGGAGTCCCCTGGAACTGGCGTCCAAAGACGGTTTCTCAGCCCCATGGTGGGGGTGCTGGGGCTCAAACCCAGGTCCTCATGCAAAAAGCAGTTGGGGGTTTTTAAAAAAAAAAAAAAAAAAAAAAAAGGCAGTTTGGTTCCTCTTAAACAACTGCTGAGGCCATCTTGTCCAGCCCCGTCAAAAACACCCTTGTTTTATTTCAAATTCAAATGAACTTTTTTTTTTGGTCCCCCCCCTGTTCACAAGACGGGGGGGGTTCTTCCCCTGTACCCCGCGGTCCTGGAAACTCACGTGTAGACCATTCTTGCCTTGAACTCACAAAAGATATGCCTGCCTCTGCTCCCAGTGCTAGGATTAAAAAGCGGGAGCCGACCATGCCTGGCTCAATGAACATTTTTGAAGTACCTGAGGAATAAAATATGGCTGTTGTCTAAAAGAGATCTACTCTTGCCTGGTAAAATAAGAACTCTCAGGGTGTAAATAAAAACAAAAACAAAGGAACAATACCACAATTAAAAAATGTACATAGGGCTGGATTGGAATGTCCTAGCGGTTTAAGAGCCGACGACCGCTCTTGCATGGACCCCCCACCCCGGGTTTGATCCCCCAGCACCACACATGGCGGCTAAGAACCGTCTGGTGACTTTCCGGTTCCAGGAGAACTCCATTCCAGGGGAATCATATCTTCTGACCTCCCTCGGCATCGCACGACCGGGTGCGCCCGCGCAGACCTGGCATATAGACAAAACATTCATTACACATAAAAAATAAATAAATAATAAAAATTTTAAGAAAAAAATTTTTTAAATAAAAAAAAAAATGTTTCCAAAAGCACCTGGAAGAATGAGCTGAGGAGATAATCCTGGGGGGGGGGGGGGACACGACAATGGCTGGAGTTAATTAATGAACTTAAAAGGAAGAATGAACACTTTTGTTTAAATGTTAGTACTTTGTGCCGCATGTTTGTAAGTGCACCAGTGTCACAATTCTTGCAGAAGTCAGAAGAGGTGCGTTGATCCCCAATGAACTGGAGTTCAGGATGGTCATTTGGCTGCCATGTGGAATTGAACCCACCAGGTCCTCTGGCCAATATAGTCATGCTCTTAACAATAAGCCATCCTCTCCAAGTTCCCCATAATGGAACATGTTACATACCACATAGGGTGGGAGAAGCAAGTATCTATAAATGCAATTGAGCAAATAACAAATAAGGATAAACAGCAGAAAAACACAGTAGTTCCATTATTTACTTATTTATTTTTATACTTATTGAAAGAGGGTCTCCCTTCAATCCCAACTGGCTGGAGCTCTATCTGTAACCAACTGGCCTTGAATTCACGAGATCCCCCCCTGCCTCAGCCTCCAGAGTGCCTAGGATTAAAAAGGTGTGGGCCACCACCACGCCCAGGTCTATTTTTAGAAATCTTAGATGACATTGTTTATGTGTATCTATCTGTAAGCTTCTGTATACTGGCACAGTGCATTTGTGTATACTGGCAGAATCCCACAGTGCATTTACGGAGGACAACTTGTCATCAGGTTTGGCAGCAAGAGCTTTTACCTAGAGCCATCTCACCTGCTTATAAAATGCTAACTCTTGGCTGAGAGATGGCCTAAGAAGCAGTTAAGGACACGGACTGTTTCTTGCAGAGGACACGGGTTCGAATCCCCAGAACCCACTGGCGGCCTGAGAACTGTCGTTAAAACTTCCAGTTACAGGGAGGGAATCCGGCGCCCTCGTCTGACCTCCACGTCATGGCACAGCAACACGGGTGAACAAACCTAAAGCAGACAGAGACAGTACATTCATACAACAGAACAAGAATAAATTAAAAATAAAAAGCAACTCGTGGGCTGGTACACACCTTTTATCCCAGTCTCAGGAGTCAGAGACAGGTAGAAGGCCAGTCTGGTCTACATATACATAGCAAGTTCCAAGCCAAGCTGGGCTACAAGGGAGAACTGTCTCAAAAAAAAACAAAAAACCCCAACAAAGCATCCATAGAAAAAAGTTGAGTAAGGCATAAAGGATACCTTAGCAGTCCACATGGCAGAATAAAAAAATCCCAAAAACAACTAAAAATGTTTAATGGTTATAATCACTGTTAAGTTGACAGTGTCTCCTTTCAAGGGTCAAAGAGGGATCGGGCATGTCAGCATTCAGAGAAAGGCTCTCCAAGACAAAAAGATTGTGGGTTAACTTTTTCACAATGCTCTATGAACAGTCATGCTTACTATCCCGGAAAGCAATTTTCCAGTACCAAGGAACCTGGGGAACCAAGCTAATTATGGAAATAGCCTGGTGAGCACAGTAACAGAGCCAAGGTTACTTGGACAGTCTCAAGAGACAAGTCTGGTACCCTAAGGACCAAAAGTGGGGCAAACAGACACTGCAAACACTTATTCTTTGGTATTCTCTTTCCCTTTGACTAAAAAAAAAAAAAAAAAAAAAAGAGGCTGAAGAAATCTAACAGCTAGAGATAATATTTAGGGTGAAGGAGACCAGTAGGAGGGAGAAAGGTAAGGAAAGGGGAGGGAAACATGAACAAGAATATACATGGGTGTGGGAGAGCTGGGAATAGATAGGATCAAGATATATCATAATCAAGATACACATCATAGAGCACTGGTTGCTCTTGCAGAGGACATGGGTTTAATTCTTGGCAGCTAACAACCATTAGAAACTTTAGTTCCAGGGGATTCCACACTCTCTACTGCCTTCTGTGGGCATGACACCAATGGTTGCACATATCTACATGTATGCAATATACTCATACACATAAAAAATTTTTTAAAGATAGATTGTATACGTGTACAGAAAAAGTATGAGAATGTCATAAAGAAACCCCATCCTTTCTGTTAAACCAAAAAGTTAATGTGAAAAATTAAAAGCATAATCAGGAAAATAACACAAAAACCACCTGACCATGGCATGTTTAAAATTTCTTCCTTTCAGCTGGGTGGAGCACACTTTTTTTTTTTTTTTTAATATGGAACGCTTCACGAATTTGCGTGTCATCCTTGCGCAAATCCTAGCACTCAGAGGCAGAGGGAGGTGGATCTTTGTGAGTTCAAGGCCAGCCTGGTCTACAGAGTTCCAGGACAGCTGAGGTTACAGGGAGACCCTCTCTCAAAAAGAACCCCCCCCCAAAAAAAAATTTCTTCCTTTCTCTTTTTGGAGATAGGGTCTCTTAGAGCCCATGCTAGCCTTGAACTATGTAGCCAAAGATACACTTGAAGCGATTCCCTGGCTTTCATCTATGAACTGTTGAAATTATAGGGTATACCATAAGGCCCCCATTCTTTTTTTTATTAATTTTTTTTTATTTTTGTATGTTGTATGAATGTACTGTCTGCATGTAGGTTTGTGCACTCGTGTCGTGCAATGCTGCAGAGGTCAGAAGAGGGTCTCGGATTCCCCTGGAACTGGAGTTCTCCTGGAATTGGAGTTCCAGACGGTTCTTAGCCGCCATGTGGGTGCTGGAGATCTAACCCGGGTCCTTATAAGAGCAGTCGGTGCTCTTAACCACTAAGCTATCTCTCCAGCCCCGAGGCCCCCATTCTTATACATTTTTTAAAACATTCTTTTTTTAATGTGTATGAATGTTCTGTCTGCATGCATGTCTGTGCACCCATGTCGTGCAATGCCGCGGAGGTCAGAAGAGGGTGTCGGATTCCCCTGGAACTGGAATTAAAGACGGTTCTCAGCTGCATGTGGGTGCTGGGGATCGAACCAGGGTCCTCTGCAAGAGCAGTCAGCGCTCTTAACCGCTAGGCCATCTCTCCAGCCCCAAAACATTCTTATTTTATGTGTATGAGTGTATTGCCTGCATGCACTCATGTTGTGGAATACCCAAAGAGTCAAAAGAAGGTGTCCCATTCCCCTGGAGTTATGAAAGGTTGTTAGCTGCCATGTGGGTGCTGGGAATTCTGTGGGTCCTCCGGCAAGAATAGAAAGTGCTCTTAACCACTGAGCAATCTCTCTCCAGCCCCTTTTATTTTTTCCTCTTTTATGTTTTTTAAGATAAGGACTCAGGGCTGGAGAGATAGCTCAGCGGTTAAGAGCACTGACTGCTCTTGCAGAGGACCTAGGTTCAATTCTCAGCACCCACATGGTGGCTAAGGTGTGGTGGCACACGCCTTTAATCCTAGCACTCGGGAGACAGAGGCAGGTGGATGTCTGTGAGTTCAAGGCCAGCCTGGTTTACATAGTGAGCTCCAGGCCAGCTGGGACTAAAGGGAGAACCTGTCTCAAGAAAAAAAAAAAAAAAAAGAAAAGGACTCCGTTAATAACNTTAAATTCTACTTTCTGGGGCTGGAGAGATAGCCTAGCGGTTAAGAGCACTGACTGCTCTTGCAGAGGACCCAGGTTCGATCCCCAGCACCCACATGGCGGCTAAGAACCGTCTGTAACTCCAATTCCAGGAGAACTCCAGTTCCAGGGGAATCCGAGACCCTCTTCTGACCTCCGCGGCATTGCACGACACAGGTGCACAGACCTGCACGCAGACAGTACACTCATACACATACAAAAATAAATAAAATTAAAAATTTAAAAATTCTACTTTCTAATTTATTTGTACTCAGTGGAGTTCTTTGATTAACTGAATCCTTGGAAGTTCCAACTTAGGATAGTGTAAGCATCAACAGGGGATTTCCTCAATGTACTACCACAATGGCCACACAGATTCCACAAAACGAGAAATTCACAGCTGAAGAAATGGTTCAGTGAATAAGAGCACTGGCTGCTCGTGCAGAAGACCTGAGTTTGGTTCCCAGAACCCACAAGGCAGCTAACAACTGTCCAGAATTCCAATTCCAGAAGACCCAATGCCCTCTTCTGGCATCTGCTGATACTGCATGCACAGGTGCACTTAATACATGCAGACAAAACACTCATACACATAAAATAAATGTTTGAAAAAAGGAGAGATTCAAAGATATATAATTTACTTAATTACAAAAAAGGAGCCATGTGGAGGCTACTTGAAGTACACATTACTGGGTCCCCATTCCCAGAATTTCTGGTTTTAAAAGCTCAGGACAGCTGGGTGTGGTGGTGCACATCTATGATCCCAGCGCACTCAGGAGGCAGAGGCAGGTAGATCTCTGTGAGTTCAAGGCCAGCCTGGTCTACAGAGCCAGCTCCAGGCCAGTTGGGACTAAAAAAAAAAAAAAAAAAAAAAAAGCTCAGGACAGGATTTGAGAATTCTATCTAGTTCCCAAATCATGTGGTGAGGGACCACACCTTGGTAACAACTAGTGCAGTGTGCTAATGGTACATTCTTGTAGTACTACCATTGAGAGGAGGTAGAGGAGAAGGACAAGGCCAGAGCTGCCTACATGGTGAGTCTGAAGCTTGTCTAGGCTTCTCCGAGTAAATGTAACACTGTACAGAGGAAAGAAAGGAAAAATTTAAAACAAGAAAACAGCCGGGCGTGGTGGCGTACGCCTTTGATCCTAGCACTCTGGAGGCAGAGGCAGGCAGATCTTTGTGAGTTCAAGGCCAGCCTGGTCTACAGAGCGAGTTCCAGGATAGCTGGGGCTACAGGGAGACCCTGTCTCGAAAAGACAAAAAAAAAAAAACTAGAAATAAGGAGCGCTTGTGGTCCGAGGCTTCGAGCCTACCCGTGTCGAGGCGCGGCGTACGAGCAGAAGAGGTGTCGGATTCCCCTGGAATGGAGTTCTCCTGGAACCGGAGTCACAGAGGACGGTTCTTAGCCGCCATGTGTGGATGCTGGGGATCAGAACCCGGGTCTCTGCAAGACAGGTGCGTTCGCTCTTAACCGCTAGGCATCCCTCCAGCCCCTATTGTACATTTTTTATTGTGGAGATCACTTTGTGTTTTATTTAACCCTGAGTCTTATTTTACCAGGCAAGAGTAGATCTCTTTTAGACAACAGCCATATTTTATTCCTCAGGTACTTCAAAAATGTTCATTGAGCCAGGCATGGTGGCTCACCGCCTTTATATCCTAGCACTTGGGAGCAAGAGGCAGGCAGGGTATCTACAATGAGTTCAGGCCAGACCTGGTCTACACAGATGAGTTCCAGGACAGCTGGGGCTACAGGGGAGAACCCCCGTCTTGAAAAGACCAAAAAAAAAAAGTTCATTGAATTGAATAAAAAAGGTGTTTTGAGGGGCTGGACAGATGGCCTAGCAGTTAAGAGCACCAACTGCTTTTTTTTTTTTTTTTTTTTTTTTTAAACAACTGCTTTTGCAGAGGACCTGGGTTTGAGCCCCAGCACCCACATGGCGGCTGAGAACCGTCTTTGACTCCAGTTCCAGGGGAATCCGATGCCCTCTTCTGACCTCTGTGGCATTGCACAACACAGGTGCACAGACCTGCATCCATCCAGACAGTACATTCATACTCATAAAAGAAATAAATAAAATTAAAAAAAAATTAAAAGACTGGAATAGTCAAAAGAAAAAATATATTTAAAAAAAAGTGTTTTGGATTTCCTGAAATAAAGTATATGTAATCTCGCTGGGTGTGGTGGGCACACGTTAATCCTAGCACTCAGGAGCAGAGGCAGCCACCTGGTCTACAGAGTGAGTTCCAGGACAGCTGGGGCCTACAGGGAGACCCTGTCTCAAAAAACACCAAAAAATAAATATAAATAAATAAATAAATACCACTCACAATATGAATAATAATACATTTTATATA